>JARBWK010000012.1:49086279-49572432 GCA_030556195.1 Anolis apletophallus | reverse complement strand
AACTATTGGCAAATGATACAGCCAGAGGAACAGGTGATTTGCAGATTGAGATTAATTCCCTGGCTGGGATGGTAATACAGCAGAAATTGGCCCTAGATTATTTACTGACAAAAGAAGGGGGCCTATGCGTTTGGCTAAATAGCACGTGTTGTCATTATATTAACATGACAGGAGATATAGAGGTGGATATGAGAAAGATTCAGCAAGTTGCTAATCAAGTTCAGAAGTCTTATGAAAATTCAGAAGATTTCTGGGGATTTTTGACAAGTTGGTTGCCAAATCTGAAATGGTTAAAATCTCTAATAATGCTAATCCTTGTGATTTTATGTTCTGTAACAATCATTCTCTGTTGTTTGCCAATTTTACTGAGATATTGTAGTTTTTGCAGCATGCCAGACAGTCAAGGCAGCGAAAAATGTAAGGAAAGGGAGACACGAGACTGAAAACTGATTAAATCATTCCTAAGCTAAAAGCATGTTGTGTAAATGATTTAGTGGCCAGAAATCATTTACAAGAAAAAGAGAGGAATAAAGCGGAATTGATGCTTTTAGCAGGAGTACCGTCAGGGGAGAGTGATGCACAGCAAAGGTTTTAGGGTAGCTGGCCTTAGAATAGCGAGGCAGCGCAAAAGCCATGATGGAATAATCAGCCATTGGTACAAAGGCACAAGTAGTGATTTGCTAGGAGAACATCATGTGCCTCTAGATAAAAAGCGGCCTGATTGGCCCATAGTCCACCACGCTGCGTTGTTTACATTGTGTCTGAATGGTTAGAAAGCGGCATGGGCAAATGAGGCCATTCCTGCTGGCAGCACAGGGAATGGCCGTAGAAATGTTGCGTTTGGGAACATCTTGCCCATATGGCAGATAACATACCGTGAGAATGAAAAATTAACACTGCGCCACATCTTTTAACAAATAGGAGTGTAATGCTGAACAATGCTTTGTTTAATTGGGTAATAAAATTGGCTCATGAGTGCCAGCCTATTGCAAGTTATAAAGATGGGCGGGATCAAGGGTCTGTAAGCCATTGAATGTATAAAAACTGAGTGTTGGCATTTGTTCGGGGGCTCTGCCATATTAGCAGCCTTTATGCTAGGCAGACTCCGTCAGCTGATGTTTTGCAAATAAAGTTGGCTTCATTTGTACCAGTATCAATTGTTGCGTTTTCCGTCCCTGTGCCCGCACGAAAGTCGCCACCTGAGAGTCAGAGGTATTTGCCTGGGAGTTTTGGGACTCCAGATTGCTTCTACAAGAGGACTTTTTATATATCCAAGGCAGAAAAGGATTTTACTCTGCTGCTTGTCATATACAGTGTGTGTGCGTGTGTGTATATATATATATATATATATATATATATATATATATATAATGGCAGTGTGGACTCAGATAACCCAGTTCAAAGCAGATATTGTGGGATTTTCAGCCTGGATATTCTCGGTTATATGGCTGTATGGGAGGGCCCCCCAGAAAATGGCAGAAAACCTCACAATATCTGCTTTGAACTAGGCCTAGGGCCCCTTCCATACTGCTGAATAAAATCCCACATTTTCTGCTTCAAACTGGAATNTGGCAGCGTGGACTTGTGTAACCCAGGGCCCTTCCACAGCCCTATACCCCAGAATATCATAGAGTTGGAAGAGACCTCGTGGGCCATCCAGTCCAACCCCCTACCAAGAAGCAGGAAAACTGCATTCAAAGCACCCCTGACAGATGGCCATCCAGCCTCTGTTTAAAAGCTTCCAAAGAAGGAGCCTCCACCACACTCTGGGGCAGAGAGTTCCATTGCTGAACGGCTCTCACAGTCAGGAAGTTCTTCCTAATGTTCAGATGGAGTCTCCTTTCTTGTAGTTTGAAGCCATTGTTCCGCATCCTACTCTCCAGGGCAGCAAAAAACAAGCTTGCTCCCTATGACCGCCCCTCACATATTTATACATAGCTATCATGTCTCCTCTCAGCAAGGCAAAAAATCCCACAATATCTGTTTTGAACTGGGTTATCTCTGTCCACACTGTCATATTTGGACATCATAGCTATGTTCTATGTTTTTATTGTATGTTTTATTCTGTGTGTGATCCGCCCCGAGCCTGCAGGGAGGAGCGGGATATAAAACCGAATAATAAATAAATAAATAAATAAATAAATAAATAAATATATCTCAGTTCAAAGCAGAAAATTGTATTCAGCTGTGTGGAAGGGGCCTCAGTTCAAAATTGATATTGTGGATTATCTTCCTTGATATTCTGGGTTATATGCCTGTGTAGACGGACTCTAGGGCTGAGAATAGGGCTTTCCCAATGTTTCAGCACTATAAAATAGAAACTGTCACTAGTGTCTCCTTCTGTATTTTGCAGTGCAAATACAATAATACTGTATTTTCTCAAGTCCAATGCACAATTATTATTATTATTATTATTATTATTATGCTAAAACACATTGCCAAAATTAGGGTGTTCATTAGTACAGAGTAATCTAAGGCTGGATCTACACTGCCCTATATCCCAAGATCTGATCTCAGATTATCTGCTTTGAACTGGATTATACGAGGCCCCTTATACACTGCATTCAATCCAGATTATCATGCAAAACACATCCTTCCCTTCTGCCTTTGTGGACTGCTCCAGCTTGAGTGTATATTAAGATATCTGTATGTGTACATATAAAGTCCAGTAAATTTCATAGAGAATTTAAAAAGACTTCTGCCAGATGTCCCTCATCCATCCTGCATCTTGATCTGCTTCAAAGGAAGATGTGAGGACAACGGGGGAGTATTTCCTGAGACTGACAGGTGTGGGGAGTTGCTGTCAGGTCCTGTGATTTTTTGCCCTAGTTTTAAAACCTGCATTTTGGAAGTGTCTGGAAGCACCCTCAGTCTGCAGAGTTCCCCATGTTGTTGCTCAAACAGTGTTCTGTGCACAAAAATCACACCAAGAGTAGAAAATCAGTCAACAGCTCTTGCTGGACAATCGGTGGGAAGGAGCTAACTGGGAGGTCACTCTCATAGACCTCTCTCCTTGATTAAAGTCAATGGGCACTGGCTATGAGATAGACTATTCAGATTTCCTCTCCCAGTGGCTAGCATTCTTAATCAAATCTGCTATATAAGCCCAACTGAGGTATCTCACCAGTTAATTTTTTCTCCTCGTGGTAAATGGCATGAAATATGTGCTAATTCAAGGGTGCTGTGGAATTTGATAAAAGACATTTAATTCTTTAAACGACCTATTGCCTGTACATTTTATGACAAGCAAATCTTCCCACCTCACAAAAACCTAGAAGCAATAATGTGCAAAAGCTCACATGCTTGCCAATACCAACAAACAGGATTTTGTCATATAATCTACACTGAGGAAAATCCTTTCCTCTTCTTTCTCATACTAAACAGTCATAAGCAAGAAGCTTCAACAGGATCAGCTCAATGACTCATTTCAAAGAGTTTTTCCAAGCTTGAGGTCCTTAAGTTCTGTGTTTTTCAGCAAAGGTACACTGGTTCTCAAGAGTACAGTTTGTTTACTGATGAACAAAGATGAGTATTTTTCTGCTTCCTTTGGCAAGTGGGAAAAATTTACCAATAGGTCTCTGTGCTCCATTTTGGAGCAAAGTCATCTTAACCCAAAGTGATTGTTTCAAAAGCAAACATATATGAAGCCAATGGTGTATTCTGTGATAGCTTCTGAGAGCACATCCAGACAGCGTTTTTACGTGGGGCACCCAAATGACGTCTCATGTAAAAACAAATTAATTTGGCACAAAGCAGGAAAATCCTGTACTTTTTAAATAGTTTTAATGGGTTCATCACCATGGTAGCCCTTGTTTGTTTGTTTATTTAAATAATAGATGGGTAGGACAAAGAGATGCGATTATAGAAGACAAAGGAAAGCAAAGAAAGAGAAAGGGATTTGATGAGGTGGGTTTTCAAAAGATCATATAATTGTTTCTCTTTAAGGATCAAAACAGGGATAGGGGTGAAGATAGACATGCAAAAAGATGGGTGGCATTGTTCATCTTCATATAGATAAGTTTTTTCAGTGTAGCAAAAGTTTCCAAAAGTTACCAAACCACCCAAAATTGAAAAAATGAGTTACTGGGTGGCAGAACATTGTTGGCTAGGGGTGGATCATTATATACAGATCACTTCCATACAGGGCTTGGAAAATTGCATTTTATAGCATCAGTATATGTATATCCTCAATATGGTTTTCCCCCCCGGATTCCTGTAAAGTTCAGGTGGACTTGATACTTTTTAGAAACATGCTCCACAAATTTATATTTAACAGAAGCAGTTTATTCCCATAAATAGTATGGAGAGAGATGGTAACTCATAAGAAATAAAAATACCTTCCTTTTTCCACATTCAGTGAGATTTAAATCAAAATCAGGATGTAACGCACTATAATAGTAGCAATACCCATTACTTGCTGTAATGTAGACAGTACTATTGGTGACATTTAAGGAGCCTAATTAAAAGAACTGCATCAAACTACATATTGATTTTTCGTGGAGATAATACACAGCATTTACTATACCATAGAACTGTCTGCAATGATTTAAAAGGCAAACAAGCATGGAGTGATTATATATTTGAGAGACGAGTCCAGACAAAAGAGCCTTTGAAATCAATAAGACTTTAGTTAGTCATGACTAAATTAGATCTCATTGATTTTAGTGGGTTGTACACTAAGTGCGTCTCACTATAGATTCAATG
This sequence comes from Anolis apletophallus, assembly GCA_030556195.1. Classification (NCBI taxonomy): domain Eukaryota; kingdom Metazoa; phylum Chordata; class Lepidosauria; order Squamata; family Anolidae; genus Anolis; species Anolis apletophallus. The sequence goes on along the minus strand of JARBWK010000012.1, from coordinate 49,567,728 downwards.
TTATGAATTAAACACATGCACATCTTTTAAAACAATGGCAAGCTGGAAAACATGACTGCTGTTCAATTGCTTTCAATTTTATTCTTTTTATATGCTAATGTTTGAGGATTCCTGACAATTTGGCTCAAATATATCGATATTATCACAGGCAATTTGTGACACAGATTTGAAGCTCTGCAGCCATGATAAGGAAGGCACAACATCACTGTGGAGTCACTCCAAACCAGTTTTCAACTCATGTCACAGGAATACCTTTCTATAAATGGAGAACTCCCATTTTTGGTAGCTGAAAGTACTTTGAATCAGTGTTTAAAGCTTTGAATCATTCCTCAAGGTAGCGCAATAATGCAAAAGTGCTTCTGTGATGAGTTTGAGGACAATGATATGCAATTGTGGGCATGTTAGGTGGGTGTCACTTCAAACTGCTTCATTTCACCTTGGCTATCATGCTAGACATTTTCCTTTCTCTTCCCATACATTTCCTTTTTTAAAAAAAATGCACAGAATTGCATAGTTTAGCTGCCATTTCTATTTGTGAACCTTCCTTTGTTTGTTTGTTTGTTTTGTTGTTGTTGTTTTGCAAACATTGCAGCAGTTTGCAAGATAGCTGGTGCAAATTCCAACCTATCCAGTTTTGGTAATGAAAAGCAGACCTCCCACTTGCAGAATACAGTACACCAGACAGGTAAAGACTAGTAATCACAAAAAACACATCTTTCCACACACACATGTATAACCCATATGTGTGTGTGTGTGTGTGTGTGTGTGTGTGTGTGTATTCACTTATTTTGCAAAATAGCCAAGTGCTGCCAATCCCCAGGCTAAGCAAGGTTTGGCAATGAAAAATTGATCTCTCCCTTGCAAAATTTAGAAAGCAGGGAAAGGCTTGTAACTGCAAAATGTGTTTTCCTTTTTATTAATATTTAAAATTTTAAAGGGATAGTGTTTGTAAACTTGAAAAATAATTACTTGCAAACCTCCAATCTCGTGAGATTTTGAACTCATGCAGTTGCTCAATTCTTCTGAGAAAAATAATAATTTTATAAAGGAGGCATGGACAAAGAGAAGAAATGCATGGACTGGAGGTAGACAAGCCCCCACCTGAGGAACAGATTTTTGCAATAAGAAATTTAGCTATCCTGGTATGCTCTGGCTTAAAACAAGACAAGTTTAAAAAGCCGGGACCAACTTTTGGAACCGTGTGCAGCAATATCCTAATGCTATTAGGACCCATCTTTGCCACTGGAACAGAACAAGGAAAGCCAGAACCAACTTGTGCAACAGTAGTTTAGAAAGTTGAATTTGTGTCCATCCAAACTATTTTTAAAAACCAAGATATCTCACTATAAAAGCTGAATTTTTCATCTCTTCGGACTTCTAGCAAAAGCATTATCAAACCATAGAGACTCATGCAGCTAGCAGGGAGAGAGGGTGAAAGAAGTTGGATAGGTGAATGTGTTGGTTATTTGTTTGAATTCCTCTTTGGTGCTTTCCTCCCTTTTCCATTTCTTCTGCATGTCTCTTTTAAGCCTTAACTCCATTAAAAGTTCTTTGAACATCCATTCCGCTTGTTTTACACTTCTATTTTTTCACCTTGCTGGTACTATTTGCAATTGTGCATTAATATCTCAATTTTTAATAAACTCCCATTCATCATTAACTCCCTTCTCTTTTAGTATTCCTATCTATGGAATCACTCTCAGTATTTCATTAAATTTCTTGAAGTCAGCTCTCTTGAAGTCTAGAATGCATGTTTGACTTCTCTCAGTTTCACTCTTCATTTTTACCACAAATTCCAGGAACATGTGGTCACTCCCTGCTAAGGATCCCACCACTTCCACTCCACTGACCAGATCCTCAGTGTTGGTTAGGATCAGCTCCAGAATAGCTTGTTGCCTCTTCTACCTTCTGGACAATAACATTTTCTGCGAGAAAAGGGAGGAATTGGTTGGACTTTGTACTCTTGACAGAGTAATTGAAATCCCCCATGACTACTATAATAATTTTATAATAAATATATTATTTTTAATATAATTTTATTGAAAGTTTTGGAGTGTAAATTACATGCAAGTACATAGTGAAGGGGGTGGGTGGGATAGGGAGGGAGTTGTGAGGGGAAGGGGGGTACATCTGAAAAAACAAAGACAAAATTTAACACTTATCTGTATACCTTTATAAAACGGAATGTTTGTATGTGTGTATGTGTGTATGCGGAGGGCGGAAGGACAGCTATTTGCATAAAGTCCTTTGATTGGACAGCCTCGCCACTCCAAAATTCTAAGGCACCAGACAGAGGGCATTGATAGCCACTGATTAGCCAGCATCCCAGAATCCAGGCCTCTACATTCAAACAACAGGATTTCTTCCCACTGAGGGAAAAAGCCAGCATCCCAGAATCCAGGCCTCTACATTCAAACAACAGGATTTCTTCCCACTGAGGGGAAAAAGCCAGCATCCCAGAATCCAGGCCTCTACATTCAAACAACAGGATTTCTTCCCACTGAGGGAAAAATGCACCATCAACATTCCCTCCCCCACTTGGCTCTGTGAAAACAAAATGGATTCCTGTATTCTCCTCCCCCTCAGCTTTTAGAAAACGGCTGCCTGCCATGTACCCTTTTAAAGTTACCAATAGCAGGCCATAACATTACAGGCCCCAAAATAGAGTTTAGGGCAGGATGGCCGACGAATGATGGGATTTGCATCCCAATTCACTTCCCAGAAAACATTGTAGCCCCTACAAATCCCCTTCTCCCAGATAGGCCCAAAAGAGGCATCCATCTTCCCTCTTCAACACAGTGTCAGAGAAAGGCAGCTTCTGACAGGATCTTTAGAACAGGCACTGTCACTCTACAAGGTAAGGCCGTACTTCACTCAAAAGACACAAGAGAAAACAATAAATACCTTTCTCTAATGCCTTTTAATGCTTATATAAATAATTCTGGCCCAAAGCCCCCTCACCCAGCCTCATTGGACCTTACTGCTAATTCCATGCAGGCCTTTTCCATTTTTTTTAACTCCTTTCTGTTTTACACCGGTATACTTTCACAGGCCAGGGCGGATATGTGGCAGCCACTTTCACAGGCCAGGGCGGATATGTGGCAACCACTTTCACAGGCCACAGCGACCAGCGCGGGTGATGGGCCTGCACCAAACTTGGTACACATAACCCCCCCCTATGACATGACCCACGTATTATGGGATTTGTAGTACTTTCCAAGACTTTGGTTCCCACAGACCACTGAGGCCACCAAAAGGACCAATACAGACCACACTCAGCACACACAGCCCCCATGACCCTCTACGTCCTGGTGCAGTTCGGAGGAGGGTGGGCCATGGATGATGGGACTTGAAGTGCCTCTACTCACTTCCCAAGTCCGCTGCAACCCTCATCCAATCACTGATCGAGACCAAACTTGGCATACATAACCCCCATGACTGCCTTCACGTCCTGGTGAGGTTTGGGGAGGACTGATAATGGATGATGGGATTTGTAGTACTTTACACCCCTCTGTTCCCACAGACCACTGTGGCCCCCAACAAACACCGAGGAAGTCCACACTTGGCACACAGAGCCCCAGTGACCCACTCTACATCCTACTGAAGTTTGGAGGGGGACAGAACATGGATGATGGGACTTGCAGTACCTTCCTTCACGTCCCAATCCTGCTACAAACCTAATCCAATGACTGATCAACACCAAATCTGGCACACAGAGCCCTCATGACCCACTCTACAGCCTGGTGCAGTTTACTGTGAGACGGACCACGGATGATGGGACTTGAAGTACCCTCACTCACTTCCGAAAAACAATGCATCCCTCATCCATTCACCAATACAGACCAAACTTAGCACACAGAGCCCCCATGACCCAATCTACATCCTACTACACTTTGGGGGACGGGACACACAGAGATGATGGGACTTGCACTGCCTTCAGTAATTTCATGATACCACTGCAACTCCCAATAATGATGGATCAAGACTAAACTTGGCACACAGAGCCCCCATGACCCACTCTACATCCTGCTGCGCTTCTCAAATAACCTGGGCAGGGCCGGGTCCCCAAGCTAGTAGTACATAAAAAATAGTTCGACTTCCATATTTTATATATTTAGCAATTATGCGTATATATATATTTCTATCTTTAGTCTCCTTCAACATATTTGTACAAACTTATAATATTTATTTGTTATATAATATTGACTACCTCTCCTGTGTATATATCTGTTCGATGCATACAAATGTCTGACAGTACATATATATATATATATATATATATATATATATATATATATATATAGTTTTTTCAATTAGCTGTACCATGTAATTATCAAAACAAGAGCAGTTTGTAGATTTGATCGGGCTACAGTTGCTTAGTTTTAGAAGGAAGGTTACCCTGTTCATGTCCCTGATCTCTAGCTTTTTTTCTCGCCAATATAATAACTATATTTTTATACCCCGCCTCGATCTCTCTGAAGGGACTCAGAGCAGCTTACATGGGGACAAGCCCAGACAGACATAGATTAAAAACACGACACAATATCTCTTCTTTCTGCATGTTTGGTCATATGGTCAAGGAAGGCTTCATCTTCTAGTTCTTCCATCTGGCTTGGAAATCCATAGAAGACCACTACAACAGCATCTTTTCCCATCTTTGTTCCCTTAATTCTTATCTAGATTCTGCCCACAACCTGGTTTCCAGGATTGAAGTCTTGCATGGGGCTGAGGTTGAACAAAATAGAAAAAGCAGAGCGCGAGACCCAAGAAACTTTCCCTAGCGGTTTTAATGATAATTATAATAATATTAACAACAGCAGCAGCAGCTTTGGGGGACTAAACAGGGGCTGCTTTCCTGTTACAACTCTTGTGTGGCAATGGAAGCTAATAATAAAAATTACTACGACTACTACTTCTTTGGGGAACTAAAAATGCTGGGAGCGGAAGTCCAAAACACCTGGAGGACCGCTGATCAAATGAGGCCCCTTGCTGTATAAAATCCCACAATATCTGCTTAGAACTGGGTTATATGGTGGTGAGGACTCAGATAACCCAGTTCAATGCAGATATTGTGGATAATCTGCCTTAATATTCTGGGTTACATGGCTGTGTGGAAGGGCCCTGACGGTCTTGCTGTGATGGGAAGAGGAAAGAGAGCAGAAAACAGCATCAGAGGAAGCCTTCCTTCCAGTGAAAAGGGGAAAGGTTTAAAGGTGGACTGACACATGAAGCCTGCTTGTACCTGCACTTGAGAAAGGTCTGCAGTTCATTGCCCTTTCAAAAGTGGAAGACCTGCATTTCCAATGGATTAGCAGCTGTTCCTATAGAAAACAGACCCCGACACACCTCTTCCAAGCGGGCAGTCACCAGCCCAGCTTCCTAGTTGCAGGGATTCTCCCATCACCTCAGCTCTTGGGCCATTTAGAGCCATGGCAAAAGAGAGAGGTGACAAGCAGCCACTGCACAGAATTATATGAAAATGTGGAATGAAAACATAGGAAGAAAGATCAGACAAGAAGAATGGGAGGGAATTTGAAAGAAAAAGATAAAATACACATATGCAACAGACCTAAAAGAGAACTGGGTGAAAATATCACTCAGGTGGTACATGACCCCCCAAAAGCTGGGAAAAATATATAACAACATGAGCACAAATTGTTGGAAATTTAAGGCAAACGAGGGTTCTTATTTTCACATGTGGTGGACATGCGATAGAACAAAGTGATATTGTAAAGGAGTACAGAGGGAGATTCAAAAAATGTTAGAAATACAAATTCCCTGGAATTATTTCTATTAGGAATGCATGAAAAGGAACTAGAAATGAATACGGATAAATTACTATTTCTGATGACCACAGCTGCGAGAATCTGTTATGCGAAAAGATGGAAACAAGAAGAAACACCACATGAAGATGAATGGCTGATAAAGATATTGGAGATCAGGTATTGGATAGACTCACTTTCCTCATGTCAAAGAATAAGTGAATAAAAATGAAAGAAACAGATTGGAAGAAAGTAACTGAATACTTAAAACAAAAAATAAGAAGATTTTGATTTAGCAAACAAGAATTGGAAAATATAAAAAGAAAGATTGTAAGAAGAAAGGGAAAGAAACAGACGAGGGAAAGAAACAGACGAGAAGGAGAAGAAGAGGGGGAAGAAAGGAAGAATAAAAGAAAAAGAAAAAAGACCTCGATGATATCAAGAAGTCAAAATATCTATCTTTTATTTTCTATATACACACTTTTATTATATATATATATATATATATTTAAAATTATCTCTATTTCTTCTTTTTCAACCCTCTCTATATTCTTTTCTTTATACACACACACACACATACACACACATATATACTTTTTATATCCTACTATCTAATTTTCATTTTACTGTTGATGTTCTGTTATAAATCTAAAACTTCAAATAAAGACTATTACAAGCAGCCTCTGCACCCGAATCTCAAGTCAAGGCATCGCCTTGGCAACCGAGGGTGGCCTGCCCTCTTCTGCATGCGCAGACCGACCCACCAGTTCCCACTCTTTAGTGATGTGCATCTCCATGGCACCCACAGGGTGGTTCTCTCCCTCTCCTCTCTCTCGCCCCCACTGCCGGCCGAGAAAGTGCTGGTGAGGGCAACAGTGATGCGCTGGCATTTCTTTCCTGCTCTCCCTCTCATGGACTTTATTTTAGGTCTGGTAGCCCACCCATAGGCCAGGGCCCATGGGTGGGTAATCACTGCCCTAGCGAGATCTCCACCAGGGCCAGGCTTCCATTGGACAATCACTGGTGTGAATCTGTTAGCAGCTGGGAAGTAGAGGGCTTCCTTTGGCCATTGTAGCATCAGGATCTAGACAGCCATCTGGTAAGCTTGGGGATCACTAGTGGGGACCCTCTGGTGCATGCAGCTCCAGGCAACCCACACTCAACTCTGCCATATCTGGAGGAACAGTGGTCCTCTCCGCATATATGTAGATCTGGACTGGCTTAGATTAACTAGCTGAGCCAAAATGTGTACATGGAAATGGAAATGGGCTTCATGAGGTTGGGGTGTGCTGCTGGTCCAGGAAGGGTGGAGGAAGACCTCATGTCATGGACAAAGGCTGTTGCAGTTCATCTTAGCCCCACGTCCTTGTGAAACTATAACTCTATTTCAGGGTCGAATTATCTCTCTCCTTTATTAGGGGTGGGGGTAGCCGTGTTCAATAACACTTTGTTTAGTATTGGCTCTGAAGATCTGCATGGGAATGCATTCATTTTTAATGGTGCAGAGTTTTAATAAACCTTACTGTTTAGCATAAATGCCCTGTGCTTCCTGTCCCCTCAAAACTAGGGAAATGCCTTTGATTGAAACTAGCAAACCTCACATAGTGAAAAAAATAAGCATTTTCCTGCACTCTATCTTTACATTAAGAAACCCTGAGCCTTTCAGTAGATCTGTTTGATTTGGGAATTGCTTTGAAAGTGTAGCACAGCAGTTCTCGTTTGTGCCTGGAGAACAGGGGCTAGGACCCGGGGTTCCATTGGCATTGGGGCCTGCAGCTGCAGAGACAGATTCAGAAGAGGATTTGGAAGGGTGGGAAGGACAGTTTCCCATCAGCGGGCCTCCTTCGCCCACAGAAAGTTTGGCATGGGAAGAGCTGTGTTTTGGCCCTGACATAGACATAGATAACCAGGTGCAAATGGAAGACAGCGATAGTGGGAGTTATGAGCACCCGGGGGGGAAGAGGGTCACAGGAGCTTCTGAGTGAAAACATGGATGAAAGCGCCTGGGAAGATTCTAGGGAGGAGAGCTCTCATGTAGATAGTGACCCAGCTGCTGAGAGACAAGGTCGAACCTTTGATAGGAGAAGTAGCATTGAGTCTGGGAGAAGGGGATGGCACCGCAGCCTAGACAGGCCGAGGTCCGTCAGCAGAGATTGGAGACGACGGGGCCTGGAGCGTCGGGGACCTCGGCCGAACAATTAAGTAGAGCAGGCGTGGGAACGCATCCCCAGTGCTTCGGCCACGTCTCTTCTGAGTAGATGTGTTAGCGAAGTGGATCCACGGAGCTGAGCTGGCTCGTGGTCACCAAGTCTTGCCTTGCATTCACCTTGCCTTGTTCCTGTTTCCGCATTGCCTTGCGGAGCCTTGCTCAAGCCTTGCATAAGCCTTTGGATTATTTTGTCAAGCTGTTTTGGACATTGTTGCTTCAAGCCTTTGATTGCTTTTATCTCTTCTATGAACAATTTACCTTTTGGACTGTTTTTATATTCAATAAAGTAGTTAGCCTTCAGTCCGTCTCTGTGTGTGTGATTAAGGGGCCGGTCAAGTCCGTGCATCGTGACAGAAAGTTTCGCGGAAAGATGACTATTAGTGACAGATAAAGCAACAAACGGAAACATTTCTTCTGTCTGTTTTCTCCATAACATAACAATACATTCAGCTTTCTGAATACTGTCTTATATTGCTTTGTTTGTACATTGCTCCCCCCCAAAAACTTACAAGTTAAAAAGAAATGCATAAAACACATTTAAACTCTCTATAAAATTAAATGATTTAAAACAACATTATCTATATATATAAAATCCTCAATGTCATGTTTCCTGGCTCCAAAACAAAGAAACCACACAAGGCAGAAACTCAAATACAGCCCACATACACCCAAAACCCTACTCGCTATGTTTTTAGCCAAAAAAACCTTTAAAAAAAACAAGCCAATGGCCAAAAACCCTAAAAAAACCTTTGGGACTACAAGTCCCAGAAACACCTGTGCCTGGAACAAAAAAAACCGCCTATGGCCCTGGCGCGTGAAACAACGCCTACTCTTCCCCCTCCCAAACGGAAAAAAACCTCCCTTAAGGCTCCCCCCACAAAGGGTAGCGAGAGAGAGCAAGGAAGTTGACCTTCCCCTTCTCCCTTCCTCCCTTCGTAGGAGGAGGACAGCCCAAGGAGGAGGGAGGGAGGAGGGGCCTCCATGCACTCCTGGGCAGGAAAGGAAGAGCCCGGAGGGAAAGGAGGCAGCCAGGCCTCGTTCCTCCCTCCGCCCTTCCAGGCCCCCGCGGGAACCACAAGGAAGGTCCTGGCGGCGAGGAGGAGGAGGCAGACGAGGAAAAAGTAAGGAGCGGGAAAGGACAGAATAGAAGGATGGAAGGGGAGAAGAAAGGAAGAAGCCAGGAAGGAAGGATGGAAGGAGGGGGAAGAAAATGATACAAGGAAGGAAGGAAGGAGGGGAGAAAAAAGGAAGGAAAAAAGGAAGGATGGATGGAAAAAGGGGGAAGGAAAGGATACAAGGAAGGAAGGGATAAGGAAGGAAGGAAAAAGGAAGGATGGATGGAAAGGGGGAAGGAAAGGATACAAGGAAAGAAGGAAGGCAGAAGAAAGGAAGGAAAAAGGGTGGATGGAAGGAGGGGGCAGAAAAGGATACAAGTAAGGAAGGCAGGAGGGGAGAAAGGAAAGAAAAAGGATGGATGGATGGAAGGAGGTGGAAGGAAATGATACAAGGAAGGAGGGAATGAAGGAGGGGAGAAGAAAGGAAGGAAAAAGGATGGAAGGAAGCAGGGGGAAGGAAAGGATACAAGGAAGGAAGGAAGACAGGAGGGGAGGAAAAAGGAAGGAAAAAGGATGGATGGATGGAAGGAGGGGGAAGGAAATGATACAAGGAAGGAGGGGAGAAGAAAAGAAGGAAAAAGGATGGTGGGAAAGAAGGAAGGAGGGGAGAAGAAAGGAACACATACACACAGAAGGGTTAGCCACAGACTATGGCATAGCAACGCGTGCACGGGTCAGCTAGTTTATAAATAAAAATCCTTACTGCACACTTAGGACAACCCTATTCTTGTTAATATCTTCCCTTTTTCTATTTCTCAAAGCTTTTTGGAGCAACAGAAGTTGTCCTTGCCAGTAAAAGGACAGGAAGGAAACTACTAATATGGTCTCTTTCATGCCCTAAGAGCAGCCTCCCTGAAGATTTCCTTCATCATTTCACAAAATGTGCTTTTGATGGTGGTCAGACAGAGAGAAATTTCTCCACCAAGGATCTCAGAGATCATTTCAGAGTTCTACAGATAACCCAAAGCCAACTATCAAAGACTTCCTATTTTAGATCTAGCATTTTGTTCTCAGAGACAGGTAACTTGCAGAGCTCTTGTAATATGCTTTTTGTAATCAGTCCCAGTAAACAATACAGCTTTTTGGACCACTTGACTTCTCTGAATAGTCTTCAAAGTCAGCCTCAAGGATGATGTTATAGAGATCCATGTTGAATGTAAACATATATCAAATATTGTTATGTACGGGCACATTTAGCATATTATCTTTAATTGTGGCAGTGCATTTATGGACATCGTCAGAACCTGGCCATCCAAGTTCAGGGCTGGATCCAATAAACCCAACCTGCAGATGTGTATCTTCAGGGTGAGCACAACCAGTATCTAGTTCAAGTTAATCTTTCTTCTTTGGTTTCCCTTGAGGCTCCATCTACACTGCCATATCAAATCCAAATAATCTGCTTTCAACTGAATTATATGGCAGTGTAAACTCATATAATACAGTTCAAAGCAGATAATCTTGATTAGCAGTTCTCAAAGTGTGCTCCGCAGAAACCCTTGGGCGCCGTAAAGCCGTCAGGGGCTCCACTACAAACAAGAGATGTGCGGTGTACATAGGAATTTGTTCATGTTTTTTCAATGGAATCCTGGGCTATGTAATTTGTGAGATATTTACATTTTTCTTTGGATTCAATAGGATAGAGCCATGGCAATTAAAGTAGTAATGAGCTGGTATAATTCTTCAATACCTTGGCTCAGTGCTATGCAGCCATGGAAGCTGTTGTTTTACAAAGGCTTTCTCTTCTCTACCAAGGAGTACAGGTGCCTCACCAAACTACAACTCCCAGGATTCCATAGCTTTGAGCACTAGCAGCTAAAGTGGTGCCAAACTGCATTAATTCTATAGTGTGGATGCAGTTGCAGATGGTCTATATGTCTGGATCAAGCTCAGTCTTGTGCTTCTATAATATTAACTAAATTGCATTTCCCATCCATTTTACTTTCTTTCATGTAACACAAGAAAATCAGATTGGTTTTACAACCATAGTTCATTCTTTTCCAAAAATAACTTAAAAAGAATATTTGGACAAAACCAGAAAATATATTTATGGAGATACTGACAAACACATCCATGGAAGTCAGCAGTAGCTATTCATTTTCCCAGGCTGTCAAGGAGCAAGGAGAGGGCTGTATTACTATGAACAAAACATTCATTGTGAGATTCAAGGAGATCAATATAAACAGCTGCTGTTTAACATTTCAGCTTACAAGCTTCAAAACAATATCTGCTGTTGTATGGATCAGACCACTTAGAAAATGGAGATACAACTTTTCTGCCTATGTATTTCAACTCTGTCTTTCCTTCAAACAAATGCATGAGCAAAATACTGAACTCATGAGTTCTTTGCAGGCTCCCAAATAATATATACAAGTGGAAAACAGGTTTTATTTGATGCAGATGTTGTCTCCAAATATGAAAAGCAATCTCATAATTCTTTGTCATTCATCTTGACACAGCTGTGATTATTTACTCTTTCTTTTCTTTGTCAAGACCAGTGAGAAGTAATTTAGTAATTTAACCTTTACACAGGCTTGGGCAAACACCAGGGAGTAAAATTGTGCTAGAGTTGGTAGAGACACAATTTCTGGTTAGTTGGAAAAACAAATGGATGGGAAAACTCTGTGGTTCCTCTCGAACATGTTGATCTGGACTCAGGAATACTTAGGAAGAGTTCATCCATTAAATTAATAAACATAATTTTGTTTTGACCAGCTTGCATTTCATTGATCTCAGTGGATCAGTTATAACTATGGCTAAGCCTGCATGCAATCCAAATACACTTGATATATACAATCTGAAAAAAATTATGTACCAACTTTAATGCTGCTTTTGAGTATCAGGCATGCTGCCTGACAGAAGAAATATAAACTTGATTTTTCCTAAAATATTTTCATTGTTTTTATTAAATAGGATTTCATTTTGTCACGATCACGGACGTAGCGGGCCCCTTAATCACACACAGAGACGTACTGAAGGCTAACTACTTTATTGAGTATAAAAACAGTTCCAAAGAGTAAATAGTCCAATAATATGCAAGTGTCCAAAAGGTAATAAGCAAGTAGTCCAAAGTAGCGTAGCAAATAAGCTGGAAGCGTGGCAAGGCTCCGCAATCCAATGCGGATCAGGAAACAGGGCAAGGCTCCGCAAACCACTGCGGCTCAAGAAACAAGGCAAATGCAAGGCAAGGCTTGATGACCACTGCTGGCTTGTGCTCCCACTCCGCTTCACGCCTATTCAGGAAAGACGTGGCCGGAGAACTGAGGATGCGTTCCCACGGACCCTATATTTAATCCGTCGGCCGAGGTCCGCGACGCTCTAGGCTCCTTCGTCTCCAATCTCTGCTCACGGACCTCGGTCGGTCTAGGACCCTCGACCAAGCCCTCCTGCTAGACTCGATGTCTCGTCTCCTATCGAAGGAGCGACCTTGCCTCTCGGCAGCTGTGTCGCTATCTTCCTGAGAACTTTCCTCCCTGGCACTTTCCCACTCGGGTTCGTCCATGTTTACATTCTCGGGCTCCTGGGAATTCCTCCCCCCGGGGTGTTCATAACTCCCTTCGCTGCTTCCCATCTCCACCTGGTGATCGGAATCTAAGCTGGGCCCAAACAACATTTCATCCCATGCCAAGCTCTCTGTGGGAGACTGCGGCCCATCCGAAGGGCCCTGTGCTTCACCCCAGTCATCTAGCTCATCCTCCGAATCCACCTCTGCTGCTGCCGGCCCTAATGCTAAAGGAACCCCAGGACCTATTCCTTGCCCTCCAGGCACAAACGAGAACTGCTGTGCTACACTATCCCCCCCTCAAGGCCCCTCCGAGGCCGCCCTCGAGGTTTGGGTTTGTCAGGGTACTTGCGGTGAAAACGAGCCACGAGATCCGGAGCATGGACATCCCGAGCCCGGGTCCATGAACGTTCTTCCGGTCCCAACCCCTTCCAGTCAAGCAAATACTCCAGCTTCCGGTAGCGGATGCGAGCATCCAAGATGTCCTGGACCTCCAACTCCTCCTCGCCATCGCGCATCACAGGGGGAGGAGGCGGCAGCGTCACGTCAGGCCGCACCCCCTTCGCCCGGGCGGAGCAAAGAACGATGAAACACCGGGTGGAGCTTCATGTCCGCTGGGAGTTGTAGTTTGAAGGAAACAGGCCCCACCTTCTCCAAAACTTTGTAGGGACCCAAAATCTCGCGTCCAGCTTGCGGCTGGGTCGCTGCGTGGGCAAATTCTTGGTGGACAGCCAAACTTTATCCCCCACAAGGATGTCAGGACCCTCCTGGCGCCGCCGATCAGCCATCCGCTTGTAGTCAGCTTTCCTGGTCCAATTGAGTGCGTAGCAAGTCTTGGAGCGCAGTGAGCTCTCGAAGCCAATCCTTAGCCGCGAAACGGCTCGGACGGGTCCACCGGCGGGTAGAACCGAGGGTGGTGTCCATAGTTAGCAAAGAAAGGAGTCTCTTTGATGGATTCCTGCGTCGCATTGTTGTAAGCAAACTCTGCCAGGGACAACAAGGACGCCCAATTGTTTTGCTGATAGTTGACATAGCAGCGCAGGTACTGCTCAAGGTGGCATTGACCCTTTCGGTCTGGCCATCGGTCTGCGGGTGATGAGCCGTGGACATCCGCACATCAATCCCCAGCAACTTCTGGACAGCCTTCCAGAACTGGGAAGTGAATTGGGTGCCCCGGTCAGTCACCAGGCTCTGTGGAAGTCCATGCAGCTGAAACACATGTTGCACAAACATATCAGCAGTCTCTTTGGCAGTAGGCACCCCCACACAGGGGATGAAGTGTCCCATCTTGGTGAAACAGTCCACCACGACCCGTATCGTGGTGAAACCCTTGGACTTGGGGAGGTCGGTGATGAAATCGGCCGAAATCATCTTCCAGGGAGCAGAGGGGTCGGAGCGGCTGGAGCAAACCGGCCGGCTTGGCCCCCTGGTTTTTAGCCCGTGACACACAGGGCAGGATCCCACATAGTCCTCCACATCCCTCCGCACTTTAAGCCACCAAAAGTCCGGGAGGACCAGTTGCAAAGTCTTGAACAGCCCAAAATGGCCTGCGGCCCAGCTATCGTGGCAAAGCTTGAGAATGTCCACCCGCTCGGGCCAGGGGAAACATAAACAGAGTCCCGGTGGTAGAGCATCCCGTTCTTTACCTGGAAAGGGCTTGAGGCCCCTTGGTCAGTTGCTCTTGCACCCAGGGATCGGTCCGCTGGCGAGCCTGGACACGAACGCTCAAGGGTCTTTTTATCTCCAGGGGCTGGCGGAGCCACTGGAGGAGTTGACAGGAAGCGCCCGAGCCGCAAAGTTCTCCGCTTTAAGCAACCGTGCCTCGGACGGCCCGTCGCCATCACGAACATACTCCGGCTTTCGGGACAGCGCATCAGCTTGCTTGGTCTGCTTGGGGGTCACATAGTGAATCGGAAATGAATCGCTCAAAGAACAGGACCATCTCTGTTGCCTCTGGTTCAATTTGCGCTGGGACTTCAGATGCTCAAGTTCCGGTGGTCGGTGTGAACCTCCACCGGGAACTTGGCCCCTTCAAGCAGGTGTCTCCAGACCTCGAAAGCCACCTTGATGGCCAAAAGTTCCTTCTCCCAAATGGTGTAGTTCTTTTCGGGCCGTCAGCTGCCGGGAATAGTAGGCACAAGGCAACAAGTCCGTCCCCTGAGGCTGCAGCAGGATCGCTCCCGGCCACATCCGCATCGGCCTGGACGATAAAAGAGTCGCGGGGTTGGGGTGCTGCAAGAGTGGCTGGAGTGGTGAACAGCTGCTTCAACTTGCGGAAGCCCATCCGCCTCCGGTGTCCACCGAACGGCACCTTTCACCAAACACTGGGTGATCGGATCAGCCCACTTGGCAAAGTCGGGAATGAACTTTCTGTAGTAGTTGGCAAAGCCCAGGAATCTTTGAATGTCTGTGTTGCTGGCGGGTGCCGCCCAGTCAACCATGGCTTGGACCTTGGTGTCATCCATGGCAATGCCCGGAGGAGAGATCTGATGCCCAGAAAGTCTACCTCACGCAGGTCAAAAGCACATTTCTCAAGCTTAGCATAGAGCCCGTGAGCCCTGAGTCTCTGGGCACCTCCTTGACATGGCGGTCATGGGTCGCCTGATCTGGAGAAAAATCAGCAGGTCATCGAGGTAGACCGCCAGATAGCGGTCCAACAGGTCTCGGAAAATGTCATTCATGAAATGTTGGAAACAGGCAGGGGCGTTGCACTAACGAATCCCATCACCAGGTATTCGAAACTTCCCCACTTGGTCTGGAAGGCCGTCTTCCATTCATCACCCTGGCGGATCCGGACAAGGTTGTAAGCCCCTCAGGTCCAGTTTAGTGAACACCTTAGCTCCCATCCGCTCCAGAAAGCTCGGGGATCAGGGGCAGGGGGTAGCGGTTCGGATCGTGATCTTGTTGAGTTCCCTGTAGTCATTGCAAAGCCGCAACTCCCCGATTTCTTCTTGACGAAAAGATCAGAGCCCCCGGCCGAGGGTGGGAGGGCGAATGAACCCCTTCCGCAGGTTCTCATCAGGAAATCTCGGAGAGCCTGTTGCTCTGGTTCGAGAGAGGTAGAGACGCCCCCGGAATTGGGGCTCCCGGCTGCAATTCAATGGCACAGTCATAGGGCCGGTGCGGAGGCAAGCGTTCCGCCTCCTTCTCACTGAAGACATCCCAAAATCCGGCATACTTCTTGGGCAGGGTGGCGACATTCTCCACTTCTTGGGCCAGGCACGCCCGAGCCGTCATGCAGTGGCCCTGGCAATGGTCCGAAGAAAAAATTAGCTGTCTCTTAGCCCAGGAGATCTGGGGTCGTGGAGCGAGCCACACAATGCCCAGGACAATGGGGAAATCTGGGAGCTTGGTCACAAGAAAAGAAATGTCCTCTTTATGGGAGCTAGTCCACATCCTGGTAGGGGCTGTATACTGAGTTACAGCCCCTGTTTTCAGAACTCTCCCATCAATAGTCTGGACACCCTTGGGCTCTTGGAGATCAAGAAATTTTAATCCGGCAGACTCGGCATAGTCTGCATCGATGAAGTTGTTGGTCGCTCCCGAGTCGATCATGGCATGGACCATCATCGCCCTTCTCGGGTGACCACAAGCTGACCATTACAAGGAACAATTGTCCAGTCTTGGGTTCAGGGGAGGTTAGCGACGTCGGCGAGTGAGCGAACCCTCTTACACCCGGCCGGTCCCTTCCCCGCCGCCTGAAGGGCCTCTTCGGCCTCTGGGGCCCCTCCGAGGCGGCAGAGGCCCGAGGAGTCTTTCCACGCGGTTTCTGGGGCACTCCTTTGAAAAATGTCCAGCCCCCGCGGTACCAGCATAAGTTGAGCGCTGACGCGTGCCTTCTCCGCCTGGTCCACTTTGGGCGAACTGTTCCCCAACTGCATGGGCTCCGGTCATCCGGGCCGGCGGCACTGGCAATTGCCGGGGTTGAAACTGCCCAGCCCCTTCCTTCCATGCCACCGGTTTCTCCATCACGCCCTTGTCCCACCGCCTCCTGGTCTGTAGTCCTGCTTCCATACTCGGCTCAAGGTGATGGCGGCCTCCAGATCCGCGGGCCGGGGATGTTTTAACATCTCCTGTTGCAGTTCCGTAGGCAGCCCGCAATGTAGTGATACCGCAACGCCGGCAGACCCCTGTGTCTGGGAAGCCAGGACTCGAAAACGGGAGATGTACTGGGACAGGGATAGATCCTTGCTCGTCAGCCGAGCCAAATCCCTCTCGGCGAGCTCTTCGTGTGGAGCCCCCTATGTAATAAGCCCTGATCGCGTCTAGAAAGCCCGCAGCGTGTTTGTATGGGGACTGCGCCGGATCAACGCGTGGCCACGTTGCCGCTGTCCCCCCTTCCATCAGGTTGTAAACAAAAACCACCTGGGCTCGATCGTTGGTGAACTTCGTTGGGGCATTGCTCCAAATAAAGTTCCACTTGGCAAACAAAAACCTCCACCTGGGCGGATTACCACTAAGCGGCCAGGTGGGGCTCACCCAGTGCCGTCCGGCCCGGGTCCGCCAGCTCACCCAATTCTCGTTGCAACTCTTGCACTTGGGCATCAGTCAAGTTAGCCATGGCGACCACGGGCGTGGAGCGCTTCTTGCGGCGTCCGAAGCGGCGTCCCGTGGTGTGATAAGGGGTTCTTGGGTTCTCCGGCCAGCTGTCACGATCACGGACACAGCGGGCCCCTTAATCACACACACAGAGACGTACTGAAGGCTAACTACTTTATTGAGTATAAAAACAGTTCCAAAGAGTAAATAGTCAATAATATGCAAGTGTCCAAAAGGTAATAAGCAAGTAGTCCAAAGTAGGCGTAGCAAATAAGCTGGAAGTGGCAGGAGCTCCACAATCCAATGCGGATCAGGAAACAGGGCAAGGCTCCGCAAACCACTGCGGCTCAAGAAACAAGGCAAATGCAAGGCAAGGCTTGATGACCACTGCTGGCTTGTGCTCCCACTCTTCACGCCTATTCAGGAAAGACGTGGCCGGTGAACTGAGGATCGTTCCCACGGACCCTATATTTAATCCGTCGGCCGAGGTCGCGACGCTCTAGGCTCCTTCGTCTCCAATCTCTGCTCACGGACCTCGGTCGGTCTAGGACCCTCGACCAAAGCCCTCCTGCTAGACTCGATGTCTCGTCTCCCTATCGAAGAGGCGACCTTGCCTCGGCAGCTGTGTCGCTATCTTCCTGAGAACTTTCCTCCCTGGCACTTTCCCACTCGGGTTCGTCCATGTTTACATTCTCGGGCTCCCTGGGAATTCCTCCCCCGGTGTTCATAACTCCCTTAGCTGCTTCCCAACTCCACCAGGTGATCGGAATCTCAGCTGGGCCCAAACAACATTTCATCCCATGCCAAGCTCACTGTGGGAGACTGCGGCCCATCAAGAAAGGGCCCTGTGCTTCACCCCAGTCATCTAGCTCATCCTCCGAATCCACCTCTGCTGCTGCCGGCCCTAATGCTAAAGGAACCCCAGGACCTATTCCTTGCCCTCAGGCACAAGCGAGAACTGCTGTGCTACACATTTACATACACTAATATTTCAGTGTAAAAAACAGTAGAAAACAAAAGGGGCCAGCTTTGTGCTGATTGGTGAAGGCGCTCTGACATCACAATCAGCTTGGAGGGTTCTCTCTATGAGGTGGGACTGCAGAACTCGCCAGCCAATCAGGAGGATTCCCTGCTCTGTCAATGCAGATTTCTGCTCTCAATGGCTGATAGGGCAGGGTGACCATTCATACAAAGAAATACATAGTTTTATGAATGGATTGCAATGTCGGGGGAAATATCATTGTGGAAAGCAGGGCAAATAATTCTAACATCAGGGGAGAAAATGTCAGGTAATTAATGTCCATTCATATGTCCATGTGGCTGCAGGACAGGCGGTTCAACTCCAGATCATGTTGTCCCTTGCACAGCTGGGTTTATAAGGCCAATATAAATGGATTGGCCCCAGAGAGATGATGGGTACTTGAGTCCTTTTTGATTAGATGATGATCATGAAAACCACTGGAGGGAATTCCTGAGTCAAGGGTGCTGGTGAAAGGTTATTAGAGGCTTGCTTCAGTGGCTTCATACTCCGAAGTTTTATATAAAACAAAAAGTATTACATTACATACACAAGAGGAGCCTGTGGATAACGTATGTAGGCCAGGGTATCCATGGGAGTGAAACGTGACTCGGGGTTACTTGGGGAGAAAGGAGGACACATTGGTGGTGAAAGAAGGAAGGGAGCCCTGCTCTGAGGGTTACAGGGGCCCCAGGATCTGGGGCATGTGAAAGAGGCTTCATGGAGGAGGAAAACAAAAAAAAAGGAAAGAAAGCTTGTTTAGGGAGCTCAGGGTCAGGAAACAAAAAAGGATGTTGGTTTATATACATAGTTATACATAGTTATAAATATGTTTCAGTAGAATCCAGCCAGGACAGCAAGGAAACAGCAAAAGTGAGTCAAAGATGATACAGAGAGACCAGTATAGGCAGAAAGGATACATTTTAGATGTGAGAAATAAGTGCAATATTATAAAATATATTGTATTTTTGTATTCTTGGTTTTCCCTAAGCTAGCCTTTTAGCTTTCCCAGGCTAGAGCATAGAAATGTCAATGTGCCTCACCCCAGCTAGACAAAAGACATTGGAATCCCTTTATGTGTGAGTCATTGGCTGGGTGGGTCACAATAGCAGGTCAGTTTACCTGTTGATTAGGTCAAGCACAGGTCAATGCCTTTTGTAACATGGATTCCAACATATTTATTACCTGTCCATTTCTGTGTGTGAGAGAGATATATCTCAGGAAAACCACTGGAGGAAATTCCTGAATCAAGGGGTGCTGGTGAAAGGTTACCAGAGGCTTGCTTCAGTGGCTTCATACGCCAAAGTTTTATATAAAACATAAAATATTACATTACATACACAAGAGGAGCCCATGGAATATAAATGATGTAAATATATATATATATATATATATATATATATATATATATATACACACACACATACTGTATGTATGTGTGTGTATATATATATATATATAGAGAGAGAGAGAGAGAGAGAGAGAGAGAGAGAGAGAGAGAGTATATATATACACTTACTAGCTTGGGGACCCGGCGGTGCCCGGGTTATTTGAGAAAGGCATTGTGTGCCAAGGTTGGTCTTTATCAGTTAATTATTTGTCTCACAGTGCTCTCAGGAAGTTAGTGAAGGTACTGCAAGTCCCATTGTCCATGATCTATCCTCCTCCAAACTGCATCAAGATGTAGAATGGGTCATGGGGGTTTTGAGTACTCCCAGGGGTGAGAAAGGGGGTATATAAATACTGTAAATAGATAAATAAATAAATGTGTACATAATAATAATAGTAATGATGTGTCATGTATCATGTCCCGCTGTTGATGGTGGTTGGTGGTAGCAGACCTAGAAGTTGGTAATGGAAGGGTTAATGCAAGTCTTAGTTCTAAAGGGCTGAGTAATTTGTAAGTAACAATTTACATGTAAAAGCAATTAAGCGTGGAGGCATGCAAGCGATAGGTTGCAGCTGAGTGTTACTGGATGTGGTGTCCCAGCCTGTTAGTGTGCCCCCCCCCAGCCTAATAGTGTGGCCCCCCAGCCTAGTGGGCCAAGCCCGGTATCAATGGTGCCAGAGGATCAGGCCCAGAATGAGGAGGATGAATGGCCTGAGGTGGACACTTCTGCAGATGCAGATCTATCATGGGACAATGACTGGTTGCATGGGTATTGGCCCCAGGAAGAGGTTAATGAAGATTCTATGGAACTAAGCTTTGAAACTGCTAGTGAGAATTCGAGCAACCTTGAATCTCACGGGAATCAGTCTCCTTTGCCAGATGAGGCCCTGGGAATTAGGGAGGATGAGCCTTCCCAACAAGATAGAAGTCCACCTGGTGCGACTAACGAGCTGGCTGGTTTTTTAGATAGAAGGGCGAATATCAGATCTATGAGAAGAGATTGGAATTTGAGACGGGGGATTCAGTGGACTCACAGACAATATATTCTTTTTAAGTCTGGTCCTGGGAAAATTCTGACAGACTGGAAGCTACGTTTGGAGTGGACGTTTCTCTGCACCAAGTCTCCATGTTCAAGTTGATTGCAGGGGCGGATTTGCCCTGGTGCTCCAAGTTCCTTGTTGACCGTTGTTTCGGTTTGCCTTAAACTCTAAGTTCCTGTTTCGGCCGCCAGAGTGGCCTGCCTTTGTTTTGGATTGCATTCCTTGGGACTCACTCCGTTTTGGAGATCTTTTTCAGTTTTACCTTGGGACTTACTTTTGCCTTTCCTCTATATCTTTTTGGACTCTCCTATTATAAATAAACGTAGTTATAGAGCCTGCTTGTGTGTGTGTTCTAGGGGGGGCACGTTCCAGGTTTGAGTCGCAACAGTGGATTTAAGGAGCTAACCTTGGGGCTGATCTTTGGGAGAAAGGTATTGTCTTATCTTGGTGGTAGATGTTGCTGGTTTCCCCCAGGTTTCTGGATTTTTGGTGTCCTAACCTGTCTTCTGAACTCTTTGAACCCTGGAACCTTGAATCTTTGGACTGACTTTTAACTATGATATAGACCAGGACTGTAAAACAGGCGGCCTGCGGGCCATACACGGCCCCCCAGCCTGTTGGACACAGCCCCCGCTACCCTCCTGAAAGGGGGTAAAGAGGAGAGGCTTCGGCGAAAGGAGGCAGCCGGCTGCCATCTTCCTCCGTAGCCCCTCCTCCTTCTCCCCGCTTGCGCTGCCGCCCGGGAACCGAGCAGCAGCGCGCCCGGGGGGAAAGAGGAGGCTTCGGCGAAAGGAGGCGGCCGGCTGCCTTCTTCCTCCGTAGCCTCTCCTCCTTCTCCCCCCGCTGCCATCCAAAAACCAAGCAGCGGCGCGCCGGGAGAGAGAAGAGGCTTCGGTGAAAGGAGGTGGCCGGCTGCCTTCTTCCTCCGTAGCCCCTCCTCCTTCTCCCCGCTTGCGCTGCCACCCGGGATCCGAGCAGCGGCGCGCCCGAGGGGAAAGAGGAGAGGCTTCGGAGAAAGGAGGTGGCCGGCTGCCTTCTTCCTCCGTAGCCCCTCCTCCTTCTCCCTGCTCGCGCTGCCGCCTGGGAACCGAGCAGCGGCGCGCCCGGGGGGAAAGAGGAGAGGCTTCGGCGAAAGGAGGCGGCCGGCTGCCTTCTTCCTCCGTAGCCCCTCCTCCTTCTCCCCACTCGCGCTGCTGCCCCGGAACTGAGCAGAGGCACGCCCGGGGCGAAGGAGGAGGCTTCGGCGAAAGGAGGCGGCCGGCGGCCTTCTTCCTCCGTAGCCTCTCCTCCTCCTCCGGAGCCCCTCCTCCTTCTCCCCGCTTGCGCTGCCGCCCGGGAACCGAGCAGCGGCGCGCCTGGGGGAAAGAGGAGTGGCTTCGGCGAAAGGAGGCGGCCGGCTGCCTTCTTCCTCCGTAGCCCCTCCTCCTTCTCCCTGCTCGAGCTGCCGCCCAGGAACCGAGCAGCGGCGCGCCCGGGGAGAAGGAGGAGGGGCTACATGAGCAAGCGGCCCCACCCCGCCCCCCATGAGCGGCCCCACCTCCCCGCTCACTGATCACCTACGGCCCCCCAGGTGATCAGTGACACTTCTTCCGGCCCTTGGGTCAGAAGAAGTTGGACAGCCCTGGTATAGACTCTTGATCCCTGGACTTTGCTCATTGAACTCTTGGCATTTGTCCACTGGGCAGCATCCTTAGTCTATGATGTAGCATTTACTATCAGTTTTTTAAAATATTTTGTGGCTGAGTGCTATCTTTATGTTTTATATTTTGGACTATTAAACAGCCAGAAAGTAAGCACTGCTTTAATTAAACTGTTAGATACAAACTGGTTGTTTGTTTGATTCACCTCTGCCTGAATACCAGCAGAGCCCTGGTAATAATGATCAGTGTGTTTTGAGGGATGCCTTTCCTTTCCTTCCCTCCTATCTAGCTCCCCCTTTCTACCATTCAATCCTTCCTTCCTTCTGAGCCTCCAGTCCTCCTGGAGGTGTGGGTGTGAGGCTGTGCCAGGCAGGGCATGAGGCTACGGGAACCTGGGGATTGGGCTGGGCCTACCTCCTTGCCTGCCCCCCTCGGGTCTGTGTTCATTAATTTAATGGATAACTCTAAAGGAAGAGATCCATTTTTGTTTCATGTGACCTCTGTCAAATGAAAATGCTCAATCAGATTATTTTTCTACTACAATAAATATTTATCTTTTTTTAATTATTAGGGCTGTCACTCCATTAAAAGAAATTTTGTTGCATCTTGCAACAAAATGTGTTTACTTGGTTAAACATTTCAACAACTAATTTTCACTGCCTCTGTACTTATAACTGCTCTTTCCTAATTAGAATAGTTTTATTTATGAATGAAGTATTCAGGAAAAAAAAATTCACAACATATAAAAGCATACTGGGAGCACACCCCAAACGCTCTTATCTAGCATCAACTATCCAACCCCCGTTGCTTTTAACATAAGGATAAATGATTATTTTCTTCCCTCTTCTCCCATCTGAATTGAAAAGCAAGATCAGTCTGCTCAAGGGAGGAGAGGAAAAATAGATAATGCAGTGATTTCCTTGTTCTCTTTTGCAACAGAAAAAGTCAGTGTAGCTCCAAGGGCACCCTTTACAAAAGTAATTGGTGACCCACTCTTAAAAGTACCAATGTCTTTTTTTGCCACTACAGGAATGCCATTGCTTGAATTTATATAACAATCTGGTTGTCAAGGGAACAGAAACCAAAGTCAGGCCTTGCTTATTATATATATTTACCCAGAGGAAATCTTACTGATTGCAATGGTATTTATTTCGAGGCAAACATACATAGGATTGCAGTTTCAGTTTGAATAGCTATCTTTGAACTGCCTTTGAATGCTTGTTGATACCTTTTTGTCATAAGGACATCTGCAATCCCATGGTTGAACCAAAGAGTTACTGAGCTGTTGACTTCAGCACAGGCATTTAACGTAAGCATCGGCCTGACATCTGCTACAATCCCCAGTGCTCTTTTTGAGAACTACACTACTACATAACCCAAGAGCTCCAGAAGCAACTAAGATGCATCAATACAATAATGCAGAGGCAACATCAACACCACTTCAAGCCCTGGTTTTGTAAGGAATGCATAAACGCTAAAAAAAAATCACTTGCTTCCACCTACCAGGCTTTTCTTTCCAATAACTCAACAGCAGCTGCACAAGAGCTACTCCATCAGAAGAGATGCTACAAGCTCCTGTTGGCTTGGAAAAAAGGGGGAAGATACGAAAAACAATTGGGGTACGGCTCATCAATGCTGTCCAAGCCAGAAACTCTGCTATCTTTTGGCACATTACAGCATGCATACAAATCTATGCTTGCCCCTCGATGGAAGTCTATATCCCTCCAGGGACCTGGGAAACACACTGTCCGGACCTATGCATGGATCATTCCTTTGGGAATGTCCGCTTCACCCTAGATATTGAAAATCTTTCTTCATGGCCTCCTGTCACATTGACAGAGATCCAGAACCCTGTCATCCAATTAAGGCAAGGGAAGGCCCCAGGAGAAGATCTGGTTCCTTTGGAAGTCATCATGAACAATCTGGACTTTTGGGGGCCTATTTTAGCATCACTTTTTACTGGCATTGACAAGTAAGACCCAAGCTTCATCTTGGGAATAGAGATGGGGAAAAATGGAGCAGGTCCCATGCCTCAAATATCTGGGAGTAGTCCTCCGTTCCTTCAGCAGCAGAAAAGCCCATGGAGTTCATATGGCCGAGATTGCACAAAGGAGCCTGTGCCCCATCCTTTATCATCAATGAAGTCAGTAGGATTTGTACTTCTGCTATGAAATATCTAACCATACTGGAGGATTCCAGCTATCGGAGGGCCTTCGATCTGGCACATTGCCATGCCCTCCCATCAGCCATATTGGAAGGCAATTACCCAAATACCCCATACTCCAAGAGACTGTGCCCCTGTGACTCAAGACACATAGATACTAGGGGTGGTTGATCCATTAAAAAATTGATTCTAAACTCGTGGGGGGGGGGCGGAATTTCCATTGCTGGGTCGTTATAGAAATTATTACAAATTTTTAAAAATAAATTTCGTGATTGAAACGTAATTAATAATGAATTTTCATTACTATTCCTTATGCCAGCTGGCTTGTCATCCACCTCTCCCTTTCTTCCCCTGCCAGATCAGATACCATGCAGATATAACCCGGGATGGCATCTGATCTGGTGAGGGAAGGGAGGGAGGGGTGTATGGCTTGCATGCACTCATAGAAAACACAGGAGGCAATGCACCAAGCATGTACTAAGTTACTGAGTAAGCTGGCAGTATGGGTACAGGTATGCATGCATGCACTCACTCAGCCTGGATAAGTCCTAAAGCCCACTAACAACATGATAGAACATGATACAGTATGAGCTTCTTATAACAGGAATATCAATCTCCTCAAAAATTGCTTCTCAGGGCCACTTACACACACACACATCATCAGAGTCCTGCAGTTCTGGCTGCTCCAAAGTGGGAGGAAAAGCACGCAATCTTGTCCTAAACACAGCCGCAGACCCGAGTAATCGATGCCAGAAAAATGGATCCGTGATCGGATCCATTTTTCTGGCATCGATTGCTCGGGTCTGCGGCTGTTTTTGGGACAAGGATTTGCCTGCTTTTGCGCCTGCTTTGGAGCAGCCAGAACTGCAGGACTCTGATGTGTGTAAGTGACCATGATGCCTGCTCTATAGACATATTCGATCCCGTCTCATTATGCCATGGCTATACAAACACCCAGGACACGCTGGACAATTTTACATCTCCCTGCTGCTTCTTTTAAAGTTTTAAATATCTTAACCCTTAACTCTGATATGTTTGTACAGTACTACGTCCCTCTTCTTTTGAACTGGTCACTGACCATAATAAAGCGAACTTGACTTGACAGATATATGTCATAATCAATGAAGTGATGAAGTTAGGACATTAGGCAATATATTGGTATCTATTGGGGTTTGTTTTTTATAAACCCATGGATACTCAAATCCATGACTACTTAAATCCCATTATATACAGTGGCATAATGAAACAGTGTCCCTTAAATAAAATTGCACCCTAAGGACAATCTCTGGATTAAATCTATTAATACTAGCGTGGTGACAGAGCCACTGTATTCATTTTGAACTAATCTTGTACAATAATTGTAAAATTTGATTTCTTTTGATGATTTTCATCACAGTTCTTTTTGATGTCATTTCCCCCTCATTATTAGCTCCTGGAATATGGAGCAATTTAACAAAAGCACTAATGCACTCAACATATTTATCAAAAATAGTAATGTGGGTATACACTAGGGGGTGCATTTTACAGGGTGGAGTTGAAGGAGAAAAACCATTCCCCCCATTTTTGCTGGTTATTCTCCTTCTCCCCTTCCAATATCATAAACAAGGGATGTTTCCACAATGGGGACATGGGTGGGGAAATAACAGGAAAACAAAAAAAATGTTTTCCTCCTTCAACCGTCCACCTCCATAAAATGGACTATCCTTTTCTCTCTAGCGCTCCTAGTGGCCTCTGCCTGGATGATGACACAGTACCAAATAATGTATTAATTGCTTAAATGTATTATGAAACACAGTAAACATTGAAATAGGAAATCAGTTAAGCAAAGGGATTTGGCCATGTGATAAAATGATTCATGGTAGTGGAGGAAATTAAAGATTGAACTATCTTAGATAAATATGTAACAAATGTGTATTTGGCTGGTAGATGAACAGCTATCGCAGTGGCAAGGGTAATTTATTTTTTAGGAAATGGTTTATCTAATTATAGAAATCAATAGCAATGGATTTGACCGATCAATACAACTATATTGCTTCACAGTTCCCTCTTCCTCCCTTGCCTGAGCATTGAAAAGTTCAGGAACAAGCAGATAAATTTAATTGCATATCACAAAGCTGACCTTTAATTAAAAGCAGTATTTGGATTGTAGCTTATGATTTTGTGAATAGAGGGAGGGAATCAATTTATGTGTTTAAAGTGTTTAGAAATCACCTTTTATAGAGTAAAAGGCTCCGAGCAGAGATCTAATAAGAGTATGGGAAGGATCAGTGAGTCGCTACCCGAACATCTACCTGTGGTAGTCGGACCATGCCTGGGCCCGGGCTCTGGCCCATCACCTGGATGCCTGCCACCGGGAGATGACTCCGACGAGCCCGACCTCCATGGCTCTATGCCACCACTGAACATCATGGAGATTTTGTCCTCTGCTCAAGACCCTCCCGCCACCGAGGTCTTGCCGGGGGGGGGGGGCGACATGGCTGGGCGAGGATCGACAGAAGCTGGCAATCGACCTTGAAGGCACTGGAGCAAACCGGACGTCTTCACCCTCTGAAGACCGGAAGTCCACAAAGAATCTACAGCGGAAGCCTCGTGTGCGACCCACGAGGCAAAAACGACACCGGAAGAGGAGCCGTCAAGACCTAACTTCTGGTCCCTTAGAGGAACACCGGAAGTCCTCCCAGTCCATCCAGAATTGGAGCAGGCCAGAGATCCTCCATGTTCACAGAGCTCCAGGGACTGTCGAGACCGCCGCCAGACCTCTATAGCGGAAGAAGCCTAGAGTATTCACGCCAAGGATGTGAAGGAGGTCCCAGTCTAGGACTTTTTTGAACACTAATTCCAGGTGCTGGGAGCACTCTTCGGTGAGTTCCCAGCCCTGGAAACAGGACACCCCAATAGACAGGAGACTTACCTTTGAGTCACTGGGACCAGAGGATAGAGATGACCGCTCCCCCTCTAGGCTAATAATTCACCATGACTCTCTGGGAACCCTACAACTACCTGCTTTTGACAGCAGGCTAGATAGCACCATTAGACAGCCCCTCTGGCAGCATGTCAGCCTTCGCAGGTTCTGAGCCTACCCTGACCCTTGTCCTGTCACTGTCCTTTAATTGTTTTACCCTACACCCTCCCCTCGTTGTTATGTAATTAATCTTTTTATTTTTTGCTGTTTTGTTATGTGTCAAACTATGTAAACGGCTCTGAGCCCTCGAGGAGTGGCGGTATAAAAGTTTGAAGTAATAAATAAATAAATAAAATCTGCTCCAAAGATGGATCAATTTGAATTTACAGTCGTTCACTTATAAGCTATTTTTCCGCTTTAGGAATTTCACTTGTATATTTACAATTAATACCTGTCTTGAAATTTATGTTTTGAATCTCCGCAGCACGATTGAAACAGCTTCCATGAACTAATGTATTTGGACTAGTAATAAATTCTGTCTAGACCTTTAATCTGTTTCCTGGAAAGAAGTGAAGCAAGTGATTAAAGTTTTCAAATTAGACTTCAGTGAACACAGTAAGAGAGGAGAACAGCATGGAACCCAAATCCAGTTCAACTCATAGCCAAAGACTTTTGAGCAAAATCAGTCAGTTGCTAAATCAAAAGTATCAGAAGTTTAACCTCTTCGCCCCAAACACCCCAGCCTCCATGGCCAATGAAAGGCAAATTCTAATGCAGTGAATAATCTCCTGTTGGGTCAGTTCAAATGACACTCCTTTAAGCCTACATTTTACTCTCAGAGGAACAAAATGTTTTACTTCTTACAGCCAAAGAGCCACATCCCTTTTGTTAAAATGCAGCCAGGAAAAAAAGGGGCGGGGGATCAGAAGGTAGCAGTCATGCCTCATAAAACTCTTATCAGATGCATTGAAAATCAATAACAGTGGTTAATGTGGCTTTCTGGTAGGATATCGCAGCATCTTTACAGATAAAACACGGAAGGAGATTATGAAAGCACAGATCATCTAAGTCAGCAACATGCAAGTGCACAGTTGCTGACCAGATTATCACCCTTGCCTGCTGGTATCACAAAGGAAATCTCACTTGTGAACAACCACAGGCTTGCACAGTGCTCTAGCAAAAGATGGAAATCTCTTCCCTGTCTCCAAATAGACATACTGTACATTAGTAGAAAAGCCAAGAAGTGATAACAGGAGCACTGGGCTGTTTTTTAAAATCCTGTTTAACTGGGGTAAATGTTTCATATCTCATAGCTAACCACTAGGGCTGTTTATCTCTGGTTAAAAATTATTTGATATCATTATTTTTTGTATTATTTTTTTAAAATTTTATGTTTTTCGACCTTTCCGGGCGAACCAGGAAGTACAATTCCTTTTACGACCTTTTATTGAGTATAAAAACAGTTCCAAAGAATATAGTCCAATTTTGTAAAGGGCAAAAAATGTCCAAAATCGAAAGCAAGCAGGTAAAAGTACTTCTTGCCCTTCTTCCTCCTCAGGATGTTCCTGGCGCGGCTATTGCTGCTGCTGCTGCCTCTGCAGAAGGAGGGAGGGAGGGAAGAAAGAAGGATGAAAGGGAAGGAGGGAGGGAGAAGGAAGAAGGGAAGGGAGGGAGGATGAGAAGGAGGAAGGAAGAGAATTTCTTCCCATGGAAGGCTCATAAAATCTGCTATAACCCCAGTGCCAGTCCTGGCGGCTAATGCGGGACGGCCCTGTCGCGTTGGCACAAACGCATGGAGAAAGGGGTAAAGGGCATGGCCATTGGATGCCCCACTGCTGCTGCTGCCTCTGCGCCCTGAAAGGGAAGGAGGGAGGGAGAAGGAAGAAGGAAGGGAGGGAGGATCTCGGGGGGCCAGCATGGAGGAAGGGGGCATGGCCATTGCCCCGCTCCCCCTCGGCAGCGGTGGACACGGCCCCGCGCTCCAGCAAGGGGAAGGGGCGCAGCAAGAACTCTGCCGCCGGGTGCTTTTCCTAAGCTACACCCTCATAAAAACTAACACAAAAGTAACTGCTCTAAAACTTATGGGCGAGGAAGCCAGACAAAGGGATCTGGAACTGGTGCAGTTCCAGGACACTCCCCACTCAATATTGCAAGAGGCTAAATGACCAAACATGTTCCTATCTGAACTAGGATTAGAGGGGATGTGGTTCTAAAAAGGGAATTTTCAGAGATGTTCCCAATGCCTATATGTCCTGATTTACTACCATATTGGCCTATTTCTGCAATTGACCTATGTTTAGAAAAAATGCTGATTGTTTGAGAAATCAGTGCTCCAGAGAATAAGTTACTATTCAAGGATAATAATACATAATAATAATACACTTTATTTTTATTCTGCTCTTTTCACCCCGAAGGGGACTCAGAGCGGATTACTTTACACATACGGCAGACAATCCCTGCCGGTTGACATACAATTACAATACAACAAGTACAATTTAGAAGGATTTTTCTTTTTCTGGCTGTGTCACAGGGTTGCAGTTGCTCCATTATGTCATTACGTCATTCCGTCACAAGGGGGTGCTGTTGCTTCATCCTCATGATGGAGAGCTTCTGTTTCCGCATTCCACCTTCCGACAGCCAATCTTTCCTTTTATTCAGGCGTTGTAAAGTCCTTTTTGTAAAAATCCTTCCCCGCTTAGCGGTCCCCAATTCATCTATTCACAGCTGGGCAGTTTTCGAACTGTTGGGTGAACAGTGGACAGGGCTCACAGCTGGGTGTTCAGACCAGCCCGGGAATCGAACATGCAACCTACTGATTGCAAGCAGAGCTGTAGTTACCGCTGGGCTATCTCTCGAGCCCTTGTCCATCCAGACAAAACCAGCTAGCTGGTGGCTAGTTAGTACTCCCCAAGTTTCCCAGTCGCTCTGGAGCCATGTTTGCAACTGACTAACAGATAAGATTGATTCATTAAAACATGTATAGAAAAACAACCTATCACTTGCAAACTGGTTTGAAGTGAATTTTGGATGACGTTGTGCAGTCAGGATTGTTTCCAAACATTGTTAGGGAGCTGCTTACGCGAGCCTCAGCCCTCATGCGACAATCTCCTCAGTGGCAACTAGTGACTCATTGTGTTAATACAGAATACAGATTTTGATTAATTAAAATGAATGAATCCTCTAAAAAATAATGTTCAGCTTCTCCTTAGTGTGCTTACCAGATTTCACTGTTATTATTGGAGGGGGATCAACTGTTGTGGAGACAGGCAATTTCTCTCTTGTTGTCATTGAGTATCCTCAAGTGGATTTCTCTGCCATTAAAAGAGCACCCGTATTTTTGTTCTCACTTTCTTTTCATTGAGGTACAAAGCAGAAGAGGAGGAAATTAAAAACCGAGCAACTTGTTTGTAGATTTAATGGTTGTTGATTAAAAATGATGTTTTTTTCAAACTGAGAGGGCAGGGTAGATGCCGGCACGTGAAGAAACAACTCAAATTAAGAAAAGGTCAATCTGCAACTGGGTTATGTTGACTGATGGAACAATTTGCAGACCACCACACGCATAATGATTATGGCTCGAAGGAAATTAGATTCTTCATTATCATTCACATAAATTAGCTAGCTGACGGGAAGATTTCGATGCAGTACATTATTGTATAAACTCAGTTTAATTTTATTTTAATATCTAGCTATGTAACAACAGGAGACTCAATAGGTTCTGTCATGAGACACCAGATCCGAAGATGCAGAATGGCATAATTTTAACTTCATTAAGTAGAAATGTACATTAGACAGAATTAAGACTAAATGAAGCCAGGAGCTAACAAACAGTGTCAATACTTTTCTTAATGGTACCCTCAACATGGGATTTGTCTTTAAGCATGTTTATACAACAGTTCATCTCAGTTAGTTCTATACATTATAGTACTTAATCTGCTTTGGAAATTTATAAATGTTTATTAACCAGACATATACATGTAGAGGAGAAATTATGGTATTTGCAGCTAGGAATCCTCATTATGGGAAGGCAAATACTAGTAAGGAATACCAGTATATTACTATTTTCCGTAGGGCAACATATTCTGACTTACAACCCACACCTTCTCTGGCTAAAATACATTGCACTAAATCAACCTTTTTTTTTTACCAGGGACCATTCTCCAACATTAGTACCAAAACGGTTATGAATCTGATTTTGGTCAACTTTAGATTCGATTTAGGGTGCTGATTCAGAAAATTGCATTGGATAGACCACATCAGCTCTAGTTTCTGAGCTGATGTATGGTTAATGATAGGAAAGGAGTGGCAAGCAGTGCAAAAGTAGCTGAAATAAAATAAATAAAACAAAATAAAATAAAGAGGAAGGAGGTTTGCGGATTTTCATCCTCATGGCCCACTGGTGATCTGCAGTCCACAGGTTAAGAACCACTGCACTAAATAGATGAAAATTGAGACATAAATGGCTAGGCAGAATCTTTTCAAGGTGGTCAAAGTCATTCTTAAGGAAAAACACGAAAACTAGGAAAGACTATGGAACTTCGCTTTTACATGATTCTACTAGGAAGGGCAAATTCCCATCCCTTTCTTTCCATTCTGCTGAATTAAGCGCAAACCCTTTTTGCACTTTCAACTCAGTTTTTGGCAATTGAAGTAAGCTGGGAAAAAGGGAGGAAATAGGAAATGGAGAGAAACAACTACTTATTTCAAAAGTAGCTGAGAAAATTAGGGCATCAGAGGATTAGTTGGGATTCTCCTTGCAAAAATGGAATAGCTGAGGTTATGAAAATGGAATACAATGATCTTGGTTTAGAGCAGTGGTTCTCAACCTTCCTAATGCCGTGACCCCTTAATACAGTTGCTCAGGTTGTGGTGACCCCCAATCATATTTTTTTCATTGCTACTTCATAATTGTAATTTTGCTACTGTTATGAATCGTAATGTAACTATTTGATATGCAGGATATATTTTCATTTACTGGACCATATCTGACACAAATAACTGATACGCCCAAATATGAATGCTGGTGGGGTTGGGGGGAATTGATTTTGTCATTTAGGAGTTGTAGTTGCTGGGATTTATAGTTCACCTATAAATCTGGACCCCATCAACGATAGAATTGAATGAAACATGGCACACAGATCTCCAATGACCAACAGAAAATACTGAAAAGGTTAATGGGCATTGACCTTGAGTTTTGGAGGCGTAGTTAACCTACATCCAGAGAGCACTGTGGATTCAAACAATGATACACCTTGACCAAAGTTGTTTCAAATACTCAATATGCCCAAATGTGAACACTGGTGGAGTCTGGGAAAAATAGACCTTAATATTTGGGAGTTGTGGTTGCTGTGATTTATAGTTCACCTACAATCAAAGCGCATTCTCAAACCCACCAACGATAGAATTGAGCCAAACTTCCCACACAGAATCCCTATGTCTTGAAGAGACTTGCTGGCGTGAGCCTCCCTCCAGCCTCACGTGCTCTCCCTCACCCACACATGCGCACCATGCTGCCATGCGCCAAGCACGCCTGCTTTTTCCTCCCTGCTTGGTGTCTCAGAACGAGCCCTCCCCTTGGCTTAGAGGTGAGCAAAGAGGCTGGCCAATAACAGCAGCAGGAGGGCTTTTGGTGGGAGGATTCTCCATCTGTTTCCAAAAAGCAAGAGAAGGACAGGTGGAAAGATCTTCAGCCTTTTCTGCCAAATGGGTTCCTAAGGCCATCAGAAATATATGTTTTCTGGTGGACTTTGGAGACCCGTCTGAAACTCCTTCATGACCCCCCCCGGGGTCCCGACCCCCAGGTTGAGAAATGCTG
The DNA here is from genome assembly GCA_030556195.1 of Anolis apletophallus. NCBI lineage: Eukaryota > Metazoa > Chordata > Lepidosauria > Squamata > Anolidae > Anolis > Anolis apletophallus. Next base: position 49,534,635 of record JARBWK010000012.1, on the reverse strand, counting down.
GTTTAGAGTTTTAAAAGATGGTGAACCTTAACTTAAGTTACTTTTCCTTTCTACGTATCTTCTAATGTCAGCTATAGTCTTCATCATTCTATAATAGTAAACTATCCAGTAGAAAAGCAGCCATTTTTTCAACAACAAAAAGAGTGAGATATGGAAAAGGAACATAACTATATAGTTAGTGGAAAGATCACTTGTTGCACCTCAGAGCTCAGACAGCCCCCCCAGATCACACACACACAGGCAGATGCAATAAATGTTCTTTTATTTAGAATAAGGGTTAAGAATAGTCCAAAGAAGTAAGAATAAAGCAATCCAAAAATAGTCCAAAGAAGTCCTGTAGCTTTAAGCCCAAGCGGCTTAAATCCCAAGGAAAACAAAGTTCCAAAGCAAGGCAACTGCTCCGGTGGTCAAACGTGGTCCTTGAAGCAAACCGCAACGGCGGTCACTAGAACTTGAATCCGAACCGCCCTGGTGATCGACGTGAACTTGGAGACTTGAACGGGAGACTTGATCAAGCTGAACGTGGCTTCAGATCTAACCAGGAGCCCGGGAGCACAGACTAATAAGGAAGCTAGTCTCAATGAGCCCATCTCACCCCCTTCTGTAGATTCCACGATTTCCTAGAATCTCAGATGTTTGCCCTTCTATCAAACACCAGCTCGTTAGCAGGCCCAGCTGCGCCACTATCAGAGTGAGAACCAGGAAACTCCTCTTCTCCGGAATGCCCATTTGGGAAGGGAGTAGAAACTCTCTCTTGGGAACCAAAGCCACCGGGTCTTTCATAGTCTGATGCAGAATCTTCTTCCATGGAATCCTCAGTATATTCATCTGCAGTCCTATAACCCTCTAGCCATTCATCATCCCATTGCAAACTCTCATTTGGAGACCTATACCCATCTGGCCATTTGTCATCTCCAAACTGCCCCTGATTAGCTAGGATCTGATCTTGATCAGCTGAGACCTGATCAGCTGGGACCCCCAGTGTCGGACCCTGTCCACTGGGCTGGCTAGACTGGAACACCACACTTGTTCTGTGGCATATGTTCAGCCCCAGGGGTCCTACCTGCCCAGTACTGAAGTTGATCAGGGAAAGCATTTTTCTTGGTGGCCCTATAATTGTTGAATTCCTTCCTCCAACACTTCTATTTGTCCTCCCCATCTATGACCTTTAGGTACTTAAAGACTGGCCAGGCTAAACTGATGCATTATTGTTTCAGTACAAATATTTTATGAATAAAAAATATTAAGAACCTGTTATTATAGCAGCTATTATGAACATTAAGTAGCATTGTGCTGTAAACAGAAATGTGCTAGAATTATATAGCTCTCTCCCTTACCCTCAGTTACTTCGATGATACAGTGTTTCGTTTTCACCTATTCACTTTGATTAAGGTCAAAGTGATCTCGAAACCATTTTAATGAGATCCTAGGAGTAAAATATGCCAGGTACACTGTATTGAGAAAGAGCTGAAAAACTGCAGAATAACCAGGCCATTTGCTAAGAGTACACGGGTTATTCTTAAGATCACTAAATCATATAAAATTCGGAATAATGCTGTATGCACCTTTAAAAGTAGCTACAATAGGATCCTGCAATGTTCATTTGCAAAGCACTTACAAAAAATGAGAAAGGGGTACTTCTACCTAAATTTGAAAGATCTCTATTGGTTCATACTTTCTAATGTATGCAAATTATTGAAATTGGATAATAGGGAAAATGATTTGCATTCTGCAATGTTAGAATCCTCAGCAGGTCACTAGGCAAATTAGGGAAAAAACAATTAAAAAACTGACATAAACTTTCAGTTCCATCAGGTACCAAGATTACAGAAAATGACACCATATTCCTTTCGTTTAGCAGGAGATTATCATATTAGCATATCTTAATTACAGTAAGCAAGTAACTTGATCTAACAACCTCATAAATGAGGCTGCTGTGAATTTTCCGGGCTGTATGGGCATGTTCCAGAAGCATTCTCTCCTGACGTTTCACCCACATCTTTGGCAAACCCTATACGGTTCTGTCCCAGTTTACCTGTCCGAACGGATTCTCCCCTACAAACCATCAAGAACATTACAATCCTCCAGAGAGGCCCTGCTCTCGGTCCCGCCGGCTTTGCAGCGCGGCTGGTGGGGACGAGAGACAGGGCTTTCTCTGTGGTCGCCCCTCGGCTGTGGAACCAAGTGATGCCAGATCTGCCCTCTCTCTGTTGTCTTTTAGGAGGCTGGTGAAGACCTGGATGTGGAACCAAGCCTTCCCAGAATAGGCTGAGATGGGCTATTGTTTGAATGTATGACCATGCTTACAGATTGAGTGGAATAGTTTTAATGGCGATGTGGTTTTATGCTGGGTTTTAAAAAATGTATTTTAATATGTTGTTGTAGTTGTTTTTAAATTGTATAGCATTGAATTTTTGCTGTTATGCCGGTCTGAGTCCCTTGATAGAGGTGAGAAGGCCGGGGTACAAAAACTTTAAATAAATCTATATATATATATTTTCTTGCGTCCGTGCAATGTCGTATATAGACAATGAAACTATGGCTCGCAGAACCACCAAACTCAACAACCGCATTAACCATAGGACAAGGTACAGACAACGCCAAAAAACGCAGCCCTACGTACCTCGCAACACCCACAAAAACCAGCCCCCAAAAACTGACAACGGAACTCCCACCCCGGCCTCTCCGCTGCCAGCGCTAACATTTAGAACGTTCGCACATTGCAGCCAGAGCGCCTCCTCCGCCTCCTCCTTCGATCAGGAAGAGCGGTGGGGGGGGCGTGGAAGGAGGAGGGGACACACCTCCCCTTCCCCAGCCCCTCCCACCTCCTTCCATACCCCCCACCGCTGTCCCGGTGAGGAAGAGCGGCGGGGGGGCGTGGAAGGAGGAGGGGACACACCTCTCCTCACCCCAGCCCCTCCCACCTCCTTCCGCGTGCCCCCGCCGCTGTCCCAATGAGGAAGAGCAGCGGGGGGCATGGAAGGAGGAGGGGGCACACCTCTCCTCCCCCCAGCCCCTCCCACCTCCTTCCACACACCCCCGCCACTGTCCCGGTGAGGAAGAGCGGCGGGGGGGCGTGGAAGGAGGAGGGGATACGCCTCTCCTCCCCCCAGCCCCTCCCAACTCCTTCCGCGCGCCCCCGCCGCTGTCCCGGTGAAGAAGAGCGGTGGGGAGCATGGAAGGAGGAGGGGACACACCTGTCCTCCCCCCAGCCCCTCCCACCTCCTTCCATGCACCCCCGCCACTGTCTCGGTGAGGAAGAGCGGCAGGGGGGGCTGGAAGGAGGAGGGGACACTGGGGGATGGAGGGAGGGGGCCGGGCTAAGGAGGAGCAAGCGAGCCGGCTACTCCTTAGCCTCTCCTCCTCCGCTTCCTCCTTCCGCCGCCCCCTTCGGTGTTCCCGAACGCCGGGAGGGGATGGAGGGAGGGAGGGGGCCGGGCCGCCGAGGAGGACGAACCGGAGGAGGGAGGAGACGGAGGCTGGCCTGGAGGCGGAGGAGGAGGAGGCAGAGAAGGAGGAAGAACCGGGCGGGGAAGGCAGCCACCATCGGGAAGGGAGGGGAAGGGAGGGGGGAGGAAGGAAGGAAGGAAATGAGGGGCAAGAAAGAGAGAGAAAGAGGAAGAGAGAGAAAGAGAGAGATACACAGAGAGAAAGAGAGAGAGACAGAAAGAGAGAGAGATAAAGACAGAGAGATAGAGAGAGAAAGATAGAGATATAAAGAGAGAGAAAAACAGAGAAAGAAAGAGAAAGAGACAGAAAAACAGACAGAAAGAGAATCAGAAAGAGAAAAAACATACAAACATATACACATATACACACAAACATCACCACACACATACACACACATATACATGAAAACATTCACACATAAATAAGAACACACACATAAACATTATACACATATATACATACACACATATACATACAGACATGCACACATACACACATATATACATGCACATATACATAAGAACACAAACATACACAAAATACACATACACATATACACACAAACATCAGCACACACATACACACACATATACATGAAAACATGCACACATACACACATGTACATACACATATACATAAGAACACACACATAAACATTATACACATATATACACACACATACACACATATACATACAGACATGCACACATACACACATATAAACATGCACATATACATAAGAACACAAACATACACAAAATACACATACACAAAATACACATACACATATACACACAAACATCAGCACACATATACACACACACACCATGTGGGTAGAAGGGGATAGCCACAGACTAAGGCACAACAACGCGTGCAGGGTACAGCTAGTAAATAATAAATAAGCATCCTCAGAGGTTGCGAGGTCTGTTGGAAACAAAGCAAGTGGAATTTACATATCTGTAGAATGTCCAGGGTGGGAGAAAGAACTCTTGTCTGCTTGAGGCATGTGTGAATGTTACAATTGGCCACCTTCAATGATTAGCATTGAATGGCCTTGCTGCTTCAAAGCTTGGCTGCTTCCTACCTGGGGGAGCCCTTTGTTGGAAGTTGTTATCTGGCTCTGATTGTTTCCTGTCTGGAATTCTCGTTTTCTCTGTGTGGTTCGTTATTTACTGTACTGATTTTAGAGTTTTAAAATACTGGTAGCCAGAATTGGGTCATTTTCATGGTTTCCTCCTTTCTGTTGAAAGTGCCCACATGTTTGTGGCTGTCAGTAGCTTCTCTTTGTAGTCTGACATGGTAGTTGTTAGAGTGGTCCAACATTTCTGTGTCCCAAATAATATGCTGTGTCCAGGTTGGTTCATTAAGTGCTCAGAAAACAAGGGAACATTCATACTTGCCTCAAACAGACAAGAGTTCTTTCTCCCACCCTGGACATTCCACAGATACTGTATATAAACTTCACTTGCCTAATTTCCAGCATACCTCACAACCTCTGAGGATGCCTGTCACAGATGTGGGCGAAATGTCAGGAGAGAATGCTTCTGGAACATAGCCATACAGCCTGGAAAACTCATAACAATCCAGTGATTCCAGCCATGAAAGGCTTTGACAACACAACTTCATAAATTTATCTGTGAGATGAGTAGGTCACGGGGCTTTAATTAGAAATTTTTAATAAAAATAAAATGAAACTAGCTGTTCAAAGAAAAAGAAAGAATGCCTGCTGTTTTCTACATAAATTATAAATTTAAAAAGCTTCTAGTAGAAAATAAATTGACATTTTTAAAACATTCAAATAGGCCACCAGGTTTCATTCAAACGTGAGGCAGAATGGGTTATCCTTCTCAGGGTGTTGATATGAAAATGTGGAAACCTCTTACTATTTCATTGGTCCGAGTGGAGAAGCACTTGCAAAGGTTTCTGCCTCATATTCTAAAATAATTGGATTGGACCTGGATATTAATACACCAAGGCAGTAGACAGTATTTCTTGATCTCTATAGTACAACAATTCTGTATATATTATGTAGTAGTTTATTACACCCTTTATTTTCTGCCAATGAGATATAATAATAATAATAATAATAATAACTTTATTTCTTGTGAGTCGCCCTCCACTGTTGGTGCTCCGGGCGACTTACATCATTTAAAAAACACAGGTACATCAATTAAAAACACAGGTACAGAGAACCATAAAGGCCCAGCCTCCAAGGTTATCTAGTCAATCCCCAAACGCCTGGCAGAAGAGCCAAGTTTTCAAGTCGGACAGGAATCTGGCTGGGGCCGATGTGGCCCTGAGGGCAGGCGGAAGTGTATTCCAGATCACAGGGGCCACCACAGAGAAGGCTCTCCGTCGGGTCTTTGTCAGCCGGGCCTCTCTCACCCCTGGGATAGCTATACAGTCACCATTTATTGCACGCGCTGGTCTTTCACTGCGTTGGTCTGTCAGCCGATCGCCCAGATAGGCTGGTCCGGTTCTTTGCCGTGCTTTGAAGGTTAGCGCCATGAGTTTATAGATCACTCTGAACTCTGTAGGCAGCCAATGAAGAACTTTTAGGATTGGTGAGATATGGTTCCTAGCCGATGCCCCGAAAATGAGTCTGGCCGCTGCATTCTGAACAAGTCTCAACCTCCGAGTCGTGGACAGCGGTAGACCCGCATACAGGGCATTACAATAGTCAAGTCGAGAGACCACGGTGGCATGTATCACAGTCTTCAACGCCTCTGATGGTAGGTAGGGGGCCAGCCGTCGGGCCCTGCGAAGATGAAAGAAGGCGCCCTTGGCTGCAGCCTGGATCTGGGCTTCCATCGTCAGTCTCTCGTCCAAAATCACTCCCAGGCTCTGTGATCACTCCCCCACCTCTCTATTTTTTAATTCGTTCGGTTTACTAAGGCCATCCCTGAATCCCGAGACGGTAAAATAGAATATTTTCTTATGAGAGGAAAAAGGCAAGTTAAAAAGAAAGCCTGAGGCCAGTCTTGAGCTCCTAGAGAAGGCATTGAAGGCTGTTCAATGTGCTTCAGGAAACCTTCCTCCACAGTTCTCCTTATTGCAGCAGATAATAATGTAATTGGCTAAATCTACACAGGGGCTGTATTCCAGCTATACCCATAGTATTCCTGTCCTGGTCTGACCCCACACCCTCACTGTGTAGTAAAAGTGGCACAACTGAGGACTCATCATATCAGTTTAAATCCTATGACATGGCCACACCAGCATGCACTCAGATTCCTATATTATTTGCCTAATCAAATAGCATTTTCTCTTGTTTCCCCGTCATTCTAATCCCCCACCTCTACTTCCATAGAGCGGTGCTGTAAGAGCAGGAGAAATGAAATGCCAATCTGCAAATTTATGCAAAAGTATTATGAAGGTGGTACTGGGAAGACTTGCCTTGAAGACAGCCATTCACAGCTTAGAAAGGCAGCAAAGGGGGTGCTGCGTGTGAACAGGATTTCACAAAAGTAGAACTGTGCCTCTGTTAGTGTCATAACAGGTTTTTGAAGCTGATAGACAGGGTTTTAAATTTCAGAGAGAAGGGTGGATTTTACAGAGTGTTGGGTTAAGAAGGGGCAGGATAGCCAGTTGGAAGGTAGATGTGTGTTTTGGGGACCTAATGTAATAGAATATTAGATGTTAATATATATTCCCACTGTGCTTAATAAACCTATTCTTGTTGTTTTAAAGCTATCTCTGGCTGTCTTTATCAAACCAATCCAGGAAGGGGTTAAGTTGGGAGACAAGGTGTCGCAGCAGAAGCCTCTTAAAGAGCCAGACCCAGTAAAGAGTTAAAAAAATAGTTTATTGTCCACAGAGTCTCTGTGCTAAATAGCACTCAAAAGAACAAAATGCACTTAATAGACAGTAAACCCCAACTCAAAAGTTTGCAAACAAAGCACACTTTAACGAGATAAAATGTGTGTTAGCGAGATGCGATGGCAAAAACAAACAAGGAAAAGCACAAACGGGAGGCAGGAACACAAGGTGTCGTCAAGAGGAGTCCTAGTTCGTCACTGGTGGGCCGTCCTTAAGGTTGAGCAGCAAGCGAAGTCAGCAAACCGGATCAAGTAGAGGGAGGAGGCAAACATCACTATGATAAGACAGTCCAGGGTCCAGGCAGGAGCTAATACACAACGTAGTCCCCGAAAAATGTCCAACCTTCCTCCCCCTCCCATACTGTACCCCACTCTTGCAGACAGGTAGCATCTGGCACTCACAGTAGTCCAAAAGAATTCAAACCATGCCAAGCATGGTCAGGCGGCAGCAGCAACTAAATACAAAAGCATAACATTGAAACCCGCAAATGTCTCCCACAAACCCCATCTGGAGCAGCAGTGTCCCAGCCTCGAGAGGCAGAGCAGTTCCCCAACTCATGTTACTCCATACAGGAATCACGATTCACAGGATGCAGGATACAGAAACTCAGAGTCATAGGTCCCAAATGCAACACTTTGCCAGCCGCAAAGTGAAGCTCCCAAAAGTCCGCATTTTAACAGTCTCCCATCTCGGACCCGCCCAAGCCCGATGATGCCCCATCGTTAGCAGTCTCAGCTGCTGTTACCTCAGCAGCTGCAGACTCTTAATCGCCCCTCCAGGTCCTCCATCTCTTATCAAGACTTAGTTCCCCCCAACAGTCATCAGGATAGCCCGAGGACCATTCATTGTCATCAGAGAACCCCAAAAAGGTGTCACTGCTTGTGGGTTCTTCACAAACAGCCTGAATCTCCTGCACCCTAGCCCAATCCATTTCTGGATCCTCATCCGAAGTATCTCCCTCCCTCTGACTCCCATCCTCCCCAGGAAAGCCCTCAAAAGATTCATCATCAGTGGGCTCTGTAAGTATTTGCCTAATCCTTTTACACTGAGAAATATCCTCCTCGCTCCATTCACAAGTAAGCCTTTTGCCCCTTCTCTTGTTAATAGAATGGCTACCAACAGCCTCACCCAGCTCCCTGCTGGTGTTAGATGCTGAAGAATCAACCCCACCCAACTTTCTACTACTAGGAGTATCAAGAGCCTTAGGCTCGACTACAACACAAAGGCTGGATAAGTGGCAGGACTCTTAAACTTGAAACTGTGGGACCGGCCTGGATAAAAGGCTCTGTCAAAGATATGTATACAATTTTAAAAAGTGATTTAATCTCTACAAGCAAGTAGAAACATAGGAATCCCTCTTCCAAGGTTAAAATAATCATGTGACCCAGGTATCCACTCACCAATGTGGGCATCATCCCTATCTCTATCCTTGATCCCAATTTGGGGGTCAAACCTCATGTTTTAAAAATTGGCTCTTTCCCAGAACAGCAAGGTAAAATGCATTTTTAAAAATCACCCTCTAAAGCCCTAAAGAGTTGTTTTCAATCGCAAATGTGACCATTGACTTTGTCCTCAATTATCTCAGTAGGAAGGACCTTGTGTTCTGCTCTACCAAAGAGAAGATGAACACAGTCTTGTCCTTTCTAGTAGGGCCATAACAAGAACAAAATGAGGAGTTGCTACAAACCACTTCAATGGTTGTCCTGCTTCAACAGAGTATTTAAACCCATCAGATTGTTCCAGTAAGGAAAGAGAATAAACACAATACACTCAGGGAAGAGGTGAAACTCACTGTCATATCATAGCTAGAGGAGTTATCCTACAACAAAGAAGGAGAAAATGTAATCCCAGATAATAGGCTTCAGTAAGAGACAGAGGAGGTTGGCAGTCCTGCCTTTAGGACAGAAGAGGATACTAGCCCTGTCACTGAAACAGTGCCCAGACTGTCACATGTAGGCCTTGAAGCTGAAATCTTTGTGATTTCACTCTTTGAAGCATCACTGGCTAAAACAATAGCAACAAAAACACAGGCATGGAAATAGTAAATGCTGAGATAATTGGATTATTTCTGCTTATTTCTGTGTTGCACATCTAGCTCAGGTATCCATGACATTCTATGCTGTCTAATATCCTCAATTTTAGCTTGCTTTTTGGGCTCCTTCCTATACTCCCTGTCTTTGACCCTGTTTGGACTATATTGCTTGGTTAAATCCTAATTTGCTTAGAGCATTCTTCTGTGCTTATACCCTTAATGGTCTTGGACTGGCTTGGGTTTTCCATTATTTCTTGAACTAGAGAGGCACTCACAAAGAGCAGACTACCAAGAAACAAGATACTTGTTTAAGAATGTGCATTTTGAATTACAACATTTCAGTAATAGTGTACAAGGCTGCTACATACACAAGAATAAATTTTCCATCGTTTAATGCAGTGATTTTCAACTGGTGTGCCGCGGAACACTAGTGTGCCGTGAGAGATCATCAAGTGTGCCTCGTTCTCTCAGGCCACGTAATCGCTCCCGCTGGCCCTGGGCTCAGCAGCGTGCCGTGGCGGAAGTGGGGCCGGAAGGAGAGGCCGCCTCCAACTCCCAGCCAGCCTCCGGGAGGAGGTGGCATCAGGATGTTGGGCCGCAAAGAAGACCCCGCCCCTTTCCCCTGTGAGCGGAGAGCCTACGTTATGCTATTGGTTAAGAGGAGTAAGGGGGCGTGGCCTCTGCTGTTGTCGCTCTTTGGTCCTCCGTGTTTGGACTTCGACTCCCAGAATTCACGTGCACTGACTTTATGACTGAGGTTTCTGGGTGATAAAGTCTAAAATGCGAGGAAGGTTGAGAAAGCCGGATTCCCAGCAAGTCTAGTTTCCTTTCCCACGAGCGGGTAAGTAGGGGTGGACCTTCGACAGGTGGCATGCACTGTCTGGGTTGGGGGAGCATCTACACTTGTGGATTAATGCAGTTTGAAACCATTTTAACACTATGTAATTATGCCACGTGTAGTAGTTTGACGAGCCACCAACGTCATTTGACAGCGAAAGCGAAATACCTAAAGTCACAACACCTGGAGGCCGAAGTTTGCCCAGGCCTGTTCTTTTGGACCATTAGAATTGCCATAATCCCATGCCAGTTGGGAGCTCTAGGCCACAAACATGGGGAGGAATATAGTTCTCTTTCCCTGCTGTGGGAAGCAGGGACTGCAATTAGAGAGCATGCTGGAGAGAGAACTGTGAAGTGGTAAGGAGGTAGAAGAGGCTGATATTATGAGTGGAGTGGATCTGGCATTAGCCAGGTGATTTTCTGAACACCTCCTGGGATCCAGAGGGGCCTGGAGTGCAATCAGCCCTACTCTACCCTCTGGATCCCCTGCCCAGATACAATACACTGCTGTCTCACCCAGTGTTTTTAATTTTAATCCCTTAGAACTGGTCCTGCCCACAGTGTTTGATATCTGTGTTTTAAATGTTGTGATTTTAACGAAGCTGCTTGCAAGTGATGAGTGGTGTGCAAAGCAAGAGAGACTGACAGCTGTTGAGCAGGAACTTCGTGTGTGTCTTTCTACCATTCCTGCCAGGATATCTATTTTGTGTTCATCGAAACAGGCCCATGTTTCACACTAAGTGAGTGTATAAATACATTTTAAAACATATTAACTATATGTATTACTGTGTTAGGGTGTCATTTTGTGTCATTTTGGTTGGTGGTGTGCCCCAGGATTTTGTAAATGTAAAAGGTTGAAAAACACTGGTTTAATGGATTATAGATTCCCTCTTCAACTCCTATTGCTGTGAGATAGGATTCATCCTGCACAAAAGCATCCCTGATTTGAATATTTTATATCCCCCTTCAATTTTGTCTATACATTTGTTTATTTTTCAGTTTTGCAGAAACCTTATATTTTAAGGTTTAATTATATTGATTTCTCTCTCTCTACTGCATTCCATTTCATTTACTAATTCTCTGCATGTGCATTCTGTGTCATAGAAAAGAAATTGTTACTTACAGAGTTCCAGCAGTGGAATAGATTTACTGGCTATTATACTATGAGAGCGGATTCGGCAGAACAATATCCCATTTACTTTTGCAATGCAATCATACACATGCCTGCTCTGACATATGCTCCGATGAGTGTGGATTCTATGTAAATGTGTACAAGACTGTAATCTAAGTGAAATGTTTGAAAAGATAGTCAGAAATGTATGGCTTTATTTTCCAACTTCATAAAACTTTTGTCATCTTTGTATCATTATGATATCAAAATGTAAATGTGTAGCCGATTTACAATCTAGACAAGATGTTCGAAAAGGCCACCAGAAATGCATGGATTTTTCTCAACTAAGTAAAAATCTTCTTATCCCTATATCATTATGATATGAAAAGCTACATAGATTTCACTTTGCTTATCTCCTGGAGCTAAAATTACCATATGTTATTTGTCCTATTCCCCTACCAACCTATTTCTTCCTCCCAACAATCTGTTGTTAGGCTGAAGGGCTGTGATTGACTCAAAGTGGCCACATGGGTTTTATGGGAATCCTGGGCTCTGACCTGATCTATAGTATTCATTGGGCAGAAGGGATGAGTGTTGACATGATTTTCCTTATTTGTGTGTGTTTTGCTTTTTTTTCTTCACATGGAAGCTTCATTTTGAATGACCCAGATGACTCACTGCTTGTGTGCAGAACATAACAGTAAAGCAGTGCTCTTTGCCTTCCCATTGGTAATTATTTTATATTTAATGCTACTTTTCGAGACCTACATTGTCAATCATTAAAACAGGACTTACGGTGCAGTGCCAGCTTAAAACATACAATTTGGTAGCAGGGCTTTAAAATAGTTACTGAGAGAAATCACCGGCTCTAATGGACAGAATTATAGAGTCTCAATGCTAAAGTTATTTTAGGGTCGGCACACATGGTTCATCTTGCAGTTATTGTACATTTTTACCCAATACTTTTCTACAATATGATTAATATTCTTTTAACTAGGCAGCACAGGAAAAAAATAGGTTAGGTAAGAATATAAATGTGAGGTGACCAGATGCTTTATCTGTAAGTGTTCTGTAAAAGAGGAGAAAGTCAGCTGGGGCAGCTTTTCATATTGTAACAATACAAAGATTTTCCCCTAGTGAACACTATTGCTTCTCCACAGCAAAGATTTTGAGGGCAGGATTGTTTTATCTGATGCTTTTCTTCTAAAAATATGGCATTTCAAATTTTCCTTTGAAACATAGTTTGCACCTGGCATTTGTTGGCCGTCACCTATCCAAGCGCTAGCCAGATTTGGCTATGCTTAGCTTCCACAATCAGATGGAATTTGGCACCTTTGAGGTATTTAAGCCACCAATCTGGAGATATTATGGATCAAACTTAGGACATTTTGTACGCATACAATGTGTTCTTCCGAGATGGCTCATTGTCCTCAGTGCATAATTATGAAAAGCAATAAAAATAACTCTGGGTGTTTAGGATTGTGTGCACACCATGTTGCTTTGTTTAAATGGAAGTCAGAAATCACATAGCCATCCAGAACTTTCCCATTCTGTCAAAATTTATGAGACAGTCCTTAGACTGAGACAGTTCTCATGAAAAAGACTGTAGTAAGATTCAACCATCCAAAGGCGGATAGATGAGCATATTAAATCTCAGGGATTTTTAACACTACATTTATATACCACATTTACTAAGATCACACAAACCCACATACCTGGCTGTATAAACACAGCTGCTGACAAGGAAATCATGCAGGGAATTGTCCCCATCCCACTTTTAGCATAGCGCCATCCCAAACATGTTCATTAAAATATTATTACCTTCCTGGACTATAAAGCAACACAGCTGCTTCTTCTTGTTCTTATTACTTCCAGATGATATCACATTAAGTGCTGTAAAACTTTCCAGGGAGCTGAAGGGACGATCATTTAGTCATCAGATGTCTCATTATGGCTCTTCGGCAACAGCAGAACTGAGCCAAAGGAGGCAGTAGGTCCAAACCACCAGTCGAGATCAAACAGAAGCGACATGTTGAGGCTGCATTTCTAAGCAGTCAAGCTTGGAAGTAATCCTGAGGGAACCCAAGTCACACAGAGTTCTAACTTGATACGTGTGGGATTGCTCTGTAAGTTTTGTGATGAAAGCTAATAAATCGGATTTAGAGTTGTCTCTGAGAAATATCACAAGTCACTTATGGTGTGTCAATCAATTGATCAAATGATTTTTGTGTGTGTCAGGAGTGACTTGAGAAACTGCAAGTCACTTCTGGTATGGGAGAACCTGTCAGTCTTCAGTCTGCAGCACAAGGACCCATTGCCCACCGGGGTTCGCCAAAGATGTTTTGATGCTTTACCACACTTGTGGGAGGCTTCTTTCATGTCCCCGCATAGGGAGTTGGATCTGACAAAGGGAGCTCATCCACAATCTCCCTGGATTCGAACCTCCAACCTGTCAGTCTTCAGTCCTCCCAGCACAAGGGTTTAACCCATTGCAGCACCGGGGGTTCCGGACAAATGAAGAAAGGGCTGCTATGAGCCACTTCTTATACCTCAGAAACAAATATATGTGTATGATATCATCAGTCAGTCACAGCCTGAAAGATTTAGATGTTGTGGATCATGAATCTGAAAACTTCCAACTGTCCACTGGAATAATACATTTGGACAGAATGGTTAGAAGGAGAGTGAATTGGGTACGGGACAGAGACCATGCTGGTGGCCATCGCAGATCAGCTCCGATGCCAACTTGACTGAGGTGGATTAGCGCTGCTTGTATTATTAGATCTAACGTCAGCATTTGATACAAGCGATTACGATCTACTGACCCACCGCCTCACCGTTCGGGGGACACTAGTTGGGGAAATTTGAAAATGTTTGATTTTTAAAAAATATTGTGAAGTATTTTAACATTTAAAGTTTTTATCTTTAAATTGATTTTGTTAAAATATTTATATCCACTCATGATCTCAATTTAAATAACTTAAATAAATTTAAAATGGAAAGAATTAAAAGTTCATTTAAACAGAGTAAAGACCTACAAAATACTGTAACAAATTAAAACTACACACACACACATTTGTACAAAATCATTAGTACATTCACAGACATACTTTGTTTTAAAGTCATACTTTAATTTGGTGTTGATAAAAAGACAGTATCAGCACTAATAACTGTGCCTTCAAAGGATGTGCACTCCATAGTTGGAGTACCATAGTGGAAAAGACCGTTTTTCACATTCTTTCATAATGTATGGCTTCAACTGCTACAACAGACTATTTAGTTTTCCACAGCCATATCTTGAAGATAGGACCCAAGCCTGAACACGAAATTCATTTATGTTTTACACATAGCCTGAAGGTTCTTTTATACACAGTTTTAAAATGATATTGTGCTTGAAACAACATATGTGTGCATTGAACCATCAGTAAGTAAAAGTGTCATTATGTCAGCCATCCAGTTTGGGAATTTGGAGAATTTTAGATTTCTGGATCAAGGATATTCAATCTGTACTTAGTATTAAAAAAAATGAAGACATTATATGAATTCCACAAACTTCCCAGTTGCTTCATAATGCCATGGCAGTGTCTCTACATTTTTGAAAGATCTAACAGTACAACATAAACTCCAGCAGGTTCTTCCAGGCTGATATGGCTCTGAGTGTAGGCCTGTTGATGGACATTGGATGATAAATACAGATACGCTTCTTACAGAAAGTTAGGAAATAATGGAGACCCCTGTAAAATTTCATATCTTCATCAAGCACACACAACATTTGTATGCCTTCCTCTGACCTTGACTACACAGTGAAATTACTGTTGTCAAGATACTCCTTTTGGAAGAATCAATCTTGAGTTTCAGGCAAATGGATAGGTTTTTTTAAAAGGCAGTAGTTTCCAGAGTAAAGATAATTAGAGTCTCAGCAAGATGTGTACCTGTCACCTTAGCCTGCTGATTTGAAAAATGGATGCTTCCAACAGGAAATGAATTCAACTAATAATTATCTCATCCATTAAATTCAATCAAGGAAAGGACAGCACAAATAAATATAGTTATTTATGGGGGAAATAGGAAGACTGTTTATGCCATCTTGAAACCATCAATTTCTTTGTGCTACCTTTTTTTCCTGCTTGAAAAAAATAGCTAAGGAAACATCTTAGGGTGTGCATTTTGAAAATAAATATTAAACCACCAGTTGATTCTTCCTGAAGGTTTATTAAAATGGAAAATATTTAATTTACTGCTTGGGTTCACTCATTTACAAGAACACAACCTGGATAGAAAAATTAAGGAAAGGTAGAAAGGAGATATGATATTTGAATTGAAGTCATGATTTTCTTCTTAAAGAATACCCAACATGTGGTTTACTTCCATTTAATGTTGCTTTTTAAAAAGTTTTAAGGATGTTGTGTTTCTTTTAATTTCTCTGTCACAGTCACTGTGGAGAAAATGCAGATTATAAATGGCATTCATAATAACAACAACTACTAGTAGTATTAAAACAGTTGTAGCAAAGATTGCCAAATCAAAGAGAATTAAAATGCCAGAGATTAATTATTACTAATAATTGTCCAGTAATCATGAATAAAAAGGAGATGGAGGAAGAAAATAAGTCTTGTTGTATATTAAAGACTTACTGGGGTTTCTGGTAGCATGAACCTTCCTGGATTTTGGTCCACTTATTCAGGTGCCACACAGATTTTCATGAAAACTCATGTTAATGTAAATCACTCTTAAAAGTACTACAAGACCTCTCGCTTCAACCCTTCTCCTTTTTTATACTGAAAGGGACTAACACAGCTATCATTATGCAACCCAGTCTTGACTATTTAATAGTCATGAATTGGTGGTTGGTACTCTTAATGGTTACGAAAGCCAGTGTGGTATAGAGGCAGGCATGTAGCCAGGGGGGGGGGGGTGTTGAGGGGCTTCAACCCCCCCAAATTCTCAGGGTGGTCCGCGAGAAGGCCTTACTGGTACATTATTTAAACTGTTATGTTTATTCATATCATGATTTGATCACCATGCTCATTATATCCCACATTAATGGGATTATTGGGATAACAATACAAAAGGTTTGCTACGGCCCTGTATAGAGGTTTGAGTATTGAATTCGAACTGGGAGACTTGGCCATGGAAGCTTATTACCCATGAAAATCCAACCTCAGAAGGCAAGGGCTCTGAATAAATTTTTCCAGGAAAACCCCATTATACATTCATATTAGGGTCTCCATAAGTAGAAATGATTTGAAGGTATACAACAGCAACAAAAACAGCACATTTATTTATGACAATGATATCTTGCCCTTCTCACTCCCAAGGTGACTCAGAGCTCACTTTACCAACATATGATGGTAAAGGAGGAGGAAGAGGAAGGGAAGAGTTATGTATTTCCGTTCCAAACTGCTGCAGCCTCTCTTGTGTGTTCTCCCTCCTGAATAACTTTAATTGTGCTTGGCTCCTGATTTTTATTTGTAAAATACTGGAGGGTATACTGTAATATGCTGTAATGATGTACTGGGAAAGAATCCCAGATAATGCTGTTACGTTGTTCTAAAAATATGATTATGTTATGACTTTATTCCCTTCCCCCACTCCTTATTAAAGACAATTAGTTTAGTTATTAAATCCCATCTCTACTTCCAGCACATGTCTCTTAGTAAGTGGAAATAGCAGGTTATAGCCATTGCCTTCATGCTTTTCTTGGTGTCTCCCCATAGGTATTTGTTTGGCTACTGAGCGAAAGGTATACTGGAGTAGGTAGAGTCTTGCTCTGATCCGGCAAGGTTCTTCTTAAAGTAGTAATAGGAAAATGAATTCAGCTGGTCCTGGGCTATCTTTTATGCAGCATGTTTTCTTTTTCAAGATGACTGATGCAACTCTTACAACTTTTGGTATTTTGTGGCATAGAGACATTACACCTTCCAGTCCTTTCAAAGTGGCTCCTGCTTCCTGGGCTAACATTGGTAAACACAGAATTACTTAATAATAATAATAATAATAATCTTAATAATCTATTTCTAACCCACATCCATCTCCCCGGAGGGGACTCGGAGTGGCTTACATGGGGCCGTGCCCGAACAACTCACCACAAGATATCAACAACATCAAAAAACAATAAATGCAATAAAAGCAATAAACACAATAAAATACATCTGTGAAAACACAACAGCACAGGTGAGTCTAAAACAGAAACGACAGAAATGAACATATAGAATGTTTAAAAACTTGGGGGAGATAACTGGAGTAGTGTCGAAAACACAAAGGGTCACATAGGGGAAAAAGGTCTCGCAGAAACGGGGGCATTTGGGGAGCCTAATCTCCGAAGGCCAGGTGGAAGAATCAGGTTTTCAGTTGTTTTCTGAAGGATTCCAATGAGGGGGCATTCCTAATCTCTCCCGGGAGGGAATTCCAAAGACGGGGGGCCACAAAGGAGAAGGCTTTCTCCCTAGTGCTCACAAGCCGAGTTTGTGAGACTGGCAGAGGTGAAAGTAGGGCCTCCCATGAGGAGCGAAGGGCTCGGGCTAGATCATGGGAGGAGAGCCGGTCACGAAGGTAGGCGGGTCCCAAACCGTTTAGGGCTTTATAGGTAATCACCTGCACCTTGAATTGGGCTCGGAAAATAAACGGCAGCCAGTGGAGCTCTTTAAACAGGGGGGTCGACTGCTCCCTGTAACCTGCCCTGGTTATTAATCTGGCAGCCGAGCATTGGCCAAGTTGAAGTTTCCGGGCCGTCTTCAAGGGAAGCCTCACATAGAGCGCATTGCAGTAATCCAATCTAGAGGTAACCAAGGCATGGACCACCATGCTCAAGTCCGACTTCACGAGGTATGGTCACAGTTGGCGCACTTGCCAGCTCTGGCCCCTTCCACACAGCGGAATAAAATCCTACATTATCTGTTTTGAACTGGAATGTATGGCAATGTGGACACAGATAATCCAGTTCAAAACAGATATTGTGGGATTTTCTGCCCTGATATTCTGGGTTATTTGGCTGTGTGGAAGGGCCCTCCGTGGCATTGTGAAGGTCCTCTCTTAGCTTTATTCTTCCAGAGAACATTTTTTCCAGGATTCCAAACATCAAAAATATTATACTGTTAAAAAAAACCCTCAAAAATTCACATTATTCTTCCTATTCAGTCAAAACACTTTAATAGATGACTCAACATTTGTTCCAGGTTTCGGAGCACTTGATAGAAATAGGGCCTCTCATAAACCACATTCCTCTTGGGAATGACAGGAGGATCAAGCTTGGCCAGAAACAATTTCATAGTTAATGCCCTTTTGACCAAGGTAATGATTGATAAGCGTCCCTGTCCTCTTTTTTTGATTGCATAAAGGACTAAATTTCTTGCACTCTATCTTCTGCCTTGTGCAGCAGGCAAAAGCAAGCAAGTCTTCCTTTTGTTCAAGCTGTTTAGAACTGAAAACTTCTGTGACAGGGAACCAGCCCGTATTTATTTGTTTTATTTTGCCTGGCAAATCTGTGAGTTTGAAACTTAATTTCGAACACCATTTCGAAAACTTAGAGAGACGGGTCAGAAAACAATACAGGATCTTAAACAAGAAAGTAACAACAAGGAGAAACTCACAATCAATTACTTGCAGGGAGAAGGGAAACAGTCTTATAGGAGCAATGAGATGTGGAACAGTACACCTGTTTTACACTTTAATTAAATAAGGATTACTTTGACACTGTTTGTCAGTCAAACACTTAAAGGTTATTTTCCCCTGCTGCATTGCGAAAGGCAGATTTCCCCCTTCTGTTCATGAAACAGTTCTCATAGCTTGATGTCCTTGACAGTAAATGATGTAAATGATATGCTATTTATCAGTAATCTACTTGGGGGGGAGGGGGGAGAGACAGACAGAGAGAGGGGGGGGGGAGAAGGGAAGAGAAGAGAATTCAGAAACACATGAACAGAAGCCTAGGTAAAACCATGAACTAAGTGCAAGTCTTTATAAGAGTTCTGTCCACCCTGCACAGGTATTTCACAAGCCTTGATGTGCCCCCTGCTGTCTCTTCAGGTACTACAGCCAGGACATCTCCATTCTTATAGTTAGATTTTTTTTCCCTCATTAGAGTCACTTTATATACTGTAGAAATAATAAGACAGACCTCTGCCCCTAATTAGAATCACTTGCCAAAAAATAATTAGCAGAAAAATTCTATTGACCATTCCATGACCTATCACTTGATGGCTCGTAACTGAGCATGGGAAGAGCCTCCAGTTGCATATGAGTAAAAGCTCTCCATTGATTAAATACATCGTGGCTGATTGATCATCTCTATCTTTTACTCAAATTGGCCGTGACTTCATATCTACCAACCTAGGAGAAAGCCTTATTGAACTCAATATAACCTTGTCTAACTCTCCCCCAAGAAAGGCATGATGAAGCAGCCAATGTCACTTATCTCCAAGAAAAGCACTGTTCCTGCAAGTGTAGGATGGAAGCAATCCAATTCATGTATTGAGTACCACTGGTTACATCACTAGACAGCCACTTGCTTTCTAAATAAGAACTGCACCCTACACTCTTTGCTGATGTACATGATGAAGATTTTGTATGTGAGATTAGACGCTCGGAACATCATCCCCTTTTAAGGGGAGAGACCTTCACACCTTCCAGGCTCAGCGATGAGTCCAGGATCACTCCCAGACTGCGAACCTTAGCCTTCAGGTGGAGTGTAACCCCATCCAACACAGGCTGTAACCCTATGCCCTGTTCGGCCTTATGACTGACCAGGAGTACCTCTGTCCTGTCTGGATTTAGTTTCAATTTGTTAGCCCTCATCCAGTCCGGTACAGTGGCCAAGCACTGGTTCAGGATTTGAACAGCCTACTTAGTAGCAGGTGGGAAGGAGTGACAGAATTGGACATCATCTGCGTACAGATGACACTGTACCCCGAAACTCTGGATGATCTCTCCCAACAGCTTCATGTATATGTTGAACAACATAGGGGACAGTACTAAGCCCTGCGGAACCCCATAGTACAATGGCCGTGGGGCCGAGCAGGAGTCCCCTAGCAACACCTTCTAGGATCAACCCTCAAGGAAGGACTGGAGCCACTGCAAAGCAGTACCCTCAAGGCCAATTCCAGCGAGGCATCTCAGAAGTATACCGTAGTCAATGGTATCGAAAGCCGATGAGAGGTCCAGCAGAACCAACAGGGACACACTCCCCCAGTCGAGCTCCTGGCGCAGATCATCCACTAAGGCAACCAAGGCTGTCTCAGTACCATGTCCCAGCCTAAAGCCAGACTGTGCCGGATCCAGATAATCAGTGTCTACCAATAATTCCCGGAGTTGCGAGGCAACCACATGTTCCAGGACTTTGCCCAAATAAGGGAGATTGGAAACTGGCCGATAGTTGACGAATTGAGTGGGGTCCATTGATGGTTTTTTCAACAGCAGTTTTATAACAGCTTGTTTTAAGCTGGCTGGAATACTGCCTTCCCGAAGGAAGGCATTAACCACCACCTTTACCCACTCTGCCAAACCCCCTCTGGCTTCCTTTATCAGCCAGGATGGCCAGGGGTCTAGGATGCATGTGGTCACTCTCGCCTCTCCAAGAATCTTGTCCACATCCTCGAGCTGAATAGATTGAAACAAATCCATCAAAACCGGACAAGCAGGTGCTCGTGTTACATCCTCAGAGTCTTCCGTTAACATGGTGTCAAAGCCTGAATGGATCAAAGCGACTTTGTCCTCAAAGAACTGAGCAAATGCTTCACAGCGGGCTGCCAAGTTGTCATGGGACCCATCCTGAGAGGTGGGATTCAACAACCCTCTGCCTACTCGAAACAACTCTAAAATATAGATTTTAAAAGTCACTTTTTAAAGTTTTACCAAATTTCAGCATAGTAGCTTCAGGGTCTTATCTCTCAAAGGTTATTGGAAGCAGCTCCCTTTTCATTTCCACGGAAGCTGATTAGTCCTTACTTACTGCTAAGATTTTTCTTCTTGCAGTGCTGTTTCCTCCTCTTCCTTCTTTCTTCTCCCCTCTCCCCTCTTTCTTTCTTCTCCTCCCTCTTCTTGTTCTCTCCCTCTCCCTTTTCTTACTTCTACTTCTCCTCCACTTCTCCGACCTGTTCTCCTCTCTGCTAAGTTCTTGACCTTCCCCTTGCTTTTTAGGGCTTTAAAATATTTTTGAGTCTTCAGGAACCTTAGTGAGAAGAATTCTGAGCTGACATGAATCTTTGCAGTTCAGGACTTATACTGCACAAAATGCACACCTGGTTGCTCTTCTGCATAGAAATCAGATTACCTACATAGAAGATAATATTTGAGCACAGAAATATCAGTTCCAGTAGAGAAAATGCTGTTTCCTAAGGATAAAATATTACAATTCTGTGGGGGATTTTCAGATGGAAATAGGCATTTTCTGCACAAAAAACTAAACTGCATTTTCTGCATAGTGTGCTACAATGTTATTGTTCATACAGAAAATACTATTTTCTGTGCAAGGTGGCCATGTGCAAATTTTGCACAAATTAAGTCCTGAATGATAACTAGCCAGAGTTTTTAAAGACTTTCACATAGCACAAAAATACATGGTGGAATTACTCATTGCTATGTTTGAGGGAAAAAAACTGGATGAAGAATTACTTCCCTACGTTTTTTGTTGCAGCCAACTTTTCTGGTTGTTTTATTTTGCCCTTATATTCTCCCTATGCTATCCAGCTTCTTTACCTAAACCTGAGTATGTTTCAAAAGAAAAACATTTCTTTTCCCTAGGGAAAGGAGGATATAAATGTCACGTAAACAAAAGATTATTAAAATTATGAGACAGAACTTTTCCTGACAGACCAGCATAGATAGTTATGTCTTTGAATACTACTACAATAAGGTTCAGAGTGTTGCCTTCTCTTATAGCCTTCCTGTGTTTTATCACTTTTTCTTCTGTCTTTCATCTTTTGTCTTTCAACTCAAAAATCTATTTAAAAGGGGAAAGCCAAATTAAAAAATGCTTAGTGCATTTGGGTTGTCTGGATATCGCACCTGTTTTGGCTTCACTCTTCCAAATAGGCTGCAGTGACTGTGTTTCTTCTTAGTCAGATATCCAAGTAGCTATTTCCTTCATCTCCCTCCATCCCCAATTTAGAGGTTCATTGAGCCAATGAATCTTGGCAACTTCTAACAGACTCATATGCAAATATATGGTTTCAGTACTAAAAAATGAATTAATGTATGCTTTAATCTGTGCGTTTATGAAGTTCTAACTCAAGGACAAATAACTTCTGACCTCTCACTGTTAACAACAAGTCCAATTGTTCCTCATTACTAGATATACTAGATGCTAGAGTTAACAGGAGTTCCGATGAAGGCTCAAAGGTTACCCAACTCTATTATAATTCTAAAGCAAGATTTTAAACAAAAACTTGAGTTGCCAATGAAATAATTAATTCTCAGACAATTAGTGACTTGTATTTTACTGAATGAGTATTCCATTAATTCAGATAACTGTTTCTATAATTAAACTTCAGTATATATTCTCTCTAGGCCCTTCCAGACAGGCCTTATATCCCAGGATCCGATCCAAGGTTTTCTGCATTAAACTGGATTATATGAGTCCCCACTGCCAGTTAATCTATGATAAACAGAAAACCTGGGCTCAGATCCTGGAATGTAGTTCCTGTCTGGGAGGGTCCTCTTTCTCTCTTTTCCACTCCTTTGTCCTTTCTCTGGAAGTTCCTCACATATGGAAGGTGACTCAACAACAACAACAATCTTTATTGATTAGTCAATTTTGACCATATTAAAACATACAAAACATGCAAAACATACACACTTACCCATACATACAACGAATGCATATATGAACACAAAGCACACCGACCCACCGTCCCGTCAACCCACTCCCACTCCTAACTGCAGTGGGGGGTGTTTAAAGGATTGCAAATTTACAAGATTAAAAGATTAAAAATTAATTATTTCCTTAGAATAAAATTTGAGCGGGGGCAAGGGTAAGTAAAACTAGCTGTATACACACACAGGTTCAGGAATTTATGAATAAAAAATTGAATAAATTTATTACAGGCATTCAAAAAGGCATCATGATACATGGGTGCAACCCCCTAGTAATTCACATATAAATTGAAAGCAAATATGCTATAAAACGCTCGAGAGAAGGCAAACATACAATACAAAGAGGAACATATGGAGGGAAGCAAATGCATGATATTCCCATACCAAAATCAGGAGTGATGGTGTATTGGATCTTCCTCCCACCTAATAACCTATGGTAGGTGTGCCGCCCTCCCCACGCATGTGCTGGCAGTGCATGGTTCTGTTATATCATGTATTATTGTATTGTTTGATATTTAGGCTTCTCCTGTGACGCTGCATCAGCATTTTATATATTGCCGCTTGAAAAAGCCCCCGGCGAAACAGATGAAGGCCTTGCAAATATAATTCTGTGCGGCTCTTCTAAGCGTCTACACTGGCTCTGGGTATTTTGCACCCCCACCCATCAATGTGGAACTGCACGAGACTTTGGTGAACTCTATATGTATAATTGGAACTTTGGCCTGATTTTGGTATGGGAATATCATGCATTTGCTTCCCTCCATATGTTCCTCTTTGTATTGTATGTTTGCCTTCTCTCGGCGTTTTATAGCATATTTGCTTTCAATTTATATGTGAATTACTAGGGGTTGCACCCATGTATCATGATGCCTTTTGAATGCCTGTAATAAATTTATTCAATTTTTTATTCATAAATTCCTGAACCTGTGTGTGTATACAGTTGTCTCTCTGCTCAGCACCTATTCTTTTGTGGTGTAAGTAAAACTAGCGGCATATCCATATTAAATTTTTGAATTTCAATTTTGTTGATGGCAGTAATATCACAGCTCTCTGCTTCCATCTTCTCGCGGATGGCCAGTGCTTTTTGTGTAAAAAGGGTCAGCTTTAGAATAGAATTTTTATCTGAACCCTATAGGAGAATGTGCACTTTCTCCTTATTCTCTAGATGAGTATGATTCTCCAGCAGATAGTAGATAGTAAAGTCAAATATTGTTGTAGTAGGGATATTTTAAGAAAAAATGTTCTGAGTCCTCCACTTCTGCGTCTACCTCACGACACCCACAGGTTCTCTTCATATAGGGAATTTTCTTATGTCGTCCCAGCTTGGACTTAATGTCGAGCTGCTTGAATCTAGCCCTGGTAAAAGGTTTTCTAATATATAGTGGTAGCATGAAAGAAAGATAAGATTCCATGCCCACGTTACATTTAAATTTAGCCAGGTATGGAGTGGCTCTAGCTCGCGCTATGATCATTAGGTCATTTTGTGCAGCAATGACGAGAGCAATTTGGTATACAATTGAACACACTTTTGCCCCATGATTTATTAACTCGTGAAGTGCAAAACTTAGTCTACTGACCGTGTGGCCAAGTCTGCTCAGCCATGATGACCACTCTTTGTGGTTTTCTTGTTCTAATAGGCATATGGCTGGTAATCTGTGTGGTTGGAAGGTAACTCTTGATTTTGCAATAATGAACATGTGTGTGTGTGTGTGTGTGTGTGTGTGTGTGTGTGTGAAACTAGTTTTTATAGTACAAATTTTTCAGACTAATTCGCATAATTGCTTCTAATAAGATTAGCTGGTAAAGTACTAATTTGAAATTTTCATTACTCATGTCCTAATAAAAGAAATTAAGCAGCTGAAGGAGCCTGGTGAGTTACATTCAGATTTCCAAACCCCAAACATCACAGCAGTACCTCAAAAAGCTCTTACAATTCTTATTATAATTCAATATTATTATCAGCATTAGGATCTCAATTGCTTAGTCAGAAAAATGGAATAATTGTATTTTTACTTACACAGATATTGTAAGGCTTAATTAAATGGTGTTTGTATAGCCTTTTGAAAAAGACATCATTGTTCATATAACTAATTGTATTATTCATCTAATAGCTGCGGAATGAATAAGAGCAACAGACTGAGTAAACCAGACAGTATAATGAAAACTATGAAGGAAATAATGATAATTTGGGAAGCTAACATGAAATCAAAATATCGAAAGAAAAATAGAATCCTACAAATTGCAAAATAAACCTGGCTAAAGTCATGCTTCATGAAACAGAACAGGCTTGATTGTTGTACTGTGATCATCATTATATCATGTTGATGCACAATCTCTGCATTTTTCGGGAGTGGAGGGTTAGCAAGTATGCTGTAAAAAGAATTTGGTAGGATTGGGAACAGCCCAGAAAATGTTTTTGATCTATGCAGAATGGGGAAGAAAATAATTATCTATATATACTACCCCCCCCCCCCATTGACGCATTTCATATACATTGCTTGGAATTCAGTATGGGACTTATGTCTACTTATGTCAATCTAAGTGGACTTACGTCCATATGTACATATACAGACATAAGGACGTAAGTACATATGGAAAAGCTCAATAAAAATAATAAAAATAAAAATAAAATAAGTGGACTTACGTCTGCAGGTAACAAAACAAACCATTTTGCAACATCTGTTTTCAACAAAGAATTTCTGAGATGTTACTATGTCAGGGTGTCAACAAATTGACCACTGAATTTCAAGACGGCTAGGGAGTAGAATTACAAACATCATTTTTACAACTCACTATATGGGATAAACCAACATTACCATCCACATAGATTGGCTAAATTCTTGTTCTACGCATGAAAGAGAGACAAGGTTCCTCGACATGCTAGCTGATTATTCCCTTGAGCAGATGGTCATGGAACCAACCAGGGGAAAGGGGATCCTGGACTTGGTGCTAACTAATGAACAAGACCTCGTTCAAGATGTTCTTGTAACTGAGCCCATAGGTACCAGTGACCACAACACAATAACCTTCAACTTAAGTTTGGATAGCAAACTGTCAGTGAAAACTAACACAGAGACCTTAAATTTTCACAAAGGGAATTTCACCAAAATGAAAAATAGTAAAGAACACACTAAAAGGAACAGTAAAAAAAATCAAATCCCTCCAAAATGCTTGGAAACTGTTTAAAAATACTTTAAAACAAGCCGAACTAAAATGCATTCCTAAAATAAGGAAGAGGCCGGGAAAGTCCAAGAGGACATCGGTATGGCTTACAAATGAAGTAAAAGATGTGATTGGAAAGAAGAAAAACTCATTTAAGAAATGGAAGGCTCTTCCTACTGAGGAGAACAGAAAGGAACACAAGCTCTGGCAAACTAAATGCAAAGCAACCGTCAGGAAAGCCAAGAGAGATTTTGAGGCACATATAGCTAAGAACATTTTAAAAAATAACAAAAACTTCTTTAAGTACATCAGAAGCAGAAACCCAACTAGAAAAGCAGTTGGGCCACTTGACGAAAATGGTAAGAAAGGGACAATAAGTGAAGACAAGGAGATTGCTGAGCAGCTAAATGACTTCTTTGCCTCCGTTTTCACACAGGAGGACAGACAACATATGCCTGCAGCTGAGTCAGTTTTTTCAGGGAGGGAATTAAATGAATTAAACCAGATAGAGATAAACAAGGAAGATGTTCTCACATGCCTTACTAAACTAAATGTCAACAAATCACCTGGGCCAGATGGCATCCACCCCAGAGTTCTTAAGGAACTCAAGTGTGAAATTGCTGAAATTCTAGCCAAAATATATAACCTTTGTCTAAGATCAGGCACTGTACCCGAGGACTGGAGGGAGGCAAATGTAACTCCGATCTTCAAGAAAGGATCCAGGGGTGATCCAGGAAATTATAGGCCAGTTAGTCTAACCTCAGTTCCAGGCAAAGTGATGGAAACCATTATTAAAGAAAAAATTACTAAGCACATGGAAGAACAGGCATTGCTGAAGGAAAATCAACATGGTTTCTGCAAAGGCAAATCATGTCTTACTAACTTGATAGAATTCTTTGAGGGTGTAAATAAACACATAGATAAAGGGGACCCAGTCGATATTGTTTACCTTGACTTTCAAAAGGCTTTTGACAAAGTCTCTCACCAAAGGCTCCTAAATAAGCTCTTCAGCCATGGAATCAGGGGACAGGTCTTGTCCTGGATTGGAACCTGGCTAAACTGTAGGAAACAAAGGGTGGTAATAAATGGACACTTCTCTGGATGGAAAGAGGTGAGAAATGGCGTACCCCAAGGTTCAGTTTTAAGACCGTTACTTTTTAATTTATTCATAAATGATCTGGATGTAGAAGTAAATTGTGAGGTAGCAAAGTTTGCAGATGACACTAAACTGTTCAGGGTAGTTAAAAATGAAACTGACTCTAAAGAGCTCCAGAAAGATCTCTCGAAATTGAGTGAATGGGCAACAAAGTGGCAAATGCATTTTAACCTAAACAAGTGTAAAGTCATGCACATCAGGGCAAAGAACCCCAAATACACTTATCAACTGATGGGATCAAAGCTTTCTGAGACAAACCAGGAAAGGGATCTTGGGGTTTTGGTGGACAGCTCAATGAAGATGTCAACCCAGTGCGCTGCAGCAGTGAAAAAAGCAAATTCTATGCTTGGCATGAACAGGAAGGGAATCGAAAATAGGTCAGCAAATGTTGTATTGCCTCTCTACAAATCTATGGTGAGGCCACATCTGGAGTACTGTGTACAATTCTGGTCACCGCACCTCAAGAAGGATATAACGGAACTGGAAAAGGTACAAAGAAGGGCAACAAAAATGATCCAAGGGATGGAGCATCTCCCTTATGAAATCAGGTTGCAACGCCTTGGTCTTTTCAGCCTTGAAAGATGGCGTTTAAGAGGTGACTTGATTGAAGTGTATAAAATCATGCATGGGATAGAAAAGGTGAATAAAGAAAAAATATTTTCTCTGTCACACAACACTAGGACTAGGGGGCATTCCCTAAAGCTCCAAGGTAGGAAAGTTAGGACTAATAAAGGGAAATATTTCTTCACCCAGAGGGTCATTGGGTTATGGAACTCACTTCCAGAGGAGGTTGTGACAGCTGTCAGCCTGGACAGCTTCAAGGCAGGATTAGACAGATTCATGGATACCAAGGGAATCAGTAGTTACTGAAATGGACATCCAAGTGCCACCTCTGTGTTGATGGAGGCAGGCAGGATTTTCCCGGGTACTGGTTGTGGGGGTCGGGGAGCAGGTGAGGGTTTTGCCCTCCTTTCTGCTAGAGATCCCTGTGTACAACTAATGGGCCACTGTGTGACACAGAATGCTGGACTAGATGGGCTGAGGCCCGATTCAGCATGGCTCTTCTTATGTTCTTATGTTCTGGTTTGAACTGGATTATATGAGTCTATGTGGCACAGCTGGCTGGGTGTCAGCTGCATAAGATCTCTACTGACCAGAAGGTCATGTGTTCGAGGCCTGCCCGGGTCAGGGTGGGCTCTCGACCTATTGTGTAGCCTGTTGTTGACCTTTGCAACCAGAAAGACAGTTGCATCTGTCAAGTAGGAAATTAAGGTACCACTTAGTGGGGAGGCTGAATTTAACTGATTTATGAGGCCATAAAAAAGATCTCCAGAAAACACGCTGAGGAATGAAGGAGTGCGACAGCTCCCCCTGATGGCCAGATGTTAAATTGCCTCTGTCTGTCTTGTGTGTTTGTGTGTCTAAATGTAATGTGTACATTGTAATCTGCTCTGAGTCCCCTGCGGGGTGAGAAGGGTGGAATAGAAATGAAATAAATAAATACATACATACATTGCCATATACTCCAATTCAAAGCAGATTATTTGGATTTTATGTGGCAGTGTAGAAGGGGCCTCAGCGGTGTGCTGTAGTAGAGATGACAAATTATATGTAGGCCATATGCAGCTTCATAATATCACATCAGATCACACGCCCATCTATTCCAGGGTCAGGGTGGATAGTCGTAGACTAGATATGTTTTGTTTTAATTACTTTCACTACCTTGTGTTAGGAATCTCCAACTGAAGCCCAGAACATAAAGCATACACAGAAGTCCTATTCAGGAATTCTCAAAGTGAACTGGATAATCAAATGGAGAGACAATATGCTAACTCCAGCCTCTCTATCACTATTTTTGATGTCCCATGTCCACCACAGGAGACTGTCTGTAGAAGCTTTTCACACAATATGAAAGCCAAGGCTTCAAATTGCAAATATAGTCTCCATAAATACAGGAGATGCTCTGATGCAGAAAAATGTCCAGTTTGGGAGGAAGATTCCCCTTCCTTGCATGATTGTTTAAAAAATGTCTGAATAGAACTTTACAATTCAGCAGTTTTGAGCCCATGTAATAATAATATTTGCTTAAGTAACAGAATGGAACAGCATTCCCAGTCCTTCTTCATTCCAGTAATCTAATTTAGAGAGAGTGTGTGTGGTGTCGTGGTGGTGTTTTTTTTATTGCTGCTGTTTTACAGCAACTGGCAGTCAGAAATCTTTCAAGGACCTGAGGATTATAGTTGATCATGTTGAACATGACCCAGTAGTGTGATGCTAAAGCAAAGAAGCCAAGTAATATTTTAAGCTGCATTCATAGAACCATACTGTATGTTCCAAAACAAAGGGAAGTAATAGTTCCACTGTAGCAGGCATGGGCAAACTTTTTGCCTTGGGGCCATGTTGTAGTCCTGGGTGAGAGGGCCAGGCATGTGCTGGGAGAGGGCACGGCCGGAAGGGAGTGGGGCAGGACCTGGGTCATCTTCAAGTTGTCCTTCTCACATAAGGACGGGGCGACTCACCCCTTCCTTATGCTGGGAGGAAAACAAGACATGCAGTGACTGCCCCAATCCTCCTCCAGGAGGGTGAGACATGTCTTGCCTTCCTTCCCCATCCTTTCTGCATAAGGATGCAGTGGGCCACCATGTCCTTATGCCAAGAGGACAGGGAAAACGAGGAGGACCTGAGGTAAGCACCCAGGGGGCCGCATCCAGCCCCTGGGCCTTAGTTTGCCCATATCTGCACTATAGTCTGCTCTACTCAGGTCTCATATGAAGTGTTGCATTTAGTTCTAGGTAATCCTGTTACATCTCCCAATTATTAATATCCATGAAGGTGAGATAGAAGAGTCCTTTACAACAGTGTTTTCCAACCAGTGTGCCGGGGCACACTAGTGTGCCGTGAGCGATCATCAGGTGTGCCGTGGGAAATTGGAACCTCCAATACCCTTACTTATTAAAGGAGTGCCGCTACGTCACAGTACAAAATGCTCAATTAATCATACATAATCATACGCAAAAAAAACATTCAAAGTACCCAATCCTGCTGGAAAAAATCAAAAGTCTTACCTAAGGTAGTTCGGCGTGGTCGCTACAGAGAGCAGAGGAGTTGCGAACCAGGAAGTAGCGAGTTCACGGACCACTCCTGTACGGAAAACTTGTGATATTTCATGAAATCACGGAAGTGAGTGCAAAAAACAAAGTGTATCCTCACGATGTTATCCAATGTCAGTTCCGGGATCCGCACAATAACACAGTCAGTTTGCGGACAATTTAAAGAAGCAGCACCATAATCATAGTGACAAGGTAGAAAATCACGTAGATACTCACATATATTCAAACCGCCAGAGGCTGAAGATAGATGTGGCGATGAAATCGAAAGCTGGCATGGGCAAACTTGGACCTTTCAGGTGTTTTGGACTCCAACTCCCACCATTCCTAGCAGCCTCAGGCCCTTTTCACCCCCCCCCCCCCCCACAGCCACTTAAGCCGGAGAGGGCCTCAGACTGTTAGGAATGGTGGGAGTTGAAGTCCAAAGCACGCAGAGGGCCAAAGTTTTCCCATGACTGCCAGCTGTTGAGCAAGACCTTCGTGTGTGTCTTTCTGCCATTCCTGCCAGGATATCTATGTTGTGTTCATCGAAACAGGCCCAGGTTTCACACTGAGTGTATAAATACATTTAAATATATATTAACTATATGTATTACTGTGTTAAAGTGTCATTTTGTGTCATTTTGGTTGGTGGTGTGTCCCAGGATTTTGCAAATGTAAAAAGTGTGCCACTGCTCAAAAAAGGTTGAAAAACACTGCTTTATAAACCCAGGAAACAAACCAGAAGTTGCCTTCAATTTATTCCCTGTTTAGAAAATAGCTAGTGTAAAACAGACAGAATTTATTCTGGGGGAAAATGGGGGGTGGGTTTTTTTAAAAAAAAGAAATTGGGGGATGCTGCATACTTTAGGATCTTCAGAAATGGCAACATGCATCTCATACACTGCTCTTTACTAACTCTTTCAATGCACATGTAAATGGAACATAAGTGTGCTTCTGACCAAACATAGATGAAATTTGTACTTTCAAGCTGACTCTACACTGTAGAATTAATACATTTTGATAATGGCTCAGTGCTATAGAATCCTGGGATTTGTAGTTTGATAAGGCACCGGTGACATCGCTTCATGCAGTCATGCCAACCACGTGTCTACGGCCAACATCGGCTCTTCAGCTTAGAAATGGAAATGAATACCACTCCCAGGAGTAGGACACGACTAGACTTAATGTCAAAGGGAAAACTTTACCTTTACTAAGGCACTAATATTATTTGGCAGAAATGGGAAAATACCATATAAAGCTACAGCTGCCATGATTCCATATAATCGAGTCATGATGTTTAAAGTGGTATCAAGCTGCACTAATTCTACAAGTCAGTCCATGCACTGACTTGTGAAACCTGTAAAGATATGTAAAGGAAGGCGACAGGAGTTGTGGACCATGGTAAAAAGTGCCTTTGGAGAAAATGTGCCTTTGCCTCCTGGGATTTCTGCCAAGACCTTTCATCTTCTAAGCTTTCAACATAATTCCATTCCAGTCCATGAAACTTCAAAAATGTAAAACACTGGACATCTCTAGAAAAGCAGCTTCCCCAGACTTGAATTCTTCTTACTGTCGCTGTGAAGAACAAGAGCTATAATATCACTATGGTGATATTTCAAACAACTTGTGCGCCAGCTGCGAAGGTACCTTGGGAAGTCTGACTTGGCCACGGTGGTCCATGCTCTGGTTACATCCTGTATAGATTAATTCAACACTCTCTATGTGGGGCTGCCTTTGAAGACTGTTTGAAAGCTTCAATTGGTCCAATGGACAGCAGCCAGGTTGATAACAGGAGTGGCACTCAGGGAGCGCACAACTCCTCTGTTGCGCCAGCTCCACTGGCTGCCAGTTTGCTACCGGGCATAATTCAAAGTGCTGGCTTTAGCCTTTAAAGCCCTAAATGGTTCTGGCCCATCTTATCTGTCCAAACGCATCTCTCCCTATGAACCATCTAGGTGTTTAAGATCATCTGGAGAGGCCCTGCTCTCAGCCCCGCTTTCTTCGCAGACCCGATTGGCGGGGGTGAGAAACAGGGCCTTCTCGGTGGTGGCCCTCGGCTATGAAACACCCTCCCTAGGGACATTAGATCAGCCTCCTCCCTCCTAACATTTCAAAAGAAAGTTAAGACCTGGCTATTCGAGCAGACTTTTGCAGAAGAAATATAAATGTTTAACTGTGAACACAGAATGATATGACGATGATTTTAACATTGAGACGCTGGGAATTGTATTTTTTATTTTAATTGCTAATTATTACTGTTTTTATCTGGTTATTGTAGAATTATTTTTAATTGTAGTTTGTATTATGGACACTGACTGCCATGTGTAAACCATCTCAAGTCGCCTTTGGGCTGAGAGGGGCGGTATAGAAATATAGTAAATAAATTAATAAATAAATATAATTGTTATCTTTCTGCTGGTCTTCCATTGGCCTTGCGGATCTGCTGTGTCTTCTGCTCATATTGGTTCTTTTATTTGCTGTCCCCAAAAGAAACAGACTCGCTGCTACAGCAGTTATCAGTACTGCTGATAGCAAGCAAACGAAACCACAAAGGAGGGTGCCAACTAGCCAAGGGAAAGAAAACACTGACCTTGTTTACTCTTGTTGGCAGAAATCAGGGGAAGTGGGACGCTTAGTAATATTACCGTCTTCTTTTTAAAAAAAATAACAAAATATCTGTTAGGCGACATCCAGTCCATAGCCTGCAGCAGCTCCACCACCCAACCACAGTGCCAAAGAGAAACCTACTTTACGGCAAGCAAAAGGAGTTGTATACCAAAGTTAAGTGGTATGGTTTGTGAAAGGATAGGCCAGAGGGCTGCAAAAACCGTTACAGAGACCATTTTATAAGCTGCCAAATCGTAACAACATGCATTTGGACCACTTAAGCATTCTTTAGCAACTAGCTATCATGGTGGAGAAAACTTCATTCACTGCATTTCTTTTTAACTTGCAGCTATTACCCAGGGCAGAGCAGCTTTGCCAGGAAAAAAAATGGTAACACTAAGGAAAATGTTTCACCCTCCTCCACTAAATGTGTGAATAGAATAGTTGTCAAGCTGTGGTCTTCACCTGATTTAGTACAAGGTAAAGATAATCAATACAACCACTGAAAACAGTAGATTTTAAGATTGCCAGGTCTCAAGGCACTGGCTGAGATCCCAGGGAATTGCTATGCTTCTCTGAGTTTCCAAAGGGGAAAAAAATTCTCAAGACAAGCAACACTAAGGGAAGCACCGGGAATGTGGAGCAGCTGGCTGGGTGTCAGCTGCATAAGATCTCTACTGACTAGAAGGTCATGAGCTTGAGGCCTGCCCGGGTCAAGGTGGGCTCTCGACCTATTGTGTAGCCTGTTGTCAACCTTTGCAACCCGAAAGACAGTTGCATCTGTCAAGTAGGAAATTAAGGTACCACTTAGTGAGGAAGCTAAATTTAACTAATTTACGAGGCCATAGAAAAGATCTCCAGAAAACACGCTGAGGAATGAAGGAGTGTGACAGCTCCCCCGGTGGCCAGATGTTAAATTGCCTCTGTCTGTCTTGTGTGTTTGTGTGTCTAAATGTTATGTGTACACTGTAATCCATCCTGAGTCCCCTGCGGGGTGAGAAGGGCGGAATATAAATGAAGTAAATAAATAAATAAATAAGGGAAGGAGATGTCTGGTGGTTCTCTTCCCGTTTTCCTTGTATTGGTGTGGCTTTGAAACCTGTTCATCCATGCACACCTATTCCCTGTGGGTACCAGAACTCTCTGGCTCAGTAAAAAGGTGTTTGTACACAGGATTTAGGTGAGGAGACTGGAGCAAGAGGGATGTTGTCTATGTACTTTGTACTTGGGGGAGGGGGATTATGTCATACTTGGGGAGCGAGGGACGATGGAAGATACACTTTGTGTCCGGCGACTACAGAGAACAAGTGCCCATAGAGACAGATTATTATTGGGGAAACAGCTACAAGTAAGTAATCCAGTCCATGTGATGCACAGGTAATACAAGAAGTTCATGGGAGATGAAGGGAGGCATGGGGACAAGGTCAGCTAGACCAGACATTGTTACACAAACCATAGTAATGATCTTTTTACACTTTCCACATGGTCTTTTGGGGGCAGATCATGATCTTGTTCAACTAAATAAAGGTATTTGGAGCCAATTTTATACAGACAAGTAATATGGCCCAAAACATCAGTTCCCACTGGCATTGCAGCCCAACAAGGATGCTCTGAGATGCTTCAGCAGTGGGAGGATGTTCCTACCACCCAGTTTGTTTTGATGCTGCTAGGCTGGGACCCAGCTTCATCCCTACTGCTACAGTATTTAAGGCTCGCCATGACTAGGGCAAGATTTGAGCAGATGGAGACAATGGAGAGATACGGCAGATTTCACTCAATACCATACTCCGATAGAATTTGTATCTGTGAGGCTCCAGAAGTAGAAAATATTAGTCATATACTCTTAAACTGCCCGATATATGCAATAGACCGGGCTAAACTTCTAGGCCCGATTTTGGGAAACAAGGAACATTGGGCAGAGCAACATAAGATTAACTGGCTCCTATCCCATGCGAATCCCACCATAATAAAAGAGTGGCCTCCTTTTTGGTGAAGGCCAAAGGAGGAGGCAGAGATTTATTGCTTCGATTGGCACCAACTGCTGGGGCGACGAAGATCAGTAGTGGAAGTAGGATTAGCACTATAGAACTATGAAGATAGATAGGGCACATCCATTCCAAAGTGACAGTGATTAGCTTTCACACTGTCTCAAACCAATTTTAGTTACCAGATGAGGATGAATTGATCATGTGATTATCTGACTATATTATATTACATTTTACCCTACTATATTTTATTTCATTCTGTTTTATTGGTGTAATATATATTGATATGACTGATGGTCTCTCAATAAAGATTCATTCATTCATACTGCTACAGTAGCAACAGGGCTTCCAACAACAACAGCAGCAGAAGAAATACATTTATTGCCCACCTCTCCCTGCAGCTTGAGGCAGGATACAACATCATTAAAACAAGAGATAAAACACTATTAAAAAACATACAAAAATACACAAAGTTAAAAATATAAGTTAAAATCAATGGATAAAGTGCAGATTAAAATTTACAACTTAAAATTGACTGGATAGGACTGCCACAGGCATATAGCCGGGAAGGGGGCTTAGGGGTTTTTCAACCTTTTTTGAGCCGCGGCACATTTTTTACATTTACAAAATCCTGGGGCACACCACCAACCAAAATGACACAAAATGACACTCTAACACAGTAATACATATAGTTAATATGTTTTAAATGTATTTATACACTCAGTGTGAAACCTGAGCCTGTTTCGATGAACACAACATATATATGACTTCTTCTCACATATTTATACATGTCTATCATGCCTTCTCTCAGCCTTTTCTTCTTCAGGCTAAACATGCCCAGCTCTTCAAGCCGCTCCTCATAAAGCTTGTTCTCCAGACCTTTGTGAAATTTCACCCTGAGTGAAACTTGCTTCCAGTTAACTATGGATGTCATGAAGCTGTTATAAACAGTTCCTTGGGGATGGGGGGGGAGGCAACTCACGAAAAATCCAGTAAAATAGTAAAAAAAAAAAAATCCAAGCGGAGAGGCTCAATTTGTTTCTTGGAAACCTGTGAGGGGGCTGCTAGGAGGGGGGAAAGTGCCAATTTCCCACAGCACACCTGATGATCGCTCACGGCACACTGGTTGGAAACACTGCCCTAGAGGACCTAAGTGTTCAGGGCAGGTTGTATAGGAGGTTTTCTTTTAGGTAACCGGGACCAAAACCATGTAGTGCTTTAAAGGTCAAAACTGTTGGAGCATGCAAGAAATCAGTTTGTGTGTGTGTATGTGGACTGTAAAATAAGATGCACGAAGTTGATTGATCAGATAATGCCCAGGGAGCAAGCTAAGCTTGGGACTGTTGAATACTGTTACATTTTTCAGGCTTGAACTATGCAGGTGCTTGTAGAGAAGCAGAGAGAGACAGAGTTTGGAGTGTACTCTTTCTTCATGATCTGCTGAAGG
Source organism: Anolis apletophallus (assembly GCA_030556195.1). Taxonomy (NCBI): domain Eukaryota; kingdom Metazoa; phylum Chordata; class Lepidosauria; order Squamata; family Anolidae; genus Anolis; species Anolis apletophallus. Next base: position 49,498,132 of record JARBWK010000012.1, on the reverse strand, counting down.
AGTTTATCTACATGGACAAAGAAAGATAATTTTAAATATCTCATAAAAGGACATTATGTAAGTTGATGTAACTGATCACATGATTGTACATATGTTGTTCTGAACTGCGAACATTAAACTACTTATTCCTTATTGTTCATCTACGTGGCATATTTTCTTTCTCTGGCAGGGCAGTGTGTGGGCTACTCAAACGTGAACTGCATGTGGTTTATTTTACATTATGCCACAAAACCCAACACTTTATACCCAGAAACTAATTGGCAACCAGTGGAGTGTTTTTAGAATAGATGCAATATGCTTTTGGGTGATCCTGTGACCTATCTGGCTGCTGCTTTTTGAACTAATTGGAGTTTCTGAACTTGGTACAAAGAACCCAATGTAAAATACATTGCAGAAGTCAGTTGAGGTTACCAGCACATGCACTACCATCTTTAGGTCCTTGAATTCTAAGTAGGGATATAGCTGGCGTATTAGCCAAAACTGGTAGTAAGCACTCCTGACCGCCTCATCTACTTGGGCTGACATTTGGATAGACGGATCCAGGAGCACTCCAAGTTGCAAACAGTCTTTCAGGGGAAATGTAATCTCATCCAGAACTGGTTGACACATCTTCATCCCTAGGTTAGGACCCTTAATGACAAGCCTATCTGTTTTGTCTGGATTCAGTTTTGTTTTTCCTCACACAGCCAATTAGGCATTCATTCAGAGGAGACACACTATCTTTAACTAGAGCTATTTTGGAAGGCATGGAGAAATACATTTGGGTGTCGTCGGCATACTAATCACATCCTACCTCGTGCCTTCTGGTGATTTCTCCCAGCAGTTTCATATTTCCATTCATATAAATGGGGATAGAATGGCACTGTGTGGTCAGCAGTCCCTCTTCATCCTTCCGTGTCATGCGACTGGCTAAAGAGCCTAGGAGGAGTATGGGAGAAAAAGCTCCCTCTACATTTGCATTTAATCTGCATTTTATAGCTGTCTTATCTGACCCTACACTGACCTAAATGGTTAGTGTAGATTGACCCTACACTGACCTAAATGGTTAGTGTAGATTGGCAGTGGGAGGATGTTCCTACCACCCAGTTTGTTTTGATGCTCCTAGGCTGGGACTCAATCCCAATAAGACAGAGGTCCTCCAGGTCAGTCGCTCGTCTGATCGGGGCATTGGATGGCAACCTGTGCTGGATGGGGTTACACTCCCCCTGAAGTCACAGGTCTGCAGTTTGGGGGTTCTCTTAGACTCAGCGCTGACGCTTGATGCTCAGGTGTCGGCGGTGGCTGGGAGAGCCTTCGCACAGTTAAAACTTGTGCGCCAACTGCGACCATACCTCGTGAAGTCTGACTTGACTATGGTGGTCCACGCCTTGGTTACCTCTAGACTGGATTGCTGCAATGCGCTCTACGTGGGGCTTCCCCTGAAGACGGCCCAGAAACTTCAGCTTGTCCAACGCTCGGCTGCCAGATTAATAACCGGGGCAGGTTACAGGGAGCGGTCGACCCCCCTGTTTAAAGAGCTCCACTGGCTGCCGTTTATTTTCCGGGCCCAATTCAAGGTGCAGGTGATTACCTATAAAGCCCTAAACGGTTTGGGACCCGCCTACCTTTGCGACCGGCTCTCCCCCCATGAACCAGCTCGAGCCCTTCGCTCCTCGGGGGAGGCCCTCCTTTCGCCTCCACCAGTTTCACAGACCTGGTTTGTGAATACTAGGGAGAAAGCTTTCTCCTCGGTGGCCTCCCGACTTTAGAATTCCCTTCCGGGAGAGATCAGGAATGCCCCATCACTGGAAGCCTTTAAGGGACAACTGAAAACCTGTTTTTTCCGCCTAGCCTTTGGAGACTAGATCCTTCAACGCCCGTTTTTTTTTTGGATTTCCTTCCCCTTTGCCCTACTCCATTTATCTCCCCGTTTTTAAACATCTTATATGTACATGTGGCCTGCCCTCTCGTCTTCCTTTTTCCTTCTGTTTTAGATGCATTTTATTGTGTTTTTGTTAGATGTATTCATTTTACTGTGTTTACTGTTTTATTGTGTTTATTGTTTTTTTGATGTCTGATATTTTGTAATTTGTGGTTTGGGAATGGCCCCATGTAAGCCGCTCCAAGTCCCCTTTGGGGAGAGGGAAGCGGCTTATAAATAAAGTTTATTATTATTATTTCAGTGTTTCAGCAATATATATACACACATCATCATCATCATCATCATCATCAGTTTCTCACTTGTTAATCGCCCTCCATTAAAATGCTCCAGGCGATTTACATAAAACAATTGCATTAAAAAATACACAATACCAAATAGACTGCATTAAACATTAAAAGCTCTGCTAAAAAGCCAGGTCTTGAGTGCCTGAGCAAAGGGTCGCAAGTCACGCATGGCCCTTAAGTGGGCAGGCAAGGAGTTCCACAAGACAGGCGCAGAGATGGAGAAGGCCCTACGTCTTGTGCTCTCGAGGCATACTTCCCTGGGGCCTAGAACATACAGTAAGTATGTTCCACACACACACACACACACACACATATATAATATATTTTTAAAAACCTTTCAGTGTTTTTCACAAAATCATTTGAATTCTTTTTATAAATGGAATGATTTATCATGCTATCTGCTTCAACCAAAAGCAATGAAGACATATGGAATACACGTAGAATTGACCTTTCTATAGTCAATTTTAATTTCATGCTCAAGTTAGCTCAGAAATGATATTGTTAAACACAATTTGCAGATGATTTGTATATGTCATTAAAAACACTTAGCAAGGGAAACATTGTGCTACACAAAAATGATACACATACAGCAGACCAGTTGACTGTGCTTTTGATCCAGATTAAAGAAAAAAATGTCCAGTGCAATTGATCACCCCAGTTCCTATGAATAATCAATTCTTCATCTTCTCCTTACAGTCAACTGAATTTCTTTAGCTATAGAAACAATCCATATTATATTAAAATGTTGCCATATTATGAAACATGCTCTGAAAGTCAAATACAATAGCAAGTGTCCTTAATTTCTCTATAGCTAACATTTACAAAAGGGGAATTAAGTTTCTTTTTGGAGGATTATACTTTTCTTGTTGTTCTGCATCCTACACATCTATCCTACTCAATAAACCCACAGAGTGCTGAAATGACTCAAGAGGTCTTAATATTCCCAAATCTTAGCTACAAAGTGGTGATCGTGAAAATAGTTACCTAGATTTACTCATCCATCACATTTTTGTATTCACAACTGCTACTTAGTCACAATTGTGACACGATTGTAACTCCTACCCTCAGCCTTTTTTACTGGGCATCAGATGTATATAGAAAAGGAAGTTCATTCTGTCAGTGGGTAGAACACAAATGAATCATTTTGGTTAGTTACTTGGGCCATTGGGCAGCTTACGTCAGTCAGTGTGAAACCACCTGGGGACTCTCTTAGATCCAAGAATTATGTGCTGAATCCGGAGCAAGTATCCAGATAGCCAGGACTGCATCAGCCCCATTGTTGCTGCTGCTGCTGCTCTTCACTGGACAAGGAGCTCTATGCAAGTACCTGATCATCACCCTTCACATCTGCTTGTGTCAGAATGGGTGCCTGCATGATCAGCAAGAAGGAGGGCATCAATCAAAGGAGAAGGACACAGACATGACTGTAATGGTCAGCACTTGCAGTGAGTTCCATAGCAGCCATAGCAACACATGAACGAGGCATCATCTCCCCATGTTGATCAATTCAGGGAATTAGTCATGTCAATAGTGCCCTTTTGGCCAAGGAATCAGTCCAAAAATGGACATAATCCAGCTGTCCAAACAGCCACAAAGCCACAGAATACTCTGGTGTTGTAGCAGACTCCTGAATATCTTCTGCCTTTGCCTAAAGCAGGACAAAGTCGAGTTAAACCTATAAAACCTCAACCAGAAAATACTCTTGCATCATGGGGGACAGAAGATGGTGGACTTACCGTGACTCCAGATTTTCTAGTTAGTTAAGCATATGCAATTACTACTCAAAACGAAGTATGTAATGTAGAATACCAGCCAAAATATTTTCAACATGTTTTGTCTCAGTGTGGGTGTTTCAAAACTTACCCATACAATTTTGCATGTGTATAGGCTTGCTATGTTTAGATCCAAGACAAATTTTTGATGAGGATTTGTTTGGTTGTTTACAAATATATATGTAGTGGGTATGTTACTAGGTATTAAATCCTGAAAAGAAAATTGGGTACCAGAGGCAGAAATAACATGAAAACAATAGGATAGGTTCCTCCATCTCCAAAAAGAAAAGCAGTTAGGCATGTTTCAGAAACTGGTTTATTCCACATCAACTATATGCATATGTGAAATGAAACAAACAGGTCAGGTATGCCTTGCGTAAGTAAAAAAAAAAGGAGACTGCTTTCATTATAGTGTCCATGTTTTTCTTTTACGAGCTTCCACTTGTCTAATGATTTCCACCTTGGTTCCCAGATTCATTCAAAATGCTGGGGATAGCTGTTGATATGGGCATATTTGCTTTCCCCTTCTCCATTTTACCGTTCACACATGCTCAGTAAGGGGCTTGTGAGTCAACTGCTTGTAGACTTTGCCTGCTATAAGCAAGCACACAATGTAGTAGAATTACAGTAGAATCCCATTCTTTCCCAGCTCAAACTTTATTGCATTTTTACCACAGCCACACTGCTAGACAGGGAACAAGAAGAAAATTGGTCTGAGGGCAAAAGACGATTTGGTAAAAGGGACCTCCATTTTTGAAGTATTTGTTAGTGGAAGCATGCATTATATGCCAATAATGTCCATGATGAGGGAATATTGGATTTTCCCTCAGAACTCTGCTTGCATCCTCCCATGCCCAGATTACCCATAAGGCCAATGAGGCCATGGCCTAGGGGCGCAAGCCGTGGGGGGGACACAGATCATGGACCAAAAAAATACTGGTCTGCGCCCCTCTTTCCCCCTTTCTCATGCCCCTCCTCGCTCCTTCTCCTGGCAAAGTCTCTGCTCCATCCCCTCCGTCTCTCTCTCTCTCGCGTTCTCTCTCTCGTGCGTGCTCTCTCTCTCGTGCACTCTCTGTCTCTCTCTCTCTCTCACTTGCTTGCATTCTCTCTTGCGCTCTCTCTCTCTCGCGCTCTCTCTCTCTCTCTCTCTCGGGTGATCTCTCTCGCACTCTCTCTCTCACGCATGCTCTCTCTCTCTCTCGTGCACGCCTTTGGAGTGGGCTTGCACCCGCTGTGCTCTCCCCAAGCCTCCCGACTCTCAAGGAGACCTTCAGAGCACAGCTGAGCTTTCCAACTGGTGGGAATGGGGACCTTGGAGGTGACAGGAGGTTGGCTTAAAGGGGGCTTAATTTCAAAGTGTGGCCTAGGGCGCAAAAAAGTGTTAATCCGGGCCTGATCCTCCCTACTTCCAGTAATCAAAAATCCCACAGATACACTTTTATTATGAACAAAGATACCTACAAAACTCAAAGGGCAGAATATAAGACAAATCTACATCTGTAGATGACATAAAATGATTAATTAGATATCAAACTACTGCCCATAATTTACCAGTATATCTATTACAATTAGGAGTGGGTCCTGAGTTGAGATCAAACTGCATCCTGAATGTGATTCCTTAGTTCTGTCTTGCAGACAGAATTCTTTCACACAAATGCTGCTGCAATCTAAACTGGTAAATGGTCACTAGGGTAAGAAGGTATATATTAATTATTCCCTCCATCACAGTTACACATAAAACAGTTGTTCGTATTTCAGCTGAGAAAAAGAATTATGTCCCACTTCCCCTGCATTCCCATTTAAATTGCAAGTTCAGCGGCTGGATTCATTTGTTCATCTGGGCAAATATGACAGCAGGGGTTTAAGGAAGAAAAAGGTCAAAATCGCAATTTCCCAAGAGCCACTTGCAAAAAAATATCAGGCTATATGTTGTCTCTTTCAGAACATGCCTGGTTTCAAGATGTGCTGTTTTCAGTTCTCAAGCAAGGAAACTAGCCCAGATTTCAATCATTCACTGGGAGTTTGCAAAACATCTCACTTATACTTTTTATTAACCCATTACATATAAAATCAGTGGAGAATGTTTAGCACAAATTTTTATTTTATTGGTTTCTAGGCTTCTATTGGCCCCAGCTTAGCTTTGTTAACATATATATTGATTCTAGTATCTTGTGTAACACATTTGTTTAACCTCAGGCAGGGGAACAGGCAGATGAAACGGAGACAAAATGCGTTAACAATGTAAATAATTAACCTTTGTCTACGTTCCCTGTTTTGTTGATCTGTTTATTATTTCTCTGTGGTATACTAACTCAGAGAATGATGCAATAGCTCAACACAGGGCTCTCTGCCAGTGTGAAAGCAAAAAAGTATTACTCTCCAATGAAAGGCAGAATTTGGAGCTGATAAGTTCAGGGTCCAAACCAATTTTGTTTCAAAGCTAGTTTGAAATATTTCCAGACATCCCACTCTGCCACAAGGACTAGGGACTGAAAACATTGGCTTGATTTATTATGGAATGACTCAGTTTGTGTTGAGACAGCAGCTTTTGCTGTAGCTGATTTAGCGCCAAATCAGAAAGACAAGGCTGAGGAAGGACTTTGTAGTCTTTACTTTGAAATATCCCAGTGGATAAGATGGAAAACATTACTTTTTGGATTCTCACTCCCCCGGTCACCCAGACAGCATGCAACTTTCCCAAGCTCTAGGAGTGATCTTTTCATCTAGTTAGCAAATGCTGGGTCTGCAATGGGGACAAGGAGGTGTATGTTCTTGGACGACCATCTCTTGTTGGCCTCAGAACTGGAGAATAACTCAACATTTCTGCAAATACATATAAATATCACACTATTAGACCTTAAGGACCATGGTGCTAGACAGTCATTGATTATTAATGTCCCTCTCCCCAGGTTTTCTTCTCACTTATGAAGAGATTTGATACCTTCTATGTTGGAGTGAGGCCAAGAATATCAAAGTCGGCTAAAAGGCAATAATCTCTGGAAATCACTTTTTGTGAGATTGCCTCTCTTGAGATCTTATATAGTACTGACAAGGCTGGTTAAACGATAGAACTGAGGCAAGTAACCTAGGGTCCTTGGCATTTATCCTCCAACTGTCTAGATTTGGCAGGGACAGCCCTTATTCCGTTCCTTCAGATGGTTATTTAAATCCCAGTTCTATCTCCTCCTCTCCCTCTGTTCTTCTTTGTCCTCAGCCTATGTCAATTGCTGCAAAATGATTTCAAAGTGCAAAAGTAGTTTGTACCTAATATACTCTAGAGGAAGAAAGAAGACAGCATCTTGCCTTTCTCAGTAGGCTCAGGAAAAGAAATTACTGCAGCCTTTCCTAGCTAGGGATGTAAATTTTTACTAAGTTTCTTTTCAAAGGTAGCAACAAATAATTTTATTCTGACTTAGTTTTCAGGACCATTATGAATTTGAGACTTTATTCTGCGCAAAATTCAAATGTGGTTTTTTTGTGTATAGAAAATAGCATTTTTTGCATGGGAAATAAGAATTCAAAACAAAAATAGTACCTCCTAGGTATAACATGCTATTTTGTGAATTTTAAATACAAATGTCATTTTTTTCCAATTACAGTATTTTCTGCATGAAAATTACGTTCCTATGTAAAAGAGACACAGGTAAATTTTGCATATGCCACAGTCAACAGCTATCTGTAACTAATTATTTTGGGGTTAAACTCATGCATGAGTTGTGAGAGAAATTTTGGAGGGTGGGCGGGTTGTTTCTCTGGTTAGACAGATACAAGCTTAAGAGAAAGGGAGATGTGGAAGAAAGAGGATAAAGTAACAATATCAATGATATAACTCATGAGTAACAAATAACAGCAAGTTATCCTTGTAGACTCCAGTAACAATAAAGACATGTTGAATTATTAGAGTACAGAGCAAAGAAACCACTTTCTTTTAAAAAGTACAAATCTAAGATCACGTTCCTACCTTCCTCATCTTACTTTAAATGTCTGAAGCCACATAGCATTTTTTCTTGGTCTGAAACACTCAGAAAAGCATGGTACAGATGTCTTTTCCACAACTCCACTTAGACGTTTGTCCTTTTTAACACCTTTCACTGCTCTTTTTCTATTTCTCACCATCTCCTCTCTTGCCCTATCCAAAAATTCTGTCTTAAAAACACCTTCCCTCTTTTTGTTCTTTTTTCCCTTCTCTTCGCCCCACCATTTCATTGCCAAACATGTTTTCCGTACTGCCATCCTTCCAAATTCTTTTTTCAAAGACCCATTCCTAGGTCTCAAGTGTTGAGCCTTTTATCTCAGTAAATGGGATGTTTCTAATCTATAACACAATCTGACAGGCACATTGGTGTGACTAGTCCTGACGTTAGGCGGACAGAGAAAACATTTCCTGCTGAGGTTTTTTTTTAAACATTTTTATGACTAGAGTTCGTAAAACTTCCTTATTCATATTAAAACTGACTTGATGGCCATCACCATCATCAACAACAACATGGTGGGAGGATGAATGTAGTTGGACATCCAAGTGCCACCTCTGTGTTGATGGAGGCAGGCAGGATTTTCCCCGGGTACTGGTTGTGGGGGGTCGGGAGCAGGTGAGGGTTCTGCCCTCCTTTCTGCTAGAGATCCCTGTGTACAACTAGTGGGCCACTGTGTGACACAGAATGCTGGACTAGATGGGCTGAGGCCCGATTCAGCATGGCTCTTCTTATGTTCTTATGTTCTTAGTTAAGGCTGTGCATCCCAGGTGACAATGGAATATTCACCCTTCTTCATGTACCATTTTCCCAATTAAACACTTTCTTCCAACTACTGTTTGTCATGTTCAATACACCATAAAGCTATGTCTTTTCTAGTCCAAATTCTAGACCAAATATAGTGGATATGTCTGCCTGTCAACTGAGGAGCTAAATTATAACTGGTTATAGATGGCATGATCTATGAGATGTATAACTTTTTTCTCATTATGTCAGATCAAATGAAAAATTAGTACAGTGGTTCCCAACCCGTGGGCCGTGGTCCAGCAGTGGCCCGCAAATACGAAAATCTGGTCTGTGAACCTCCTTCCTTTTATATATTTATTCTATTTATTTTATTTCTGATCCTTTCTGCAGAGCTGACCAGCCCCACAGATGGTGACTACTAGGTGACATATGTTCCGTGTCAGAAACTAGAGCTGATGTGGACTATCCAATGCAATTTTCTGACTCGGCACTGCAAATAACCAAGCCAAATCCAAAGTTGACCAAAAACTGAGTCATAACCCTTTTGGCACTAATGTTGGAGAATAGTCCACGGTCAAGTGGTTCCTGTTCAAGTGATCCCTGGTCAAAGTGGTCCCTGGTCAAAAAAAAAAGTTGGGAACCACTGCATTAATACCTATGAGTCATCACTAATTCTAACCATACTTACCTAAAAGTGCCACTTAGTTCAGTTAAATTGCTCTCTGGGATCTCCCCTTAAAATTGCAAAACCTACAGGTGCCATTCTGAGTATGGAATGAATCCATGATTATTTTATTTTATTTGACTGAGGTTTCTTTTTGAATTATTTACATTTTTAAATAACTCTGATACATAGAACTGTTTTGCTTTAGTTTAATCTGCATGTTTTGAAACAACACTTTCAAGACAATCATTTGCTTCTTGAATACAGGACTTTTAAAAAGACTAAAAGAGCTGTTCAAAGCAGAATGATCCACTTCTGTATGAGAGTCTTTACGCCAAAGGACTTAGGGGAAGCCGTCTGTCTTTTTTTCTATATTCCTCTACATAAATACAGTTAATTTTAGTCAGAAATATTTCATGGCTGAAAGAAACACATATGAGGCTGACGGGATTCTTGGTGGAAGCTTCAAAGAGAGTAAATCTAACATTTCTTTATATTATAAAACACATACAAGCAGCATAAAAACAGCAACTGAACAGCAGAGATATGGACATGAATATCCTAAATTCCCTTTGGGTAGGAGTGGAAGCTAATTTCTTCAAAGGATTGTGCTTGTCCATTCCCTCATGACATACGTATGGGAGTTAGATTTTTTCATCATCACTGTCACTGATTTTTTTAAATGTGATTGGGCTAGCTTGTTTCAAAGATGTCTTTGAAATGTCTGTGTGCATCGTGGACATGGCAATCGTCTCATAGTCATCATCCCTTGTGTGGAAGTCACAGAAGCGAAAGAAAACCTGCAAATCCCTTTGGAAATTCTTGTTGAGAAACCCGTAAAAGATGGGGTTCACGCAGGTTGAGATCATAGCCGTAAGATGGCAGATCAAAAACAACAAGTTGTGGTTGCAAGATTCAGGAAGAATTTCATGATTCCAGTCAAAGACTGTGTTGAAGATGGTGAGAGGCAGCCAGCATACAGCAAATGCAACCACAATAGAAATCAGCATGATGTTGATCCTTTTTGTTTCAGTGGATCGGTATTTATTATCTCTCATCTTATCCATCATGTTGTTCCTTCTTTTTAAGCGCATGTATATCTGTGAGGAAACAAGAATTCAAGAACAATAAACATCTTATCCTATATAAGCCAGGGGTGCCCACACTTTTTCAGCATTGGAGCTACTTATAATAAAACCAAGTCAGAAAGATCTACCTCCCGCGCTGCGCACCGTCCACGTTTGCTTCCGGACAAGAGAGAAGCAGGGTGGAGCAGGGGAGGGGGTGGGGCTTGGTGCGGCCTGGCTCCGCCCCCCTCTGGCTCCAGCTCTAGCAGCAGCTGCTCCAGGCTTGAGGATGGCAGTGCCAAGCCAGTGGTGGCATAGCTAGCACAAGCCTGGCTTGGCCCTGCCCTCCTCAAGGCTGAAGCAGCTGCTGGGAGTGCTGAAGCCAGGGAGGGGGCGGGGCTTGGTGCAGCCTGGCTCCGCCCACTTTAGCTTCAGCTCTAGCAGCAGCTGCTCCAGGCTTGAAGATGGCAGTGCCAAGCCAGTGGTGGCATAGCTAGCACAAGGCTGGCTTGGCCCTGCCCTCCTCCAGGCTGAAGCACCTGCTGGGAGTGTCGGCCGGGTGGGGGCTTGGTGTGGCCTGGCTCCGGCCCCTCTAGCTTCAGCTCTAGCAGCAGCTGCTCCAGGCTTGAGGATGGCAGTGCCAAGCCAGTGGTGGCATAGCTAGCACAAGGCTGGCTTGGCCCTGCCCTCCTCCGGGCTGAAGCACCTGCTGGGAGTGTCGAAGCCGGGGTGGGGGCTTGGTGCAGCCTGGCTCCGCCCACTCTAGCTTCAGCTCTAGCAGCAGCTGCTCCAGGCTTGAGGATGGCAGTGCCAAGCCAGTGGTGGCATAGCTAGCACAAGGCTGGCTTGGCCCTGCCCTCCTCCAGGCTGAAGCACCTGCTGGGAGTGTTGAAGCCGGGGTGGGGGCTTGGTGCAGCCTGGCTCCGCCCACTCTAGCTTCAGCTATAGCAGCAGCTGCTCCAGGCTTGAGGATGGCAGTGCCAAGCCAGTGGTGGCATAGCTAGCACAAGGCTGGCTTGGCCCTGCCCTCCTCCAGGCTGAAGCACCTGCTGGGAGTGTTGAAGCCGGGGTGGGGGCTTGGTGCAGCCTGGCTCCGCCCACTCTAGCTTCAGCTCTAGCAGCAGCTGCTCCAAGCTTGAAGATGGCAGTGCCAAGCCAGTGGTGGCATAGCTAGCACAAGGCTGGCTTGGTCCTGCCTTCCTCAAGGCTGAAGCAGCTGCTGGGAGTGCCGAAGCCGGGGGAGGGGGCGGGGCTTGGTGCGGCCTGGCTCCACCCCCTCTGAGAAGCGCCCCATCTGGCTGGGATCGACCTCCTTTGGCCCCGCAATCGACTAGTCCATCGCGATCGACTTCCTGGGCAGCCCTGATATAAGCTAAAGATATTGCTTTGATAGAACAAGAACAGGTATGGCACATCACAAAACAGGTTTCTGCTTACCTTTAAGTAGCAAATAAATATGAAGCAAAGGGGGATCAAGTACTGCATTACCAAGAGAGCAGTGGTATATGAAAGCCTGATGGACTCCATTGGAAAAGAATCCATGCATACATATTTTCCTTTGTATGCCTCTATTGTTAGATTTGTGAACGGTTCATCAGTTAGAATGTGATATATTAGGAAAGGCAATGAGGAGAACACAGCTATGATCCAGATAGCAGCGATTCCTATATAGGCATGTCTATTATTTGGCCTCCATCCTCGAGGGTTGATAATCAGTTGGTGGCGTTCAATAGCAATGAGGACTAATGAGAAGACCGATACTGTGACAGAGACACACTGCACAAAAGGATTCAGCTTGCACATGGCCTCCCCAAAAATCCAGTGATCCATTAAAGTGTATATGAAAGTGAAGGGGAGACCCATGATGGTGATTAAGAGGTCCGAAAAGGAAAGGTTGACAATGAGGATGTTGGTCACATTGCGCATCTCCTTTTGTTTTAAGATGATGATGATCAAGGCGAGATTTCCAGAAAGGCCAAGAAGGATGACCCCTCCATAAGCCAGGGCCAAGGTGAAGACCATCACCAAAGGCACAGGACAGTCATCGATCTGGAAGTGTGCAAGTCCAGAAGTCTCTTTCGAGACATTTTGAAAAGAATAGTTTCCTGCCAAGGAGAGAAGTGATGTATTCATGTTGGGGTTTTCCCAATTTGATAATCCAAACCTGCAGTTGGTTCTCAGAAGCACTTTGAAGAGTTCAGTTTTCTTCTCATTATACAAACCATAGTCTCCCAACAAAAGCTGCCATGGGCATTTTCATATTGCATTGATTATCTTGTGCAATCTGCGAAGGTAAACAAAAAAAATGGCATTTATATGTGGGTTTAAACAACTGGAAGAGAAGATGCCAATATTTTGACCCATTAACCCCAAAAAACCTCCATCACAATCCTTGGACTATTTCTTCCCTCTTGCTGCAAGACGTATGCCATGTAATATTAACCATGCCGATTTATACACATAGATGGTGGAGACATGACTTCCTTATTTTACGCTTAAAATGAAAAACTGAAAGCTCTGGTTTACTTATTTTAGTTAATCTCAATACATTTTCATTGTGAATTATTTATATTTTTTAATAATTCAAATGGATAAAGCAATTTGGTTCAATCTGCTTTCAAAGATGAATTTTGTCAAAATGAACAAATTAGCTGTCAAAAGAGGCCATCACTTAATAATTGCTAAAACTCATTTTCTTTTTTCTGAAGTATCCATACAAATAATTCACATATTCCTCCTTGCATTGTTTAATTATGTAGCAGTGAACTCAATGACAGTAATTAGTCATGTTAACCCAAAGGCATATGAGGCAAGAACTTCCCCAAAGCGTTTTCAAATTTCAGGATAGAAACAAGCTGATTTTTAGGTAACAGTATCCAAATACTGTTTATTTATTTATTTAAAACTTTTGTACCCCGGCCTTCTCACCTCTATCGAGGGACTCAGGCCGGCATAACAGCAAAAATTCAATGCTATACAATTTAAAAACAACTGCAACAACATATTAAAATACATAAAAACCCAGCATAAAACCACATTGCCATTAAAACAATTCCAATCAATCTGTAAACGTGGTCAAACATTCAGACAATAGCCAATCTCAGCCTATTCTGGGAAGGCTTGGTTCCACATCCAGGTCTTCACCAGCCCCCTAAAGGACAACAGAGAGGGGGCAGATCTAACATCACTTGGTAGAGAGTTCCCTGTCTCGAGGGGCGACCACAGAGAAGGCCCTGTCACCAGCCGCGCTTGCGGCCGGGCGGGACCGAGAGCAGGGCCTCTCTGGAGGATCCTAATGTTCTTGATGGTTCGTAGGGGAGAATCCGTTCGGACAGGTAAACTGGGCCAGAACCGTATAGGGTTTTGTAGGCTAAAGCCAGCACGTTGAATTGTGCCCGGAAGCTAATTGGCAGCCAGTGGAGCTGGCGCAGCAAGGGAGTTGTATGCTCCCTGTGCCCCGCTCCTGTTAGTAACCTGGCTGCCGAACATTGGACTAATTGCAGCTTCTGACCAGTCTTCAGAGGCAACCCCACGTAGAGAGCGTTGCAGTAGTCTATTTGGGATGTTGGATTGCAGCTCTAATCAGCCCTTTCCAGCACAGCCGGTGATGAGAAAATGATAAGTGGACTTCAATATTATATGGAGAGCCATATAATATAGGTTTCAACAAAGAAACCTTGAAGTTCAAATGTACAGCAGAGTCTCGCTTATTCAACATAAACAGCCAGCAGACATTGGATAAACAAAAATGTTGGATAATAAGGAGGGATCACGGAAAAGCCTATTACATGTCAAATTACATTATAGCTTTACAAATCAGCAAAACATCGTGTTTTACAACAAATTGACATAAAAAGCAGTTCAATACACGGCAACATTATGTAGTAATCATTACTGTATTTACAAATTTAGCACCAAAGCATTGCAATATATAGAAACAGCTGTGGATCCAATCGGGAGGCAGACTGCGTTGGATAATACAGAATGTTGGATAAGCGAAGGTTAAATAAGTGAGTCTCTACTGTATCTCACAGTGGGTCTTCCACGTTTGCGTGATCCAGATCAGTCATTTCCAATAGCCACAGGCATTGCATCCCACATTTGTAAATGGCAGCTATGTGAACGCAAACAGACTGACATATGTATGTTCACACTGCCACAATTTAATAATATGGGTTGTGATTGTCCACATTTTTTTTGTATCTATGGTAGGTCTTGGAACCAAACTCCATGGATACGCCAGACCCATTATACAAACAATATGGAATCATTCAGAAGAAAATTTATACTTATGGGGATTCACTTCATGATTTGGGGAGGAGAAGGTAGAAGGGAGGACTTAAGCAATAAGAAAAAATCAAGTTGCACTATTTGCATGAAACAATGTTATAATTCTAGTCTTTTGGGGAGGTTAAGAGAAGCTTGCATGTTTAGTTAAGATAAATGTTGTCATGGTTCATTAAGTGCTCTTGTTCATTATATTTTACTTTATATGACATAGCTGTACATTGAGACTGATTTGAATTTTCTTACATGAAGGCGTAGAATCGATCAGTTGGTATTTTTAAAGCACATTTATTTGTAGATACCAATAAAAGTTAGTTTTTGGGCAAAGTTTTAAAAAGAATATGAGCCTGCATAACTTTCCCCCCCTTTCTCAGTGATATTGAACAAACATGTAAGAAAGGTAGAAAAAATGATCTTCATTAAGGTAAATCTTGGTAATTGTATTATGAAAAAAGTACTTTACCGTACTTCTTAACACTGCAAGAATAGTATTAAAATAGTTGTGATTTAAAATGTTCTCTTTCCTTAGAATGAATTAGGTCGATGTAGTGCTACGTCATTCTTCTACTATTTCACAAAATGTATTTATTATTTATTTATTTCGTACATTTGTACCCTGGGACTCGGGGCAGCTTCACAACAAGAACTCATTTGAGTGCTAACCACAGTCATAGATACATTTAAAGCAGATCATTAAAATACATCACAGCAAAAACATGTGATTAAAATCACACCACTTTAAAAATCATTGTCTGGGACAGTCCATTGTCATACACATCACATTTAATCTTATCCCAATTGCTGCTGCTACTGTTTAAAACTCATTATTAGGTTAGAAAATGAAAGAATCAAAATGTTATTCCTAGAAAGTTGCTTTCCATGTAAGTGAAAAAATTTATCTTGTTGTCAATGAGTTCTTGTTTATTTTTACCTTGCTTTCAGTACCTATTCAGAAAGTTGTGTAACTGAAAATACAAATTTACATAGGATTGGAGGTCAAACCAAGCAAGTATCAGGTCCGCTGGCCATCTACAGATGTGTACCTAGTCAGTTAATCTAGTTGGAGTTGCAAGAAAACGTCTCTTCGGACTTGTCTGCACTGACATAAAAATGTTTGGTGACACATTTTCGTGGTCCGCATTGCAATGACCCCATTAATGCCACTCATACCACAAGCACTATGGTGGGACAGCCACAAACGACCATGCACTTTCCCCTGGAGAACTCACCTCGGTCCTAGGGGATAGTTCACATTTCTAATACTTTCCATTATTTTTGGCCACATGACCATGGCCAACTTTACTTTTTTTTCTCTCTGTTAAGTGGAGATGCGCTAATAGTGATATATTGACATCCAAGGATTTTCAAACATGCATCTTCTTCTTTAAAAACTTAAATTTTAACCCAAAAACGAACCATTTCCAGGTGGGAATTATCACCTCCCACCAACTGGTTCTGTGCATCACTAACTTCTCCTCCAATTCCACATTGAGACAACGCTGCCTAAAAGGCCAGCCACATGGCAGGAAATCCAGAATTTCCATAAAATTGGATTAAAGCCCAGAAAGCCTAAATTAAATGCATGTTTTGCATCATTTTGAAAATGCTCCTCTTGCACCACAACTAGCTAAGGAGGTTGCTATAGAACCTCACTATTTTGGAAATTACGAAAAAGAGTTCTTATAGAATTGGGGGGAGTTGACTATCTCAATGTTGTGGACAAATCCCAGAAGCCCTAGGCAGCATATCCTATATACCATTATTCTCAACCTGTGGGTCCCCAAATGTTTTGGCCTTCAACTCCCTGAAAACTGTCTGGAATTTCTGGGAGTTGTAGGCCAAACACCTGTGAAATATAAACATCCACTATGTATAGTAGCGCACACAGAGTGTGTTGCACTAATGCTACTCCCTGGACTGGTGATGGCACCTGAGCCATTAGCTGCAATCTTTGGTAAGTTTCTAATAAAGAAAAACATCCTAGTCATTATCATAGCCTGGCATATTGGAAAATAGTATTTCCTAGTCCACACATCAGATATTTCGTGAATCACTGTTTCACATCATCTGATGATATTTAGTGCCTACCTGGTATTTCAAAAAGAACAATACAGGATTGTTAGGCTGAATTCGGTTTAGTAATAGGCCCCCAGTTGCATCAAAAAGTGTTATGAAAATGGAGTTGTTCAGATTGATCTAGTTATGCTAAGACATATTTGAATCCTCTGCTACAGGGTTTTACAAACTGTTGTGACACATTAATGTGTTGGTGACCATATGTAGGTGTGTCGTGTGAACATAACAAGAAACCGCTGAGTCTATTGTAAAATAAGCAATAAATCAAATGTTTTAATAAATATCAATTAAAGATCTTCATGAAATATACAGGGCCTCCATACATTTTATTATTACGATTTATGTCTATGTCCATATATTTATAAGGGGATTGGGTTAATTTCCGGTTTGCTAGTAGAACACAGTAGAAATTATGGTGTTGCAAAATGATGCATGTCTAAAAAGTATGTCATCAATGTGAAATGTTTGGAAAGCTCTGCTCTACTATGTAATTTTCTAGTTAAGCTGCAAACAGGCATGGTAACTAGGAAGCAAATTGAATAATGACTTTGTCACACTCACCAAATTCAGCATCCTACGACACTTCCGACCTGCTTTGAAGACGGAGGCCATGCTGGCCATCACAGAACATCATGTGACTTCTGGTAGAGGCCCTGCCCATAACTGGGGTGGAAGCGTCCTTGGGCAGTTTCCTCACAACACGGGAGGCTTCCCATGTTCTGTTGGCTCCAACATGTGATGGGTAAAGTGTTGCTGAGAGGGAGCTGTGCACGGGGTGATGGATTCGCCCCGCTGCCCTCTTTTTCCTCCACTAAGCCTTTGTGATGACGCCTGTCTGCCCATGGTACCGGGGGGGGGGGGGAACTATGCACTATTTTCTTAATCCAAATTTCCTCCATGTTCTTGTTTGCTACTCACTTTCAAAAAGAAAAACCTTCTGCTGTTCAATCTTGTTTATTTTTTTTCAGAAGGAATCTGAAGCACTAACACCCGAGAAACACTTAGACTGAAGCATACACACGAGTATGGTAAGCCTCGTTGAACTCAATGGGGCTTATTCCAGTGTGGGATGTTGCCTAACATCGTTAACTCATTTGTTAGAGATACTCATTTCTTAGAGGTACACTTCTATTGTATTTTATTGTTGTTGTGATTGATTATTCTCTCCAAACCTCTCCAACATTTATAGTCCCTTCTTTGTTAATCCTTCTGACTAATATTTTGTTGTTGTTCTTGTTAAAACTCTCCATTTATGAGAGCTGAAGGACAAGTGTGACACTTTGAAGCAAAGATTTTCCCCAAAACAGCTCTTGTAAGAAGCAAACAGCTTTCCTAGTTAGTATTTTTGCTTCCCCTGCCAGAGCAACAGAACCAAACACTGATAAGTTCCCCCAGCACTCTTTAATCTCAGCTAGAACTGATATCTAGCAGGGAAAAGGCGGGGTGAGCAAAAAGGAAAGTATGTAAATTAAAGAGGCTTTTAAGAGAGTGTAAGAAAATCAATATGTACCCATGGAATTCAAACAGATACACACAACAGAGCCGCCTCTTTTTATACTACACTTGCCCATTTATGAAGAGGCAGAATACAAACAACCCAAGAATCAAAGGAAACGGATCTCAGCAGTTAACTGACCTACATTTGATTCATGCAGTGGATGGCAAATACCTGGAATGCTTCCCTCTTCTGAAATGCTCAAATCCAATCTGAAGGGTCAGTTGACTCATAATGCTAAAAACCCAACATGGAGGGCAAGGTTAACAGCATAATTCTACTTAATATACGGTTGAGGGTGTGGATGAGAATTATGCAGCCCTCCAAATGCTACTGGATTGCAAGTCTCAGCAGCCCTAAGGCAGCATGCAGTTGCTGACCTAAAACATCTGAAGAACTGCATGAGAGCAAGGGCTAAATGCATCCCTCCAGATGTTGCTGAATAGTGGCAATATTGGCTTGGACTGTACAGTAGCCTCTATATTCTCAAGAAGGTTATATTTTGTTCTTTCCCTTGCCTTAAGGGTTCACATTCTGAGGTGTCATGCCACCGCTTCTAGTGAAGCATAAATCTTCACCAACATACTCTTAGAATCATAAAATCATAAATTTGGGAGATACTACAAGGTCCATCCAGTCCAATACTCTTTTGATTCACCATCAAAATCTTCAGAAAATCTTCCTCCACCCTCTGAGGCAGTATATCCCACTATTCAACAGTTCTCAGGACCTCATCACATTAGATCCCTAGTGCAGGCAAGTGGGAGGATTTGCCGGGCATTGCAGCAAATCTGTGGGGCAGTGGGAAAATCCGTCGTCCCATGGCCCACATTGCTGCCTTCCCCTCACACAGAGGAAAGTGTTGCTGCTCAGCTCCCCGCCCACCCACCCCCACCCCGCACTTGCCCCGTTGCTGGCAATGAGAACACAGGAAGCCTCCCATGTTCTCATTGCTTCATCCTTCTGTTCAGTTGGAGGAGGGGGCCCCATTGAAAGTAACTGCATTGTTTGATGGGATATGGCAGTCTCCATCCCCAAACTGTGCTGAAAGCATCATAGGACGGGTAATTGTGTGGTGAAGTCCTTAATGTCAGGGTGTTATTCCTAAGATTTAGATACTGCATTTTATTGCTTTATTGCTGTGTATCCAAGTCTTTGGAGCAGCAGAAAACAAGCTGACTTCTTCCCCAATGTGACATCTTTTCAAATATTTAAGCATTGTTATCATGTTCCCTCTTCTCCTTCTCTTCTCCAAGCTAAACATACCCAGCTGCCTAAGCCATTTCCCATAGGACTTGGCTTCCAAATCCAAACCCTTTCTCATTTTGGTTACCCTTCTCTGACCGTCTTCCAGCTTGGCAATAATCATCATCATCATTATTTATACCCTGCCACCATCTCCTTCTTGAATTGCAGTGTCAAAACTGGACACAATATTCCAAGTGAAGTCTGACCAAAAAAGAAATGGGTGAGACTATGACTTCCCTTGATCTAGAATTAGATACTATAGTCCCATTGATGCAACCTAGAATCATGCTGGCTTTTTTAAAGCTGCCGAATCACACTGTTGAATTAATCTATGTTCAGCTTGTAGTTCACTATGACTCCTAAATCCCTTTTGAGCATACTGCTGTTATATCAGGTGTCTCCAATCCTATATCTATGCATTCCATTTTTTCTGTCTAAGTGTAGTATCTTACATTACTCGATGTGGAAATTCATTTTGTTAGTTTTGGTCCAACACTGTAATCTGTTAAGGTGATTTTGGATTCTGACAATATTTGCTATCCCTCCCAATTTGGTGTCATCTGCAAATCTAATTAGCATGCTCTCTATTCCATTGTCTAAGTCAGTGTTTCCCAACCTTTTTACATTTGCACTTTTTACATTTGCAAAATCCTGGGGCACACCACCAACCAAAATGACACAAAATGACACTCTAACACAGTAATACATATAGCTAATATGTTTTAAAAATGTATTTATACACTCAGTGTGAAACCTGGGCCTGTTTCAATGAACTCAACATAGATATCCTGGCAGGAATGGCAGGAAGACACAAACTTCCCACACAGAACCCCCATAATGCTATAAGAGTTTGGTGGGCATTGACTTGAGTTTTGGAGTTGTAGTTCACCTATATCCAGAGAGCACTGTGGATTCAAACAATGTTGGATCAGGACCAAACTTGGCATGAATACTCAACATGCCCAAATATGAACGCAGATGGAGTTCAGGGGAAATAGACCTTGGCATTTGGGAGTTGTAGTTGCTGGGATTTATAGTTCCCCAACAATCAAAGAGCATTCTGAACCCCACCAATGATAGAACTGGGCCAAACTTCCCACACAGAACCCCCAGGAGGCAAAAGGAAGTCTCTACTTCGGGAAAGGGAGGCGGGCCTTCCCAATGCATGGAGAGAGAGAGACCAAGTAGACAACGGGTGAGGAGGGGGGGGTGTTTGTAATTTTGTGCCTTTATCGAGGTAGGTTTCTTAGGGGTTTTATACTTCAACACACTAGACTCCCCCGGAGGTTCCAATTTCCCACAGCACACCTGATGATCGCTCACGGCACACTAGTGTGCCCCGGCACACTGGTTGGGAAACAGTGGTCTAAATTCTTGATAAAGGTGTTGCATACCACTGGGCCCAGGAGAGAACCCTCCATGTGGATATTCAGGGGATAAAAGTTACATCGTCTTTGTCAGGTGAGTAGGGGTAGGCAGAGCAGCTCCCAGGTGTAGCTGCTCCCCCACCCAACCAATCCTTTTTGTAAGGGTGAGAAAGTGTAATTTAATCATGATCACCCAGTTGGTTTTCGTGGCTGAGTGAATCCTAGTTTCCTGAAGCCTTAGTCCAACTCTCAAATCACTAAGCACACAATAATACACAAAAATCTCGTATTACAGGTATCTAAGTCAGTTAATTACAAGACCTTTCCTAAATGCAACAAAAGCAATGTAGACATATGTTGAAGCAGGTAACCTTTTAAGGGCTGGCCTTCCTCCTTCCTTCTCACACAAAAAGACAGAAACAGAATCTGCAATTTTTATATGGATTACTCTCTCACCTTTTTAAAAACAAATCTGCTCACTGATTAACTAGGGGATGTTTTGTTGATGATCCAAATTTTCCAATTTAATTCATTGCGTGAGCAGGCGTGACACACCTGGCGCCAATAACAAGCAGACACGTTGGTTGAAAAGTGGTTGGATAATATTGGCCACAACTCGTTTATTGAAAACAGGAACAAAGAGGTTGGCGGCCATGCTTGGGTCCTGGATCAAGGTAGACGGCCCCCCGAAAATGTCCAGAGATGAGAGCAAGCCAGGGGTGCGAGCGGCCAATGCCTGTCCACGGAAACTCAGCACCCCAGTGGGCCTGGGCGTTATCCCCCCTAACAACCAAGGGTGATAAGCCAACCTGATCCAGGGGCCAAGCAGCACGCCACACACCGACACGGAGCTGTGACAGATACAAGAAAATGGTTGCCTTAACATGATGCTAACAGAACAGGAACATGAACAGAACAAAACCAACAATGCAATGAGTAGGGAGGAGGGAGGCAAAGCGGCCTGCCTCCGAATGAGGCCAGGCAGTCCCGGGCAGCGGAAGATGCCTGCCCGGGCGGAAGTCCAGGGCCAGCCGGAAGCAGCGAGGGGCAGGGCGGGGCCGGCCCCCATTGGCCGGCGGGCCTGGATGGCGGGAGACCTTCCCGCCATGGAGCGGGCGTCTGGGAAGAAGAAGCTCCCTCCAGGCAACAAGATGGCGGGGGGGCAGCGCCGCTCCGCAACCCGACGTGGCCGGTGAGTCGGCCACGCCCATTGCGTGAGCAGGCGTGACACACCTGGCGCCAATAACAAGCAGACACGTTGGTTGAAAAGTGGTTGGATAATATTGGCCACAACTCGTTTATTGAAAACAGGAACAAAGAGGTTGGCGGCCATGCTTGGGTCCTGGATCAAGGTAGACGGCCCCGAAAATGTCCAGAGATGAGAGCAAGCCAGGGTGCGAGCGGCCAATGCCTGTCCACGGAAACTCAGCACCCCAGTGGGCCTGGGCGTTATCCCCCCTAACAACCAAGGGGTGATAAGCCAACCTGATCCAGGGGCCAAGCAGCACGCCACAAAAAGGGGGGGGGGGAGACAGACTGAACCCCGCCCCTTTCCGCCAACCTGAATTCCTATCCCCAATAAGCGGAACTGATGACTGGCAGCAGCCGAGTCCTCCAGCGATGGCCATCGCGGTAGAGCCGCCGCTCCCAGACTCCGGCCATGCTCCCAATGGCCACGGCAGTCTGCGCTGAATAGCCTGGTGGGAGTCCTGGCCGTGGCCATGGCACCGGTGGCAGTTGCATGGCACCTCCTGGCCGCGACGCTGCGCTAGTGCCGTGCCCTTGGTCTCCTGGCCGCTGCTGCCCTGTGAGGGTGAGAAGGGAACAAACCAGCAGCCTGAGCGCCGTCGAGGAGGAGGCCCGGCCTGATGTAAGAGGTGTAGGCGGATGATTTCCACCTTCCCATGGCCTTGATAACATCCACAGGAACACCATCTGCTGCCGCCGCGGTCGCTGCTCCGATCCTGAAGGAGTGTCCTCCGTATTCCTGCTGCGGCAGGCCCAACACCTGGAGTGACCTGCGGAAAACTGACATAAACTGGTATCTGGTGAGTGGGGTCCCATCCCGGTGCACAAACAGGGGTCCCGGGAAAGGATCCCTAGCTTTGAGATACCTAGAGAGAGCCCGTACAGGGCACAACTTACTTCCCCTGCGGCCTTGTATGGACAGGGTGACACCCTTCCCCCTTTGGTCCGTCTTGGACATCCGGACGCGGATGGACAATGATGCCCCGTGGATGATGACATCTCTGCGCTGCAGGGCCCTACCGGAGTGGTCTGACTTGGAGTTGGCCACGACCTCCCCGATGCGTAGTGCCCCACAGAACGCGGTGGAGAACGCCGCAGTGAACAACTTGGCCTCATAATGGGAGGAGCAAATGCTTCTGAGCACCGAGGCAATCAGAATGAGGACTTGTGGGACAGGGGCGCCTAGTGTCCTGGTGCTTGGGAGACTGCCGGTTCCAACACTTAACAAGTTTTTGATCCTGTCAGACGGGGAGGGTCGGCCCAGCCTGCGACCTTGCAGAAGAAGGCAATGCCAGCCAGCTGCATTCTGATAGAGTGGGCCGTGACTTTTTCCCTCCGCTGGACAATGATGAAGTGGAGGACCTCCTCCTCCCCAACCGGCCACCTGCTGCCATAACCTGCGTTGGCTCTGAACCTGTCAAACTTTGCCATTGCAGCCCGGTAGGCCCTGAAGGTGGCTGGGGCAATGGAGTGCATCAGCTGACACCAGGCTTCTCGTCTCCAAGGGTCCACAGTGCTGCCGGAAACTCTGCGGGCGTGCGATCTGCGTCTGGCGCTATGGACCGGAACCTGTCCTCCTGGAAGCGGGACAACGCGTCTGCTATCTCGTTGTTTACGCCTGGGACGTGACGAGCTGAAAAGGTGATGTTGGCCTGCAAACACATCAAAACAAATCGCCTGACAAGTCTCATGACCCTGGCTGACTTGGAAGACTGCTTGTTGACCACCCTGACTACTGCCTGGTTGTCACACCAGAACAGCACCTTCCTGTCCCGAATCGTCTGCCCAGATGTGGACAGCCACCAGGATGGGGAAAAATTCCAGGAAGGTGAGGTCCCGAAGAAGGTTGCCCTCCCTCCAACTGTCGGGCCATCTGGCAGAGCACCAGTGGCCCTGGAGAAAAACCCCAAAACCCGAGCTACCTGCCGCATCTGAGTGCACCTGGAGCTCAGCACCCGGCTCCCAGCTGCTCTGCCACACGGACACCCCGTTGAAGCCCTCGAGGAAGTGGTTCCAGACACGCAGATCCTCCTTCATGCCGATGGTGACTCGAATTCTGTGGTGAGGCGCGGACCCGGCCGTGGCCGGGCCAGGCGCGAGCAGAAAGGTCTGCCCGGGGCCACCACCTTGCAGGCAAAATTGAGGTGGCCCAGCAGAGCCTGGAGTTCCTTGAGGGACACCTTCTTGCAGGTTAAGGTTTCGGATATGCGGGACCGGAGGGCAGAGAGCTTGTCAGCTGGCAGGCGCGATACTCCCTTGATGGAGTCTATCTGGATCCCCAGATAAACGATGGACGAGGAGGGCCCTTCGGTTTTTTCCCTGGCTAATGGAATGCCGAAGGTTCTGGTTAATGCTGTGAAGGTGTGAAGCAAATGGGCACACTCCTCGCTGCCGGCGCTGCCCACGAACAAAAAGTCATCCAGGTAGTGGGTGATGAACTTGGAGTGAGACAAGGAGCTGGCCACCCATTCGAGGAATGTGCTAAATGTCTCGAAGGCTGCGCAGCTGACCGCGCACCCCATGGGCATGGCCTTATCAAAGAACCATTGCTCATTGAATTTAAATCCGAGCAGGTTGAAGTCATCTGGGTGGACAGGGAGAAGCCGGAATGCTGACTGGATGTCGCATTTTGCCATGAGTGCGCCTGGTCCTTTTTGTTGGACCAGCTTGATTGCTTGATCGAAGGAGGCGTATTTGACCGAGCAGAGCTCGGGGGGGATGGCGTCATTGACTGATGACCCTTTAGGGTAGGAAAGGTGGTGTATCAGGCGGAATTCGCCTGGTGCCTTCTTGGGGACGACGCCAAGAGGGGAAACCCGGAAGGTCTCAAAGGGGGGGGGAGGAGAACGGGCCCGCTATTCTCCCGGCCTCCAGCTCCTTCTGGATCTTGGATGCGATGATCTCTGGCAGCTGGGCACAGATTTTAGATTGCCGGAGGAGGAGGACCTGCGTGGGCCAACTGCTGGGATGCGGAAGCCCCGGGAGAAGCCAGATTCCAGGAGGGAGGCCGCGTCCTTGAGGGGGTAGGCTTTGAGCCATGGTAGCATGGGGGGGAGCCTGATAGGGGTCAAAGCTAGGCTGAATAGGAGAGGCTTATTTGGATTTGCCGCCGGTGTTGCCTCCGGAGGCGCTGCTATCCTTATGGGTGCCGGGCTGGAAGCCTGCCCGGCCTGGGAAAAAGCAAAGAGGGGCTGGACTGCTTGTTGCAATAAGCTCTGGCGTGGCCCCCTGAACAGAAGTCACAGACATGATCAAAACGGCACTTGACTCGCCGGCATTTCCCCAGGTTGAACTCCCAGCAGACTAGCCTCTTGTGCCCTTTTGGTTCCCAGCTGCGATCCCCTCTGCTCGCTGCAGAAAGGCCCTTATTGGCACTGGGCCCCACCTCGGTGATCCAGAGGTCGTGGTTGATGCGGTCCCACCTGAACCTGTCGCTTTTGGATGCCCTCCTTCTAAAGGCAGTGTCATATGCTATTGCTGCCTCATCGCCTGCCACCGACCTGGCCTTGCAGACATGCCTTAAGTGGTTGATGAGGTGCCAGCCCCGCTCGAAATGACGCTGTTACCACCCCCATGAATTCTGAGTAGCCGGCAATCCAATGGGCAAACGAACGCTCTGCTGGACGGCTGCTGGCTTTGGGTTTGCGCCTGCTCTTGGAGGGCATGTCCTTACCCTCTTCCCCCTCTGGTTTAACGAGGGAGAAGATGTTCACGTAGTAGCCTTTCAGGATCTGGATCCTGAT
This sequence comes from Anolis apletophallus, assembly GCA_030556195.1. Lineage (NCBI taxonomy): Eukaryota > Metazoa > Chordata > Lepidosauria > Squamata > Anolidae > Anolis > Anolis apletophallus. The sequence goes on along the minus strand of JARBWK010000012.1, from coordinate 49,472,242 downwards.
GCGGGCTGAAAGGTGGGCACCTGGGGGGTCTTCGCTACTGGTATAGAGGGGGGGCCGGAGGAAGGCCTGTGGCGCCCCGCCCGTTGCCCGATTGTTCGGATGCAGCACTGGACTCGGCCCTGTCCCGGAGGGCCCACTCTGGGAGGCCCGGGATGAGGGCCCGTTCCTCCAGAAATTGTCCCTATCTACCGGGTCCGCTGCGTCATACTCACTCTCAGAGGATTCGCTGGAGGAGTAGCGATGACGATGGCGTCGTCTAGAAGACCGATGTTTCTTCCTGCGTGTGCTGTTGTTATGACGCCGTCGCTTGGCCGCAGATGATCGGTAGCGATCCTCCTCAGAGTCGCTGGAACTGGAGGCACTGGAGACGCTTGATGATTCCTCCGATGCCGTTGCCGTGCTCTCCCTGGTCCTTTTGCGCTTAGACTTTTTCTTCCCTCCGTCATGCGGTGCATCTGCAGCCACTGTAGCCCCTTTTACTTCCTGAAGATCCGATTGTAACCTCTCGACCTTGTCGACCAACGCAGCCATGTTCTTCGATAAGCCCTCCAGTGCGCCGCCACGCTGCCTATTTGTCCTCTTGGCTGGGGGCAGTTGCGCCGACGTGCCGCCTGCTGCTTGCATCTGGCTCGCCTCCGTATGCTCATCCTGCCGGGTTCCCCTGGCCGCCGATGCAGTTCTGGCTACTTGCCTGGCCGACTTCCTGGTTGCCGCCCCTTGCGTTGCCATACCTAAAGGGAACACCTGAAACACAGACTAGAAACGACCGTGCCAGTTAGCTACTAGCCATGGACCGAGGATCCGGAAAGAGAGCATGCAACAGCAGAACCAGGGTGAATGGGGCCCAGGACAAAGGCCTCGGCGGCGGGGAGGTGATCCGGTCGGGGGCAGTGGGGCTCCCTGCCCCCAGGGGGGGGGCGCCCAGGTGGCAGAAGGGGAAATTGCCCCACCTCCCTAGCGGGGCCTCGAACTGGCGACCCTGGTGCCCCGCGGCCTCAGCCAGGCCTGCAGCCACACGGTTCCCTGTTACGGAGGCTGGGCCCGGGAGCTGGGGACCACCGGGGCGGGGGCAGGGTGGTGGGCCCAGGGACAGCATTGGTGGCCGCCTGGCGGGGGTCGGGGGCCGCGAGGCGGCAAGCAACATATTCTTCCCCCTGCGGGGCGGCACGGACACAAGCCCGCCAGGGGGAGGCGGGGGGCCCAGCCGGGACCCGCATGGGGGCCGCCCGGTGAGGGCCCGGGCGCCGAGCGACACTGCCCCCCCGGGCGGCGGCCGCCGCGGGCCGACAGGCGGGGCGGGGGAGGCCCCGCCCGGAGGCAGCAGAGGAGCCGCTCGGCGGGGGCCGGGGGCTGGGAGAGGGAGAAGGCCCTCCCTGGGGGCCGCGAGCCGGCGCAAGGCCCCCGGGGAGGTGAGAGGGAAGCCCCTGGCGGGCCAGCTGGGAGCCGCCCAGCGGGGCCCGGGAGCCGTGGAGGAGAGGTCTCCCCCCCGCCAGGGCGGCGGGGGCCGTTCGGAGAGGGCCCGGGGCGCGGGAGCGCCAGCAGCAGCAGGGGCCGCCGCGGGCCCTCCCCAGAGGGAGGAAGGGTCCGATGCCGGCGAGGAGCGGGGCCGCCCGCCGGGGGGACCGCGAGGCCCTCCTGGGGAGAGGGGAGCGCCCGCCGAGGTGGGTGAGGGGCCGCCCGGCGCGGGCCTGGGGAGCCGCGAGGCGGCACAAGGCCTCCCCCGAGCGGGGGGCCGGGGCCGCATGGGAAACCGCCCGGGGGCGGGCGGCCGCCCGGGCGGAGCAGGTCCCCCGCCCGGGAGCCTGGACGCCAAGGGGGGGGGGGGACCCCCGAGCAGCGGGGGGGCGGAGGCCGGAAGGGATGGCGGAGGGCAATGGCCGGGATCGCCGCGGCAGGAGCCGGCAGCCGGGGCAGGAAAAAAGGCGGGGGCAGGGCCGTAGGCCGAGGCTGCGCCTGGCCGCGGCCTACACCGGGAGAAGGGGCACCGACCGTTGCTGGAGATCCCGGAGAGGTAGGTGCCCGTTGCCGCACGCCGCCGCCGCTGCTCCGCTGCTCCGCTGCTCCGCTGCTGCCCCAAAAGCGGCCTGCCTCCGAATGAGGCCAGGCAGTCCCGGGCAGCGGAAGATGCCTGCCCGGGCGGAAGTCCAGGGCCAGCCGGAAGCAGCGAGGGGCAGGGCGGGGGCCCCCCCATTGGCCGGCTGGCCTGGGTGGCGGGAGACCTTCCCGCCACGGAGGGGGCTTCTGGGAAGAAGAAGCTCCCTCCAGGCAACAAGATGGCGGGGGGCAGCGCCGCTCCGCAACCCGACGTGGCCGGTGAGTCGGCCACGCCCATTAATATACCTAATAAATACACTTAGAGTGCAATCGTCTATACACCTACTTGGAATTAAAACCCACAATCCTCAGTAGGGAAGGGCAGCATTCCAAATACTGCAGCCATATTAAAAATAAATATGCTTAGGGCACACTGCATAATCCAAAATGAAAGATATCAGAGACAAGATGCCCGTCTGCTGTCTAGTCTGGAAGCCTTCCCATATATATTTTATATTTTAGGTTTCAGTCCCATTTTTATGGCTCGGACAGATGAACAGTCAAGGCTTCCTGTAAATGAAAAACAAATTTGCAAATCCCTACATACCCCAATTGCATCCATCTACATTTTGCTGCTCCTCTCCGTTGGCGCCCCCTTGTTGTGGGGAAAAGGCTTGCGTACCCTAATGAAGTTGTGAACTATGCTGGCCGTGGCATAATATCCACCGGTATGGCCTCCCATGCCAGACAGGTCACAACCGAAGGGTCTGACAAAGAGCATCAAAGGGCTCTCTAGCCTTTTGGCAACCATCCTAGGAGAAGGAAAACTCTGATTTCAAACCCGGGCAGATGGTGCTTGTTTAACCCTGTAAGGTCAACCAACTAGAGAAGGAAACTCAAACCAAACCTGCGACTTTAGGACCTTACTGCCACCGTCCCAGCTTGCTAGGCCCCGGCAGACAAACCTTTGGTTTAAAGGGTGAGCATGTTGTGCTCCACCAGAAAAATCCATTGCACAGGCTCGAAGGACACATCCAACCTCCGAATCATCAACGCACTTGCAGAAAGCATGGGATGAGTCCTTCCTGAATCTTCGTTCGCAAAGAAAAGCCAAGAAGAAGAACATTTTGGTCCCTGAGCTAGAATCTTTCTGCCTGAGCTAGAATAACATATTTTCCCCCATCCTTTGCCAAAGTGTATAACACCAAAGCTTGGTAAAACTATTTTTACACCTGAGGCAGATAACTCCCCAATCCTCCCCCTTCCTAGGCATTAAATTGGATTAATAATCAAAATAATTCACAATTCCTCTCCCTTTAATAAAACTCAAAAGCAGCTGAGCCCCTCAGTCTTCTTAATGACATGACCATGCATACACCAAAACCCAAATTGACTTTTCCATGTCAGCATGGGAAGGGTCCATTTGGTTTGATCCTTGATTCAGATGAAGTTCTGTGCTAGGAAGGCTTTCAGTTAAAGTAAACTTAAACTATACACTTGTACATGATTTCTCCAACCACCTCTAAATAATAAAATCGGATACGACTACAAGGGTCATCCAATCCAGCCCTTCATATGTATGTGCTCTCATATTATCTGTTAACTTATAGCAACCCCATGAATTTCATAAAGCTTTTTAAAGCAATAGTACTCAGAGGTGGTTTGCCAGTTCCTACCTCAAATATATAACTTACACAGTAACTAGTATTTGTTGATGGTCTTCCATCCAATTACTCTCCATGGCTGACCCAGCTTAGTTTCCAAGGTCAGACAGGATCTAGTGCCTTTAGGGCAGTGGTTCCCAACCTGTGGTCCATGGACTCCAGTGGTCCACAAGAACTAAAATATGGTCCACAGCAGGGGTGCTCAGAACGGTGATCGCGAGCACCTAGTCGATCTTCAGCCCTCTTCCAGGTGATCTTCAGGCCTCACCTCCCATGCGCGCGCTCCCGCGCGCTCCCGTCGCCACACTTCTCTTGCCTCCGCCGGCGCAGCGCCTCCTCCACCCGTGGGACACTGCAGAAAGGAGGAAGTGGCAGCGGAGGCTGCACAGCTGCCCCTGGAGGAGAGAGAGCCAGGGCGCTCCCTCCAAAGGCCCTGCCCCGCGCTTCCTCCTTCCTGCAATGCCTTGCGGGCGGAAGAAGCGCCGCCTGGGCGGAAGGCGTGCTCTTGCTCCTGCCTTCCGCCCGGATCGGCACGGCGGCGCTCTGGCAGGAATGGAGAAACTTTCAGGGGAAGCGAGGCCTGGCGCAGCTCCCTTTCCGATCCGGGCAGCGGGGGAAGGGAGCTGTGCCAGGTCTCGTCTCCCCTGCAGGCGTCTGCATTGCTGCCAGAGTGCCGCCTGGATTGGCACGGCTCCGATGGAGAGGCCTACGGGGAGGCCTGGCGCGGCTCTCTTCCCCCGCCGCCCGGATCGGAGAGGGAGCTGCGCCAGGCCATGCCCCCCCTCCCGTAGGCCTCTCCATCGCCACCAGAGCCGCGCCAATCCGGGCGGGGCTCTGGCAGCAATAGAGAGGTCTGCAGGGGAGACGAGGCCTGGCGCAGCTCCCTTCCCCCGCTGCCCGGATCGGAAAGGGAGCCGCGCCAGGCCTCCCCTCCCTCCCATAGGCCTCTCCATTGCTGCCAGAGCCCGCCCGGATCAGCGTGGCCCTGGCGGCAATGGAGAGGTCTACAGGAGGGGGGGCGAGGCCTGGCGCAGCTCCCTTTCCAATCCGGGCGGCAGTGGAAGAGAGCCGCGCTAGTCCTCCCCCATAGGCCTCTCAATTGCTGCCAGAGCCGTGCCAATCCTGGCGGCTCTGGCGGCGATGGAGAGGCCTACGGGAGGGGGGCGAAGCCTGGTGCAGTTCCCTTTCCAATCCGGGCAGCGGTAGAAGAGAGCCACGCCAGCCCCGTAGGCCTCTCCATTGCTGCCGGAGCCGCGCCGATCCGGGCTGGGCTCCAGCAGCAATGGAGAGGCCTGCAGGGGAGGCAAGCCGCTCTTGCCACCTCTCTTTCGCCCGGATCTGCCCGGATCTGCCATGGAGCCGGGCGAGAGAGGGGCGGGAGGAGAGGAAGGCTGCCCCCGTGGAGGAAAGTGTGTGTGTGCACGCGCATGCTCACGCAAAGCGCACTGCGTGGAAGCTGGGTGTGCGCGCAAAGCGCGCGTGCACATAATGTAGGTGATCTTTTTGCCTTTGTTAATTGAAAGTAGCTCGCATGATGGAAAAGTGTGAGCACCCCTGGTCCACAGCCATATTTTCAAACTATTACTGCACTGTTGCAACAAGAGTGACTGGTCTTGCAAAACCCTCTTATAGTGAGTGCCGAAGCTTATTAAATATAGTTTTCTGTGAGCGAGCAGATGTCAACTATTGGATGGTATATGTTCTGTATCAGAAACTAGAGCTCATCTGGTCTATCCAATGCAATTTTCTGAATCAGCACCCCAAATAACCAAACCGCATCTAAAGTTGAGCAAAAGCTGATTCGTAACTCTTTTGGAACTAATGTTGGAGAGTGGTCACTGTCAAGTGGTCCCTGGTCAAAAAAAGGTTAAGAACCACTGCTTTCGGGCAGTGATTTTCAACCAGTGTGCCGCAGAACACTAGTGTGCTGTAAGAGATCATCAGGTGTGCCATGGGAAATTATTTTAGAACTTCATTCATATATAAACTATAAGGCACATCTGTCCCTTTAAGAAATGGAACCATAGCACTCTTGCGTCACCTAAGAAGTGACGCGAGAGTACTTTGGTCGCGCCATCTTGGATTCGCTCAGACGTGGCTAAGTAAACAAAGTTAGAGTTAGTGCTGCAGCTGTGCATCAAGTGACGGTGGCAATTAGGGATCACAGCAAGACAAGCGAGTGACAGTGATGGAGAGGTTTTTGAGAAGGGAAAATGCAAATGCCGAACAGGGCCCTGGACAAAATTATGACACAGATGAAGGCCCTAATATGAGTGGTGGACAAAAGAAAAAAGAAAAGACGGTGAGCTCAAGGCAATACAGCGAAAGTTATCTTTCATTTGAATTCACTTTCACAGGGGATGCGACGGCACCGACTCCGCTGTGCTTGGTGTGTGGTGAGAAGCTGTCCAATAGCACCATGGTGCCAAGCAAGCTTAAATGTGATCTCCAAATGAAACACCCTTCTGTTCAAAACAAGCCTTCGGACTATTTTGTACGCTTACGTTCGTGTGTGTCTATCTACCATTCCTGCCAGGATATCTATTTTGTGTTCATCGAAACAGGCCCAGGTTTCACACTAAGTGAGTGTATAAATACATTTAAAAACATATTAACTATATGTATTACTGTGTTAGAGTGTCATTTTGTGTCATTTTGGTTGGTGGTGTGCCCCAGGATTTTGAAAACGTAAAAAATGTGCCGCGGCTCAAAAAAGGTGGAAAATCACTGCTTTAGGGTATTTAGGCACCTTGTCATTGGAGGCTTATGGAGCAACCAGCCAAATCCAAAGTCCATTACAAATACATTGGATTTATTCCAGTAAAGAGCAAGATCTTTTAGTTTGATAGGCTGTGAAACACACTGAGGAACCAGAATGGGATTGAGACATGATGAGATATTAAGCCCTATGAAGTTTAAGAGGCCCTATAACATTAACACCCCACCAAGTATATTATATAACAGTTGAAAATTTTGCCAGAATCCTTAATCCCCATTTATGCCAACATAGGTATTTTCAAAGATCTTGTGCAAGAAGCAACCAATGTCACTGTGCAAGACTTGGCTCAGGTACACAAGAGAAGGCAGGATCTCTTGGGCACAGATTCACCTCCCTGGTCACTGATTGACTGAAAGGCTGTGCCAAAATACCATCTGACTGTCATTGTGAACTTTGAAAAACAGCAACACTGTTTGCCCTTCTTTGAGAGTTAGGCAGTAAATTGCTACTTTAATGCAAGTTCAGTCAACTCATGAATAACTCATGGCACGTAAACCCTATGTTAGGATAATCATGTGACATTAGATATTGGTAAACTGAGAGTCCAACTGTTTCTATGCAAATTGTTCGCTACTCTGATCTCCTACAAGAAAGGGTGGAATATAATAACCATCTGAAAACAAGAAGCATATGGATTTCTTTAGAACCAGGTTGCATGTAAATGTTTCTGTGTGAACTCCCACACATTGTTTAGCCAACTGAAACACAAATATCTAGTTAAGAATTCTTTAACAGGGACACAGATCTAAGTTGAAATCCCACTGTATTTTATAATCAACTGAAATAAATCCCTCGCTAGTATATGTATGTTCGCTGCTGTAAGATGAAGTCAATGGGGATTATTAAGTTCATATTAGGTACGTACGTTGTTCTAAAGATCCTATAATCGAAGAGACAGATTTTACAAACTTGGCATCCACAGATGATTTTGTTGTTGTTCTTACCTGCCCTCAAGTCAACCTCCACGTATGACAACCTCTTCTTGTGCAATACTTTTTCATATGAGGTTTTCCATTGCCTTCCTTTGAATTTAGCCTTGGCATTCCCTGGTAGCCTCCCTTCTAAGCATTACCTAGGTTTGACCCTCCTTAGCTTCTAAGACAGTGTTTCTCAACTTTCCTAATGCCACAACCCCTTAATATTGTTCCTCATGCTGTGGTGACTTCTACCATAAAATTATTTTTGTGACAACTTCATAACTGTCATTTTGCTACTGTTATGAATCATAATGTAAGTATCTGATTTGCACAAAGTATTTTCATTCACTGGACCAAATTTGGCACAAATACCTGATATGCCCAAATTTGAATACTGGTGGGGTTGGGGGCAATTGATTTTGTCATTTGGGAGTTGTAGTTGCTGGGATTTATAGTTCACCTAAAATCAAAGAGCATTCTGAACTCCAGCAATGATGGAACTGAACCAAACTTGGCACACAGACCAACAGAAAAGACTGGAAGAGCACTGTGGACTCAAACAATGATGGATCCGGACCAAACAAATCCTCAATATGCCCAAATGTGAACACTCGTGGAGTTTGGGGTAAATAGACCTTGACTTTTGGGAGTTGTAGTTGCTGGGATTTATAGTTCACCTACAATCAAAGAGAATTATGAATCCCACCAAGGATAGAATTGGACCAAACTTCCCCCATAGAACCCCCTTGACTAACAGAAAATACTATGTTTTCTGATGGTCATTGGCAACCCCTCTGACATCCCCTCATGACCCCACTAGGGGTCCCAACCCCCAGGTTGAGAAACACTGTTCTAACATCAGGCAAGATCTGATGCCATCAGGATGTCTAAGGTAGTACTGATAATTTGTGCTAACTAAAACAGTCAGATAATAAATCAATCCTCCAGCAATACCAATTTTTGGAAAGACACAATATTATTATTATTATGTTTCAAACTTCTATACCGCCACTCCCCGGAGGCTCAGAGCGGTTTACAGTTTGATTCATAAAACAATAACAATACAGAACAGACATTACAACAGAAGCAAAACAGGGGTGGAACATAAATAAGGGAGGAAACATAAGGATCATATACATTCGGCAATGGAATGGGGATAGGGATTGGATAGAACCAGGGTCCATACCGATTGACCCCTTACTGGGATTGTCCTATGGTGGCAATTGGTGACCATCAAAGGAAGGCAGCCGTGGGACTCCCAAAAAGCTCTGTAGGATCACAAGCAGGGCCGGTCCTACAAGTAGGCCAAGTAATCGGCCGCATAGGGCGCCATCTGGGAAGGGGGCACCATCCTGGCCGCATGGGGCGCCATCCTGGCCCTGCCGATGTTCCTCAGGCAGCGTCGTGGCTGCCTGTTTTTGGGGCCCGGCCTTGAGCGCTCCGACACCGCTTCTGGGCATGCGCGGAGGTTTTTGCACAGGCGCAGTTGCTCCGGAGCTGAAGTTGAGCGCCGGAGCAACTGCACATGTGCTTCCCCTCTCCCTTTGTCTCGGGCAGGCAGGGAGTGCTTCCCTCTCCCTTTGTCTCCACGCGTGCGCGTTTGCAGGAAGGAGAAAAGAATCAGTGAAGGAAGTGTAAGTGAAGGAATGAATGAAGGGCTTTCCTCCTCCTCCTCTGTGACCTCTTCTCTCCCTCCTTCCTTTCTTCGGCTCTATTTCTGTCTAGACCTGAGGGGCCTGAGGCTATGAGGAGTTGTGGGAGTTGGAGTCCAAAACACCTAGTGGGAGGGAGGGAGGGCCCAAGTTTGCCCAGGCCACGCTGCCTGTATTCGACCTCATTTGAACATTTTGGCTGTTTTTTCTATTTACATTTACATTGGGATCCTAATTTTGGACTTATGGGAGACTCCTATGAATTATGAGATGGGTGGTAGGTAATATATTCTGATTTTGATGCATTTACATTGCATTTCTTGTTGATTATTATACAGTTCTGCTTAATATTGTCATACAATATAATAAAAATACAATATAACAATAGAATAATAATATATTTTATATTACATGTAACATTACAAACAATATTGCAGTATAGTGGTATTGTACAAAATAGTAATATATAATATTTTATTTTACTTTATTTTGGGTTATTTGAGTTTTATAGGAGTAATGAAAATATTTAGTAGAGGATAATTTTATTTAAATAAATAATTTTATTTATTATTTTATAATAATAATAGAATAGAATGTTATATTATATTATAATGTCAATATATTATAATATAATTATATTGTAATGTAGTATAATATAATGATGATATAATATAGTATGAGTATGGTATAATATATTGTATATACATTGATACAATATAATACTACTAATGGTATTGTGATATTATAATTGTATATTTGTTTTACATGGGGGGGCAAAATGATGTTTTTTGGGGGGGGCAAAGTAATGTTCGCTTACCATTTAAAATTACCTTAGACCGGCCCTGATCCCAAGGTTGGGAAGGAGAAGGAGATCATCTCCGACCCTTGGGCCCTGTGTTCTCAAAGGCTGTCTCCTTACAAGTCCAGCGACCTGACTCGAGGGCTGGCAGCTCTTTGAAGGACGTTTCGAAACTCCAGAATGTCCTCGAATGAAATGTCCTCTGGGTCCTCGAGCTAAACACTCTGGTCCTCTTCCAATAGAGCGTTCCCTTTCCTTTTCTTTATTGCATATTAAAATAAACTCTCAAGGTAGTCAGGGTCAGACCTCACAACCTCTGAGGATGCCTGCCATAGATGTGGGTGAAACGTCAGGAGAGAATGCTACTGGAACATGGTCATACAGCCCAGAAAACTCACAGCAACTCAATAAATATATTCCTTTTAAAAGTATCAAAACATGTCCATTTCAATGGACTTGCTTCCATATGAGTGGGCATAGGATTGACAATTAACTCTGAAGCAGGGAACAGCAGGGTCAAGATGCCTACGTAATATTTCTTCTTAGTGTACATCTACATTGTACAATTAATGCAGGTTGACACCACTTGAACTGCTCAATGCTATGCAATGTCAGAGTTGTGGTTTGGTGAGGCGCCAGCAATCTTTGGTAGGGAAGGTGAAAGACCCAGAAAAAGTACAATTCCCATGATTCCATAGCATTGAGACGTGACAGTTTAAGTGGTGTCATACTGCATGAATTCTACAGTGCGCATGCAGCCTTAGTCTTCGTTTCCCAAAAACTGCCTAGATTCCTAAGCCATTGAGCCAAAGCGTGAGCTATCAATCATCCTCCTGGAGGGAAACGAACCAACTCGGCCATCACTTCCTATTTATCCAGAGCAATTTTGACTGTCACCATGAGCAACCTGCATCCACTCCGAGACAGCAGGCAAAAGGCAGCCGTTGGCCAGGCTTCAGCCTTGCTCCTTCCATTGAAAGTACAGATTGGGAGGGAGCTGTCAACTTCCTTAAAAGACTCGGGCATCTGGGTTCGGAAAACCAGCTAAATCAAAATACTTTGAATAGGAGCTAAAGTTGTCAGTTCCACCTTCTTGGAAGCAAGCCCTGTTGCCTACATGGGAAAAAATGTGCTTTGCCAAGAGTTAAGAGAAAAATCCAGAACTGGAAATTAAGGTTTGAACTACTCCTTAACTAATCAGGTGAAGCAGGTTGCAATGCTCAGGTAGATAAGGAAAGTAACTTGTCTATGACAAAAATTGGATTTTACCGTTGCAAAAGAGAGTAAGTGGAAAGGGGGAAAAGAAGGGGAAGTATTGAGTATTTGTTTGTCCCAATAATACTAGGCAGAGCTTAGAAAAGTAAGACTAGTGAGACTACTTTTAGGTTAGAAGAGTTGTAATCCAAAAAAAAAGCTTTTTTTCTGGATACAGGTGTGTTGTAATCAAGTACATTTAGGAAGTAGTAAGAAAAAGAGGAATTTTTCCAAGTCTTGGCTCAGGTGTGTCATGACGCTGAATTGATTTGGGGTAAGGTAAATGTTTCCCTTTGATATTAGTTGAGTCTGACTCTGGGGAGTGGTGCTCATCTCCATTTCTAAGCCGAAGAGTTGGCATTGTCCTTAGATGCCTCCTAGGTCAGGAGCGCCATTACCTTCTCACCAAATCTACTCATGTTTGCATGTTTTCGAACTGCTAGGTTGGCATAAGCTGGGGCTAACAACAGGAGCTCACCCCATCCCATGGACTTGAACTGCCGACCTTCCAGTCAGCAAGTTCTGCAGCTTGCCAATTTAACTTGCTGCGCAACCACGGTCCAAGATTTGGGCTACTGTATTGCAAAATATCAGAAAGGCACTAGTTACTCTATGGACAGGAGGCTGCTAATAAATACCAGGTGCTGTCATGCCTGGATTACCCATAAGGCCAACGAGGCCATGGCCTAGGGGCGCAAGCCGGGGGGGGGGGGGGCGTAGATCACGGACCAAAAAAACCCCTTGTCCACACCCCTCTTTCTCATGCCCATCCTCACTCCTTCTCCCAGCAAAGTCTCTGCGTCTCTCTCTCTCGCTCGCGCGCATCTCTTTCTCGCGCGCGCTATCTCTCTCGCTCATGCTCTCTCTCTCTCTCTCTCTCTCACTCTCTCTCTCTCTCTCTCTCTCTCTCTCTCTCTCTCTCTCTCTCTTCTCTCTCATGCGTGCCTTTGGAGCAAGTTTGCACCCGCTACGCTCTCCCCAAGCCTCCCTACTCCCGAGGAGACCTTCAGAGCACAGCGGAGCTTTCCGGCCGGTGGGAATGCATGGGGACCTTGGAGGTGCCTACTCGCCTTCTGCTCTGGAGGCACCATGGCGAAAGCCAGCCAAGTGTGGGTCTGAGTGGTGTGTGTGTGGGGGGGGGGGGCATAATTCCAAATTGTGGCCTAGGGCACAAAACAAGTGTTAATCCGGGCCTGGGTGCTGTGGGATATATTTCTGAGGCGGAAATTGACAAACCGCCTGTAAATATGACCACATATGCAAACATGCATTACAAAAACATGTCGCTTTTTCAAGCTTTGGCCCTCGGTATGTCACAGCCTTCAAAGTCTGATTCCAAATATGTCAACACACCACAAAGTGAGGGAACGACAACACTCCAGATACTATTGAATCAAAACTCTCATCATTGACTTATCTGGTGATAGTTGCACCCCAATAACATCTGCAGGGCCAGATGTTCCCCAACCCTGTCACTGAACCTGGATCCATTGAAACCTGAGCCTGTCCTTGCCTCCCCTTGTCTTCAAACCACACTGACTTCAGGATCCTCATATGCTTCCCTTTCTTCCCAGTCACCCCAACCTTCTAGTAATAACTCCACCATTCCACCAGAGGAGACATGATGGCCATGTATAAATATGTGAGGGGAAGTCATCGGGAGGAGGAAGCAAGCTTGTTTTCTGCTGCCCTGGAGACTAGGATGTGGAATAATAGCTCCAAGCTACAGGAAAGGAGATTCCACCTGAACATTAGGAAAAACTTCCTAACCGTGAGAGGTGTTCAGCAGTGGGACTCTCTGCCTCAAAGTGTGGTGGAGGCTCCTTCTTTGGAGGCTTTTATACAGAGGCTGGGTGGCCAACTGTCAGGGGTACATTGAACGCGATTTTCCTGTTTCTTGGTAGGGGGTTGGACTGGATGGCCCACGAGGTCTCTTCTAACTCTATGATTCATTCATAACATCTTCCCTGATGAAGACAGACAGCTGGAGATATGCAAATCTGGCCAATGGTTTTGAGCTTGATCGTAACCAAGGATCGATTTTGCACTAATTTTATTCATTTTGCCCTGACTACACAACAAGTCTTTGGAGTGGAGAAGCAAAAAAGGAAACTCCCTCGAAATCCATGGAAACAGCTGGTGGCAGTGAAGGAGGCGGCGGCAGGGAGAGAGATCTATTGTTAGGATGCATCTACAGTGTAGAATTAATACAGTTTGACCTCACTTCAACTGCCATGGCTCAATGCTACGGAATGACAGGAGTTGCATTCATATATTGTATTTGATGTTAAATGTGCTTTGATTTGTATTGTATTTTGTTGTGAGCCGCTTTGGGTTCGAAAGGGAGAAAATTATTATGATTGCTATTATTATTATTATTATTATTATTATTAGCCCAGGAATGCTGGTGCCTCATCAAACTACAATTCTCAGGACCTCAAACATTGAGCTGTGGCAGTTAAAGTGCTGTCAGGTAAAGGTTTCCCTCAGACATTAAATCTAGTTGTGTCTGACTCTGGGGGTTAGTACCAGTGCCGGCCTTTGGCATTCCGCCATGTAAGCGGCCGCGTAGGGCGACGGGTCCTGGAGGGGCGCCGCCTGCGAGGGCGGCGCCACGGGTCCTGCCCGGGAGCCAGTGCTCCAGCCGGGCGGCAGCAGCCGTGATGCAGCCGGCGGCGCAGGCGGTGATGCAGCTGCACGCCACTGCGCATGCGCGCAGGCGTGCGTGATGCACATCACAGCTGCGCGTGACGCCACCACGGCGTATGTGTGCGTGACGTCACCGCACAGCTGCGCATGACGTCCACGCATGCGCAGGCATGCATCATGCACGCCGCGCATGCGCGTGACGTCACCGCAGGCTGGCTGCCGCCCAGCAGCCATGGGGGGGCGCAGAAATAAGGCTCGCCTACCCCTCCAGGAGAGGTGAGACTGCCCCTGGTTAGTACTCATCTCCATTTCTAAGCTGAAGAGCCGGCATTGTCCGTAGATACCTCCAAGGTCATGTGGCTGGCATGACTGCATGGAACGCCATTACCTTCCCGCCAGAGTGGTACCTACTGATCTACTCACATTTGCATGTTTTCAAACTACTAGATTGGCAGAAGCTGGGGCTAACAGCAGGAGCTCACCCCCTCCCTGGGTTTGAACCTGCGACCTTTCGGTCAGCAAGTTCAGCAGCTCATCCAATTTAACCCACTGCACTACTAGGCGCTCCATTAGGGAGAAAAGTGGGATTTAAACAAAGATTGTTTATTATTGTTGTTGTTGCTATTTGAAACACAACAAGATTAGTACACAGCAAACAAGAACACAATGCTGGCTGTTGTATTGGCTTACACACTGCACACTTCCCAAGTGTCTAGGACTATGTGATGTATCAGCTAATAATGCGCGCAGATCTCAGTAGGGGGGCCTTTTGCAGCTGACAGATGGTATTTTTGTCAGTGCTGATTGTGTTTAAGTGCAGGCCAAGGTCTTTAGGCACTGCACCCAGTGTGCCGATCACCCACTGCGACCGCCTTTACTGGCTTGTGCCAGAGTTGTTGTTATTATTATCTTATATCTCTTTTTATTTTATTTCCATCTTTATTATATTTTATTGATGTATTGTTTTATGTGTATATTTGCTTTGATGTAATTGTTGGGGTTGGCCTTATGTATGCCGCCCCAAGTCCCTTTGGGGAGATGGTGGAGGGGTATTAAAATTTTATTTCATTTATTATTATTATTATTATTATTATTAGAAACACAACAAGATTTTTTTTTATTATTTTATTTATTTCAATTTATTAGTCGCCACTCCCGTCAGGCTCGGGGCGACTTACATATGCTAAAAACACCAAAGGGGGTTATACAGCAAGAAACCACAAACATAAACATATAGTAAATACCCTAATCTAACCTAATCTAAACAGTACAGGACTACCCTATGCCCACCGTTCTAATGTTCCCATTCCCGGCCCTGGTAGCCTGGCTCTCCTCCTTATTTATAGGGCTAAGGCCGCCCAAGAAGCCAGAGTCCAGTTTATGGTAAGGGGCTGCAGTTGTGGATCTTGTCCAGCTAGCAAATCCTAGTCCCCTAGTCCTAATCCTGAGTCCAAAGCAGACAGGATCACTCTGCTGGCTGTTGTATTATATCACACATCGGACACTTCCCAAGTGCCTAGGACTGTGTGATGTATCGGTGAAATTATGATTATTACTATTATCATCTGCCCAAGAATGCTGGTGCCTAGTCAAACTACAACTCCCAGGGCCTCAAAGCATTGAGTCGTGGGAGTCAACAGTGGAGAGGCACCCTTTTAAGGAGGCAACAACCTTACAGGAATCGATAAAACTAAAGTCATTTATATTCCGCCCTTCTCACCCGCAGGGGACTCAGGGCGGATCACAATGCACATATACAGGCAAACATTCAATGCCATTGACAGACAACATATATAGACAGACATAGAGGCAATTTAAAATTCCAGAAATCAGTTAAATTTAGTGGTACCTAAATTTCCTACTTGACAGATGCAACTGTCTTTCGGGTTGCAAAGGTCGACAACGCGCGACACAAATTGGTCGAGAGCTCACCCCGACCCGGGCAGGCCTCGAACTCATGACCTTCTGGGCAGTAGAGATCTTATGCAGCTGACAGCCACATTCCCGGTGGGGCTGAGGGATTATTGACGGCACTGTATCAATGCATCGACCGATGACAATACGCATTCATGTCTAGATATAGTGCGGAGCCATTCAAAGTGCTGGTCCTTGGAGCGGAGCCATGCCCGAGCCCTTGGCTCCCGCTCCTTGGCATATTTCCAGGTCCAGAAAGACACAACTGGAGCTAATGGGTACAAATGCAGTGCTCATGCCTGGATTATTAGGCAAGGAGATGATAGATAGATAGATAGATAGATAGAGAGAGAGAGAGAGAGAGAGAGATATAGAGAGAGAGAGAGAGAGAGAGAGATAGATAGATAAAGAGATAGATAGATAGATAGATATATTGCTCTCTGTCATCACAACTGAGAAAAGCCAGGTTCTTCAACTAACTTTGCCCTCCTTCTACAAAAAAAAGGAGCATCTATCTCTACAAGGGGCAAAACTGGGTCTACACTGTAGAATTAATGCAGTTTTGACCCCACTTGAGCACTGCTATGGAGCCATGGCTTTGGTGAAGCAGAGAAGGTGAACACAGTTGGGGAAAACTGTGGCAGAAAAGGTGGAACTGCCACTGCCTGGATTCCCTAGCATGGCAGTTTGAAAGTGGTACCAAACTGGGTTAATTTTACAGTGTGGATGCAACTCGAGGATATTTCACACCTTGGAGGATACGGGCAGGGATGGAGGCGCGACCTCCTCCCAAGCTCGCTGCCCAGATCTGACACGTGTCGCTTCCGCGACACGTGTCAGATCTGGGCAGCGAGCTTGGGAGGAGGTCGTGCCTCCATCCCTGCCCCAGATGTCTCCCACACCCTTTGCAAGCCTTCACCCCCACTCAGCAAGGCAGAAACCCACGGGAAAGGGCGCAAAACCACCCTTTGCACGTGTGAATGCAGAGTTCTCCTCTCCAACGCGCCGCCAAAAGAGTCTCTCACCTGTCTGCCGCTGTTTCCAGGTAAGTGGAGCTGGATCCATTCCCCACCAAGGGCATTCCCAGTCTTTGGCATCTGGAGCCAGCAAAGTGGAGTCCACGTTATTTACCTCCCGCGATCACATGATTTTAGGGGGGTGGGGGTAAGGAGGAGGCGAGGAAGAGGAGGAAGACCTTTCAGCCGCGCATCTGCAAGTGGGTTGCTTGGTAATTCTGGAGGAAAGGTAATGAAAGATTGAAGCACTTGGGAGCCGGAGAGAGTTTGCTCAACGCTTCTTCTTGAGCAATGTGGGTTTGCTTCTTTTTGCCCAGGCGGAGAGCGTGGGTTCCCTTGATTTGAGAACCAGTGCCATCTAGTGGCCAGAGCTAGGTACTGCCGCCTATTCTTTTTGTTTGCTATTGGGATTATGTAAAAAAAAACATAAACAAACTATAATAATAATGATCATGATCATGATACCATGGGGGTTATGTAAAAATTCAATATTAATTAATATTCATATAAATAATAATGACATTGCGGTGATGCAAAACGTCCTCGTAATAATAATAGTAAACCAAAAATAATATTAATAAAAATAAAAATTCAATAGTAATTAATATTAATATCAATAATAATGACATTGGGGCGATGCGAAACGTCCTCATAATAATAGTGAACAAAAAATAATATTCATAAAAATAAAAATTCAATAGTAATTAATATTAATATCAATAATAATGACATTGCGGCGATGCAAAACGTCCTCGTAATAATAATAGTGAACAAAAATAATATTAATAAAAATAAAAATTCAATAGTAATTAATATTAATATCAATAATAATGACATTGCGGCGATGCAAAATGTCCCCGTAATAATAATAGTAAACAAAAATAATATTAATAAAAATAAAAATTCAATAGTAATTAATATTAATATCAATAATAATGACATTGCGGTGATGCAAAACGTCCCCGTAATAATAATAGTAAACAAAAAATAATATTCATAAAAATAAAAATTCAATAGTAATTAATATTAATATCAATAATAATGACATTGGGGTGATGCAAAACGTCCTCATAATAATAATAATAAACAAAAAATAATATTAATGTTTGCATTAATATTAATGTTAATAATGAGCGAAGGAAGATAGATGTTTTTGAACTGTGGTGTTGGAGGAAAATTCTGAGAGTGCTTTGGACCACGTGAAGATCAAACCAGTCCATACGTCAGGAAATAAAGCCCGACTGCTCATTGGCGGGAAGAATATTAAAGGTAAAGATGAAGTACTTTGGCCACATCATGGGAAGATAGGAAAGCTTAGAGAAGACAATGATGATGGGAGAAATGGAAGGAAAAAGGAAGAGGGGCCGACCAAGGGCAAGATTTATTTATTTATTTATTTCCAGCATTTCTACCCCACTCTTCTCAACCCCCGAGGGGGGGACTCAAAGCGGCCTAACAAAAGGCACAATTCGATGCCCACACAGTAAAATACAATATAAAAACCAAAAACATTCAGCATTAAAATACATTAAAATACAATTAACATTAAAACATCACACACATTCACTTAAGTTAAAAACAGTGTTCCATCCGTAACAGGGGCATTGAGCTATCTCCATCAACTTGCCCTTACAAATCCAGTCCAAAGTGCTGCATTGTCCTAATGCGCAAATGCCTGGTCCCACAGCCAGGACTTCACTCTTTTCCTGAATGCCAGGAGGGATGTGGTCGAGCGTATGTCGCTTGGGAGTGCGTTCCACAGACGGGGAGCCACCACCGAGAAGGCCCTCTCTCTCCTCCCCACCAACCGCGCTTGAGAAGTTGGCGGGAGCGAGAGCAGGGCCTCCCCGGATTATCTTAAATTACGAGGTGGGACATAGGGGCTGATGCATTTGGACAAGTAAGCTAGGCCAGAACCGTATAGAGCTTTAAAGGTCAAAACCAGCACTTTGAATTGAGCTCAAAAGTGGACAGGCAGCCGGTGGAGCCAGGCATGTACCACTAAGGGGCTTTCAGCCCCCGAAATTCAGGTGGTCCGCGAAAAGGCCTTACTGGTACATTATTTAAACTGTTATGTTTATTCATATCATGATCTGATCACCATGCTCATTATATCCCACATTAATGGGGTTATTGGGATAACAATATAAAAGGTTTGCTAGGGTAGACCCTCTTCCACCCAGTCTCAGCCCCCCCCTGAACCACACTCAGCCCCCCAATCAAAATCCTGGCTACAACTGGTGGAGCTGACAAACAGGGGGTGGTATGCTCCCTGTATGTAGCTCCGGTTAGTAATCTGGCTGCCGCCCGTTGGACTAATTGTAATTTCCGAACTGTCTACAAAGACAGCCCCACGTAGAGTCCGTTGCAGTAATCTATTCGGGATGTGACCAGAGCGTGGATGACCGTAGCCAGATCAGACTTCCCAAGGTACGGGCGCAGCTGGCGCACGAGTCTTAACTGCAAAATCTCCCCTGGCCACCGCCGAGATCTGGGGTTCCAGGCTCAGCAATGAGTCCAGGATCACTCCCAAGCTGCGAACCTGCGTCTTCAGGGGGAGTGTAACCCCATCCAACACAGGCTGTATGGATGGTATCCTTGAAGTGACTGGCTTGACTCTGAAGGAGCTGAGGGTGGCAACGGCCAACAGGGAACTCTGGCGTGGACTGGTCCATGAGGTCATGAAGAGTCGGAAGCGACTGAACGAATAAACAACAACAACGACATGGTTATGTAAAACGTTCTTAATAATAAGGATAATGATATTAGAGGCAAAGATGAAGTACTTTGACCACATAATGAGAAGATAGGAAAGCTTGGAGAAGACAATGATGATGGGGAATATGGAAGGAAAAAGGAAGAGCGGCCGACCAAGGGCAAGATGGATGGATGGTATCCTTGAAGTGACTGGCTTGACTCTGAAAGAGCTGGGAGTGGCAATGGCCAACAGGGAACTCTGGCATGGGCTGGGCTGAAGAGTCGGAAGTGACTGAATGAATAAACAACAACAACAACAACATTGACATGGTTATGCAAAACGTTCTTAATAATAAGGATGATGATATTAGAGGCAAAGATGAAGTACTTTGGCCACATAATGAGAATATAGGAAAGCTTGGAGAAGACAATGATGATGGGGAATATGGAAGAAAAAAGGGTTGGTCCACAAGGTCATGAATCGGAAGTGACTGAACGAATAAACAACTACAACAACAGCAATAATTAATATTAATCACATAGGATTCAAGTGGAATGTCCATAAAATAATGATGATAATAGCATAGGGGTTGTGTGAAAAGTCAGTAATAATAACAAACACTGACATGGGGTTATGTAAAATGTCATTCATAAGAATAGTAATAAAATAATAGCACAGGAATTCTGTGAAAAGTCAACAACAACAACAGTGACATGGAGTTTATGGAAAATGTCATACTTACTTACTTAGGCAATCCCTCATAGTCCAAGGATGGTGGTCCTCCAAATGTTGTGTCTTGGTAGTGGGTCCGTAGGTGGCTGTGGAGCACTATTTTTGATTTGCATGTTCTCCTGCAGTGAAGACATCGGTTTCCAGGTGGAAGGCGGTCCCAGTTAGCGTTGGCTTGATGCGTATTTTTGCGTATCTCCATTTCTAAGCTGAAAAGCCAGCGTTGTTTGTAGACGCCTCCTGTGGCTGGCATGACTGTATAGAGCGTTGTTACCTTCTCGCTGGAGCAGTACCTATTAATCTACTCACATTTGCATGTTTTCCAACTGCTAGGTTGGCAGAAGCTGGGGCTAACTGCAGCAGCTCTCCCCAGATTCAAACCACTGACTTTTCAGTCAGCAACATCAGCAGTTCAGTGGTTTAAATAATATTCCATTAAATATTAAACATGGGGTTAAATAATCCCATTATATTCCCTCCCTATAACCTCCCCCTCACCCCATCAACTAAAAGTAAAAAGTAAAGTCTATCCCTCCCCCTTCAAAAAATAAAATAACTAAATAAAATATATTTTTATTTCTTAACCACCTCTACTCAACATGTGGAGCAGCATAGTTAAAATCCATAGACAAAGCAATAGTAATGTATATTATTCCAGTTAACAGTTGTGTTGCTCAAAGTTGAATCATTGTGAAAATATATAGAAAAAGCGACAGTATTTTGTTTAACAGTTGTGCGTCTAAATGAAGACACGCACATCATCCACCATTCTAGCTTTTGGGACCACAAGCAAATGCACTCAGTTTCAATCAACAAAGCCAGAACTCAAATTCAGATGAGAAATGGTTGACAGTAGGAAATGTGAGTGACATTTGGAAGACAAATGACACCGCATTAGAGGCACGTTCAAAGAATAATGCCATGGGATTGTTGGACTCTGCCAGACTTTCTGGGAAATATATATATATATATTTCAATGAAGCCTGTCTCCCCGCACACTGTGATGTGCGAAGGAAACTCTGCCAGTGTTCAGAGGTCAGTGCTTAACTCACCAAACTCAAAAGTTTCAATTCACCTGATACCATGCCATCCACTGAAGCTATTAATTTGATCCAATGTACAGGTCAGTTGCTATTTACTGGGGAATGAGTCTGGCTCCCATATACTTTTAGGTCGTGAGTGGGCATAATCTAAATGGATCTGGGATATTTTCCACTCCCAGAAGCAAACAGTATCATTCCCAACCCAAATCTAAATGTGGTTGGAAGCTCATTTTTCAGGTACATGGACAAAACAAAGCACAACATTATGTGCAGGTTTTCAAAAAGGAGCCGTAAAGGGAGTAGACAGAGAAGGGTTTCTTGGAAGATATTCAAGGTTTAATGTTCACTTCAAAAAGATATCACAAATCAAAATAGAAGAGTAAGTGGAATGTATGCTGTTGTAAATCACAGGTCACACACTTTCAGCCATAGCAGTCCCGGGAATGCATCTATCCATGTGTAAATCACTAGTAGTATCCAAACAAATGTTGCGGGACAGGCGGAAAGGAGATGGGTCAACGGTCAACTACAGGCCTCGCCGTTTCGCCTAATAGGCTTCGTCCGGACCCGAAAGCAAACAAAATATAGTGCACAGTGACAATTCCACTGGTCCAAAGGTTCAATATAATATTCAAATTCTAATCATCCTGAAGGAGGTGGGCACAGCCACCGGTATGGTCGAACGCTCGGACCTGCTGATTCCAAAATCTGCACCATTTCTCCCTATCAGCTTTAGTTTTTGATATATGGAACATATGCTATATACTCACCCTTAGTAGATCATGATAACCGTATCTATGAAACTAGAGTTGATGCATTCTATTCAATGCAATTTTCTGAATCACTGCCCCAAATAACCCTAGGAACAGTCCTAAAAACCAAGACACCAAGATATATTTTTATTGGGCTGTGTAATCCATGTGATACTCACATTTATAGGAGAAGAGGGGTTTTTTTCATGGCAGGAGTGACTTGAGAAACTGCAGTCGTTTCTGATGTGAGAGAATTGACCGTCTGCAAGGACGTTGCCCAGGGGATGCCCAAATGTTTTGATGTTTTACTATCCTTGTGGGAGGCTGACAGAGCATGGAGAGCTGGAGCTGACAGAGGAAGCTCATCCACACACTCTATAGATTCAAACCTCTCGGTCGTCAGTCCTGCAGGCACAAGAGTTTAACCTCCAGGAGAAGAGTGATTCTCACTTAGAGAAACTATAGTGACCGTATGTTATTAAGGACTGAATCTGGCATTGAAATCTTATTGCTCCAGAGCTGAGGCCTGACACAAATTCATTTGAGCAAACTAGTGTTTTTCAACCTTTTTTGAGCCGCGGCACATTTTTTACATTTACAAAATCCTGAGGCACTATAATATACTATAAGAGTTTGGTGAGCATTGACCAGTTGTAGTTCACCTATATCCAGAGAGCACTGTGGACTCAAACAATGTTGGATCAGGACCAAACTTGGCATGAATACTCAATGTGCCCAAATGTGAACTCAGATGGAGTTTGGGGGAAATAGTCCTTGACATTTGGGAGTTACAGTTTCTGGGATTTATAGTTAACACACAATCAAAGAGCATCCTGAACTCTTGCAACAACGGAATTGAACCAAACTTGGCATATTGAACTCTCATTACTAACAGAAAGTACTGAAATGGTTTGCTTGAGAATTGACCTTGAGTTTGGAAGTTGTAGTTCACCTACACCTAGAGAGCACTGTGGACTCAAACAATGTTATGTTATGTTGTTGTTTGTTTTCTATCCAGAATCACAATGTTGGAAGGAGGCTCACCACTTTAAGGTCCCTAAAACAGGCATGGGAAAACCTCGGCACTCTGGGTGCTTTGGACTCCAACTCCCACCATTCCTAACAGCCTGAGGCCCTTTCCTGCTTAAATGGCTGAGGGGGGGAAAGGAAAAGAGCCTGAGGCTGCTAGGAATAGTGGGAGTTGGAGTCCAAAACACCTGGAAGGTCCAAGTTTGCCCATGTCAGCTTTCGACAGAGACCTCTTCCTCCCCCTTGCCCTTCACGCCCTTTCTCCCCCCTTGCTGAACACTTATTTTTTCTTCTACACTGCCGCTTCTGCCACCATTTTGATCTGAGGGGGCAGCATGAGCATGTTCAGGAAGGGAGGGGGAGGGAGAAAGACGTGACCCGTGTGGGCGCTACTGCGCAGACTCGCCCCAGAGCAAAGCGAGGCAAAGCGAGCAGAGCGAGGCTGGGAAGAAGGGAGCCCGAGTGGAGAAGAAAAATTGTTCAGCAGGAGGGGGAAGAAAGGGTATTGGAGGTTCCAAATTCCCACGGCACACCTGATGGTTGCTCACGGCACACTAGTGTGCCACAGCACACTGGTTGGAAAACACTGAACTAGAGTAGTCCATGTGTGTGGGCGAGAGAAAGAAAACAAGAGAAGGAAGGCAGGACAGCTAGCTTGAGCTACAAAAGCCATGTACTTGTAAATAGACGTTTGCAAAGAATGGGGAGAAGAGAAAGAAAAAACCCTTAGTGAAAGGTAACAATTGCTCTTTCACTACAGTATTTTAAAAACGATGCAAAGAATGTTTTCTTTTCAATCCTGTCTCATCCACGAACAATTCCACTGCAAGCATAACATTCTGCTATTAGATTATTCTTTTAGTTTACATTGTGTCCTCTGCGGTAATTTTAATACCTTCTTTAAATAACTGCAAAGTAAAAAAAACCCAAAATAATGCCCAAATATATTTTTCCTACTCTCAAAATGGTTGTGCTTTCAGCCACTTTTAAACTCAGAGTGTTAGAGTCAAGGGCTGGAAGCGAATGGATAGAGAATTGGCAAGGCTAGTGACATGTGCAAATAGGTCTGCAAGGCTAGATTCCCACCTGTCACTCCATTTTTTTAAAATTCCATTTCCCAGCATCCAAATGCCAGGATCTTCATGCAATGAAGAAACATTCATACATAAACCATGTGAATGCGGAAACTGGCATGCAGTAACAATCACTTCGAAAATGCCTTCCTACCAAGAGTCGCAAGGTGAGAGGAGGCTAAGGGCATATCTAGTTATGTTTGGACAGTGGTGTGGACTTCCAAATATTCTTGTCCTCTCTTCTATGGACTTCCAAATATGGTTGGACTGCAACTCCCAACAGCTGCAGCCAGCATAATGCTAATGAATGCTAGAATTTGCACTCCAAAAACATCTGGAAGGCTGTACTGTTTGAAACCTTGGCTTAAGGCAGGATTTTCTGATTTATTGGGGGGGGGGATTTGCTTCAGTCGCTACTTGTGAAACCCCAAGTCGCTTCTTGGCCGTCTGCAAGGACGTTGCCCAGGGGATGCCCGGATGTTTTGATGTTTTACCATCCTTGTGGGAGGCTTCTCTCATGTCCCCGTACGGGGAGCTGGAGCTGACAGAAGGAGCTCATTCGCACTCTCCCCAGATTTGAACCTGCGACCTGATAGTTTTCAGTCCTGCCGGCATAAGGGTTTAACCCACTGCACAACTGGGGGCTCCTGTATATTGGAAATGAACACTTGGCTTCCCTCATGACAAAATTCAACTGAGGGGGGCACATTTGTAAAAGAACAAAAAAATCTGGCTTTGTCATTTAGTGACAAAGGAAATCATTTGAAAGGGGGTCTGTTAGTCTGTCGCAGCAAAACACACTTCTTGATTATGGCATGAGTTTCTGTGGATTTCATTGGAAGCAGAACAAGTGTCATCTGAAGAGGAACATTTGCACAGTCTGCATGAACAGGCATGGAATCAGAGCAAAACTAGATACAGAAAATGCATCTGGGTACAATGATATTATTAACACTGACCTTTAACAAAGACAATTCAGATGCTGTGGCTTTTACCTAAAAAAATTAATTCATTAAAATGAGTATGGAGAGAAGGGAAATACTACTATGCTCTGAAGACAGTAGCCTTTCTGTAACTATTATTTATTGAAGTTATGTGGACCATAATGGCTCTAGATGTATTTGATGCATTTTCTGAAGCTGGTATCAGAAGGGTACGAGCATTGATGGCTGTTGAATTCCAAGTTTTCCATCCTTTGAGAAGTAAATAGGTGGCAAATGGATTTGTTGGAGAGGTGTGGCACTGTGGGCAAACTGTAGGACACAGTTGGAGCCTCCATTAGTGCAGAACCAGTGGGCATGCCAGCTGAGGGATTTTGGAAGTTCTAGTACCCAAAAAAATAACTTTGCAAGCTGTGCCTCAAAGCACTAGCTCCAAGTTGGGCAGACAAAACTTGTATACTGTTTGTATAAGTGTTCGTCATTGATTGTTTATGGTACTGTACTGTCCCCCACACTGTCCTCATTTCCCAGGGATCGGAAAATGCTTGTTGTTCCAGCAAGCATTTGAGAACAATAAGTCCCTAGCAGGGAGCCCCCAGTGGTGCAGTGGGTTAAACCAGTGTTTCCCAACCTTTTTTGAGCCGTGGCACATTTTTTACATTTACAAAATCCTGGGGCACACCACCAACCAAAATGACACAAAATGACACTCTAACACAGTAATACATATAGTAATACATATAGTTAATGTCAGGGGAAAACCTTTACCTTTGTCCCTGGTCCCTAGCCATAAATCCCCAGGCCCTAGGTCTGTTCCCTGCACCTTATCCATTTCCGTGGCCCTATTGTACGTTGTTTTGCACTATCCCATGTCCAACCCTTTTATAGGCTGGTCATGTCCATTTTGTAACTACGTTCATTGGTTTTTCATTGAACACGATCTGATGCAGCCTCAATGCTGCTGGGCTTGGCCGACTTACCGGCCAAGCAGGTTGCGGGGCGGGGTTGCCCTCGCCGCCATCTTGGGGAGGGTGAAGGGGCTTCTCCTTCCCAGAAGCCACTGGGGTGGCGGGAATGTTTCCCACCACCAACGCCAGCCAGCCAATGACGGGGCTGGCCCTGCCCCGCCCCCTCTTTATGCCGGCTGGCCTGCACTTCCGCCTGGGCAGCCTATTTAAGGCCACCCAGGGCTGCCCAGACTGCACGTGGGGCCAGCTCTGTTTTTCTTCCCACCCTCCCTACTTATTGCATTACTTGTGGGTGTCCATTTTGTTCATTATTCATGGCATTGTTGCACTGTTCAGGGATATGCGTTATTATGTTCTTTGTCACAACTCCGTGTTTGGCGTGTGGCATGGCCCTTGGATCAGGCTGGCTTATCGCCCCTTGGTTGTAAGGGGGATAATGCCCAGGCCCCCTGAGATGCCGAGTTTCCGTGGACAGGCATTGGGCCGCTTGCACCCCAACCTTGCAAATGCATTGGACATTTGTGGGGGCGGTCCGACACTGATCCAGGACCCATGCGTGGCCGCCAACCCTTTGTTCCTGTTTTCAATAAATGAGTTGTGGCCATTTTCATCCAACCACTTGTGTCTGTGTTATTGTTCCTGGCGCGAGGCGTGTCACCCTTGCACACGCAATGTTTTCTCATATGTTTCATTGTCTGTATACAGATTGTTGTAATTTACAATGTTCTTATTTTATTTTATTTTAGTGCTGGTTTTATTTTAATGGATTTTTTGCTTTTATATCTGTTGGACTTACTGTTCTATATGTAAGCTGCCCCGAGTCCCTTTGGGGAGATGGTGGCAGGATATAAAAATAAAGCTATTATGATTATCATTATCACCATCATCAAGTAGTATTTTGAACTGTTTCAATTTTCTTGTTACTTTATTACTGTTTAATCTCCATCTTTGTATGTTTTAAACCACATTTTTTATTGTAATTCTCATTTGTAAAACGCTTGCCAAAAAAGGGTAGTATACATAAAAATAAGTATGTGGGAGGATAGCAAGAGGAAGGGAATCGATGCTTCTTATCATGTTGATCACCATGTTTGCACCGATGCCCCTGCTGCTATTGCTTACCCAATTTTAGGAGAATAAAGGAAATCAAAATAAAAATCAGGCATGATCAGAAGAACGCCCTGTTTTGCCTGGAAAAGGATATAGGAGAGTTCCTGTATTTGCAAGGTAGCTGCCTGTGTGGCGGGAGAGGGGAAGCACAACTGGATTGCTTAACCCAGCTCCCCTACCTGGTACCTATCTCCATCCAGCAACTCAGTAGTCACAGTAATCGATGGAAGTAGTCTAACACAGTGTTTCCCAACCAGTGTGCTGTGGCACACTAGTGTGCCGTGAGCAATCATCAGGTGTATCGTGGGAAATTGGAACCTCCAGTACCCTTTCTTCCCCCTCCTGCCGAACACTTTTTCTTCTCCACGCGGGCTCCCTTGTTCCCAGCCTCACTCTGCTCGCTTTGCCTCGCTTCGCTCTGGGGCCAGTCTGCGCAGTAGCGCTCGCACAGGTCACGTCTTCCTCCCTCCCCCCTCCCCTCCTGAACACACCCTCGCTGCCCCCTCGGAACAAAATGGCGACAGAAGCGGCAGTGTAGAAGAAAAAGTAAGTGTTCAGCAGGAGGGGAAAGAAAGGGCGCAAAGGGGAAGGGGGAGGAAGAGGTCTCTGTCGAAAGCTGGCATGGGCAAACTTGGACCTTCCAGGTGTTTTGGACTCCAACTCTCACCATTCCTAGCAGCCTCAGGCTCTTTTCCTTTCCCCCCCTCAGCCACTTAAGCAGGAAAGGGTCTCAGGCTGTTAGGAATGGTGGGAGTTGAAGTCCAAAGCACCCAGAGGGCCGAAAGTTTTCCCATGCCTGTTTTAGGGACCTTAAAGTGGTGAGTCTCCTTCCAACATTGCGATTCTGGGTAGAAAACAAACAATAACATAACATAACATTGTTTGAGTCCACAGTGCTCTCTGGGTGTAGGTGAACTACAACTTCCAAACTCAAGGTCAATTCCCAAGCAAACCCTTTCAGTACTTTCTGTTGGTAATAACAGTTCAACATGCCAAGTTTGGTTCAATTCAATTGTTGCAAGAGTCCAGGATGCTCTTTGATTGTGTGTTAACTATAAATCCCAGAAACTGTAACTCCCAAATGTCAAGGTCTATTTTCCCCAAACTCCATCTGTGGTTACATTTGGGCATATTGAGTATTCATGCCAAGTTAGGTCCTGATCCAACTGTGTTTGAGACCACAGTGCTCTCTGATATATATTTATTTATTTATTTATTTATTTATTTATTTATTTATTTATGGTGAACTACAACTCCAAAACTCAATCACAATTGGTCAATACCCAGCATTCAAACTCTTATAGTATTTTCTCTTGGTTACGGGTATTTCCTCTTGGTTAGTTCTTTGTGGGAAGTTTGTGTCTTTCTGCCATTCTTGCCAGGATATCTATGTTGTGTTCATCGAAACAGGCCCAGGTTTCACACTGAGTGTATAAATACATTTAAAACATATTAACTATGTGTATTACTGTGTTAGAGTGTCATTTTGTGTCATTTTGGTTGGTGATGTGCCCCAGGATTTTGTAAATGTAAAAAATGTGCTGTGGCTCAAAAAAGGTTGAAAAACACTGGTCTAACACATCTTGAAGGTGGCAACTCTCAGAAGGCTGAACCTGAACAGCTATCCTGGAGAGAGGAGTACAAATAAGACTAAGCTCAATGGGACAGAGAGAGCTGTAGTGAATGAGTGTAAGTCTCCTTTTCTATTTGGGGGTTGCAATATGTGGGGATCGCAAGACAAAATGCACATATTCACATGGACAGTGTGGGTGGGGGGTTGCTAATAGAAGACTCAGATATGGAACTAGAATAGGCATGGACAAACGTTGGCTCTCCGGGTGTTTTGAATTTCAATCTCTACACTTCCTAACGGCCAGTAAGCTGACTATCCTTTCTGGGAGTTGAGGCCCAAAACACATGGAGGGACAAAATTGCCTGAAGTAGAGCCTAGCAATGAACAGCAACTCTCTCAGCCATGCCCTGAAGGAACATCTATTGAAGGAGTAACTACTCAGACTGCTGTCCAAACACAAGCTATTCCTGCTGAGCAGGCTGAGGAGGAGTTAAGTGTTCCTGTGTTAGTGTTCCTGCATTTTTGTGGAATAAAAGAAAGAAAGGGCACCATTGAGGTTAGCCAGCAAGAGACTGGAGTTTGTTATCTGATTGCTGGCTGCAATGATAGTGTTTGAGCCAAGACCTTGGACCCTTGAACTCTCATGCTCTCTGGAATCTATACTGCTCTCCAACATTGGCTTTGTTATTGTAGACTTAACCCTGCTTATTGGATATTATTGGTAATTGGCTCTTGACCCTGGAATGAACACTTAGCTTTCCTTCTTGCTTATTCCTCTGAGTATTTGGCATCATACAACTTCATCACATGGGGCTTTTCCCCAACCCACAATGCTTCCAAGACGGAGGCTGATGGAGCCCATCATATGACACAAGGCTACTTCTGCTGGTGCTGGGATGCATTGTAGGATGGGTAACAAAGGAAATCAAAATAAAAACAGGCATGATCAGAAGCACGCCCTGTTTTTCATGGGAAAGGATATAGGAGAAATCCTGTATTTGCAAGGTAGCTGCTTGAGTGGAGAGAGAGGGGAAGCACAACTGGATTGCATAAGCCAGCCCCCCCCAACTGGTACATCGTAGGATGGAGCCCTGAGAACACGGGTGGCTATCTGTGTTCTTATTACCTAAGCTGGGAACAGTGCGAGTGAAAGCCAGGCAGTGTCAGTTTCCCCTGTGTGATGGGGAAGGAGATGATCGAGGCAATGCAAAGCACTTAATAATAATAATACTTTATTTCTAACCCGCATATATCTCCCCAGAGGGGACTCGGAGCGGCTTACATGGGGCCGTGCCCAAACAATACATCACAAAATATCATAAACATCAAAACAATAAACACAATAAAAGCAATAAACACAATAAAATACATCTGTGAAAACACAACAACACAGGTGAATCTAAAACAGAAATGACAGGGCGGGCCACATGAACATATAAAATGTTTAAAAACTCGGGGGAGATAACGGGAGTAGTGTCAAAACTCAAAGGGTGACAAGAAGAAAAAAGGTCTTGCAGAAATGGGGGCATTTGGGGAGGCTAATCTCCGAAGGCCAGGTGGAAGAACCAGGTTTTCAGTTGTTTTCTGAAGGATTCCAGTGAGGGGGCATTGCTAATCTCTCCTGGGAGGGAATTCCAAAGACGGGGGGCCACAGAGGAGAAGGCTTTCTCCCTAGTGCTCACAAGCCAAGTTTGTGAGACTGGCAGGGGCGAAAGGAGGGTCTTCCCTGAGGAGCGAAGAGCTCGGGCCAGTTTCTCCCACTGTCTGATGGATTCCCCTGCTGTCCCCTAGCTTAAGGACCTTCATATGAAGAGGTCCTTTGTGGATTACTTGGACAGACCTTGCCATAGGTTGTGGCCTTGACACTATATCTGTTTGGCAGTGGTAATTGTTGGATGGTGCACCTGCGCTTTGGCTACCAATAGTATATACCTGGGTTTCCTGGTGGCGCAGTGAGTTAAAGCACTGAGCTGCTGAACTTGTTGACCGAAACAACAGGTTTGAATCCAGGGAGCGGTATGAGCTCCCACTGTCAGCTCCAGCTTCTGCCAACCCAGCAGTTCAAAAACATGCAAATGTGAGTAGATCAATAGGTACCGCTCTGGCGCTCCATGCAGTCATGCAGACCTAGAAGGTGTCTATGGACCAGTGTTTCCCAACCACTGTGAGGTGGCACAGTAGTGTGCCATGATGGACCTCCTGCTGTTCCTTGAGAAAAGCTCTCTGCCCTCCTTGCTTCCCCCCTCCTCCTGCCAAACTCCTGCTGCTTGGGGTAGGAGGAGGAAGGGCCGGGTGGCGGTGAAGAAAAAGAAGAAAGGGCTGGGGAGCCACCTCCTTTGGCTGTTTCCCCAGCCAGCCTCCAATCCGCCATGAGACCCGCCATGACTCTCGCCCCTCACTCGCTGAAACCGTGCAGAGGAGGAAGCCGGGGGGGGGGCATGGCGCAGCCTGGCTCCGCCCCCTCCCCCGGTTTCTGCTGTCCCACAGCTTCTCCAGCCTTGAGGGGGCAGTGCTGGTTCTGCCACCGCTGGCTTGGCACTGCCCCCTCAAGGCTGGAGAATCTGTGGGAGAGCTGAAGCCGGGGGGGGGGGCATGGCGTGGCCTGACTCCTCCCCCTCCCCCAGCTTCAGCACTCCCAGCAGCTGCTCCCAGCAGGCCACCATCCCCCAGCCGTTCTTTACTGTGTTAGATTGTCATTTTGTGTCATTTTTGTTGTTGGTGTGCCCCGGATTTTTAAATGTTAAAAGTGTGCCGCGGCTCAAAAAAGGTTGGGAAACACTGCTATGGACAACACAGGCTCTTTGGCTTAGAAATGGAGATGAGCACCACACTCCAGAGTTGGACATGACTGGAATTAATGTCAGGGGAAAACCTTTACCTTTACTATATACTGTTGGTAGGCAAAGCTCAGATGCACCATCCTACTGTCAGGCCCTGCTCTTGCACTTCTTGGAAGAAGAAAAAACTGTTGGCAGTAGAAAAGTCCAGATGAGACACAATTTCTAAATATAGTGTAGATACAGCAGACAGTCACAGCAATTATACCTAACAGTCAGTGTTCTCTCCACATCTCTTGTCTACCTATGCAGGATGCTCTGTCCTGGCACACCCAGTCTCTCCGTCTCTTCCTGTTCAGATCGACAGCCTTTATTGTGACATGCCTTTAGATCAAATGCCGCCCTGTTATCGAGAACAGCTGGCAAGAAGGCACATATATTCCAAGAGCCCTTTGAGTTTTTTTAACTGATCCCAATGATTAGAGAACACATATGTTAAACTCTATCCAATATGTTAACGAGAGATGGATATTATACTACTTTTATTCTTACCTTATTAATTCATATTTAGCATGCTTTTCCAAGTGTGTTTTTATTCCTTTTATTCTTTGTTCTTTGTTTTTTTCAATCAATGTTTTAAACAGTTTTAACTCTACAGGCACTTTACCTTATTTCATGTTTTTAACTCTGTGTATTTTCACCTGAAATTCTTTTTATGTTGTAAGACACCTTGGGCTTTGGGGAAAAGGTGTGGTATATAAACAAAATCCAAAAGCAAGCTTTGATTTTGTCATTTTGTATATAAGGAACATGATTTTACTATCCTTGTGGGAGGCTTCCTTCGTGTCCTTGCATGGGGAGCTGGAGCTGACAGAGGGAGCTCATCCACACTCTCTGTGACCTGTCGGTCTTCAGTCCTGCTGGCAAAGGGGTTTAACCCACTGCACATCCTGGCGTCCCCTGGGCAGCGTCCTCGCAAAAGGCCAATTCTCTCACACCAGAAACGACTTGCAGTTTTTCAAGTCTTTCCTGACACACACACACACAAAGATTTTACTACATCACTCTATACATTTCAAGCTGAGCATCCATATGGGTGGAGATGGGTGGTTCTAGAACCGAATCCCAGAAGATGCCAAGGGCCCACTTTATGTTCTTTTCTCTACAATGTCACAATTGCGCAGAATGAAGCAATTGCCTCAGGCAACAGATGCTGGAAAGTTGCAAGAAGCTATGGGAACCCTCTCACCATCTGCTTTGTTGACGGCTGTGGCCTTCCTGCAAAGTAAAGGGAGAGAGGTGAGATCATTTTCTATTTGAAGCTACTTTAAATGCACACACCTTTTTCCTGTTAGGTAATTTCCAATCTTGGCATCCACTAAGGACAAAACAGCTGAAGATGATTTTAAGTGATGCAAGTGTGTGCTTTTGTGGAAGACGTTCTCTATTCAACACACATTGTCCTTGACAGCATCTCCCCTTTCTACATTACTTTAAAAAAAAAGATTTTGCATAGGTGATTGCTCTGCTTTTGTATCTAGTTGTGTCCTAATGTTGATTTATAGGACTATTGTAAAGATTGCAAGACAGCATCTGTTACTGAATGATAGGGATATAAATCTTGATAAATTTATTAATGCAGGCAAGAACAAATACTTGCCTGCACCGAATGTGGCGTAGCTGGCTAAGTGTCAGCCGCATAAGATCTCTCTGACCAGTAGGTCATGAGTTTGAGGCCTGCCCAGGTCGAGGTGGGTGCTCGACCTTAAGTGTAGCCTGCTGTCGACTTTTGCAGCCTGAAAGACAGTTGCATTTGT
The DNA here is from genome assembly GCA_030556195.1 of Anolis apletophallus. NCBI lineage: Eukaryota > Metazoa > Chordata > Lepidosauria > Squamata > Anolidae > Anolis > Anolis apletophallus. Next base: position 49,439,054 of record JARBWK010000012.1, on the reverse strand, counting down.
CAAGTAGGAGATGAAGGTACCACATTAAAGTGGGGAGGCAAATTTTGACTGATTTATGAGGCCATTAACTCCAGGAATCGCTGAGGAATGCGGAAGAAAACAACAAAAAAAGGGACGCTGGAAAACGCTGAGAGATGAGGAGTGCGTCGGCTCCCCCTGGTGGCCAGAAGTTTGCCTCTGTTCGTCTATATGTCGTATGTTCGTCTATATATGTCATATGTTGAACTGCAAGGATTGTCTGCAAGTATGTGTACTGTAATCTGCTCTGAGTCCCCTTCGGGGTGAGAAGAGCGGAATATAAATAAAGTAAGTAAATAAATAATAAATTTTACCAATTGATTTACTTGCAGGAAGAAAGTTGTCAAAACCTGTGCAACTTTTGTTTTATTCGCAATTTAGACTGATACTTCATTTTCTAAAGATGTACATTATTTTTATACACTGAAAATTTATTTATTTATTTAATTACAATATTTATATTCCACCCCCCCCCCCCCCGCAGGAGACTCAGGGCGGATTACAATGTACACATACATGGCAAGCATTCAATGCCATAGACACACAACACATATACACAGACAGTCAAAGGCTATTTAAAATGACACTTTCTGAGCAAGGATGTTATTTTCTGCACAGAAATGCAGAAAACCAAGTACACTTTTTTACACATAGTCCAAATCCATGAAGTTTTTATTAGAAATCTTTGTTATTATACTCAAACCTGTTGCGTGTGTATGGGTGATACACCTCCTGCCAGAAAAAAACAATAAGGCACGAACACAAGAGTTTGGATGAAAATTGGCCACAACTCATTTATTGAAAAACAGGAACAAGGGTTGGTAGCCATGCATGGGTCCTGGATCAGGGGGAGGACAGCCCACATATGTCCGAAGATGCTAGCGTGCCTGGGTGCCACCAACCCAATACCGGTCAACTGGAACTCGGCACCCCAGGGGGCCTGGGCGTTATCCCCCCTTACGACCAAGGGGCGATAAGCCAGTCAGATCCAGGGCCCATGCCACACACCAAATACAAAGTTGTGATATAAAGCATAATAACAAAAACATAAACATAGTGCAAACAATGATTAAACAGCAATGCAAAGTGCAAGCCAAACAAGCAACAAATTTAAGTAGGGAGGGTGGGAGGAAATAAAGCTCTGGCCCCACGTGCCAGCAGGGCAGCCCAGGCAGTCTTAAATAGGCTGCCTGGGCGGAAGTGAGGGCCGGCCGGCTGATGACGGAGGGCAGGGCAGGGCCAGCCCTGTCATTGGCTGGCCGGGCTTCTGGGAGGAAGTGGTGAGGACAGGCCCACACCACAACCCGCTCGGCCGGTAAGTCAGCCAAGCCATTTCTTGAACCATTTCCCAATTTTTTTTTGTATTCTTTCCCTCCCAACTCAATTATTGATGTCCACATACTTTGCATTACCCCACTGATGCACCCATCAGCCCTTCTCCCTGGAAGCACTACACTTATACAACTGATTGGCCAAGGATGTTCTGAACAGGTGGAGAAGTGCTACTATTTCCCCTTTCATTAAACATTTAAGAGGATCCATGCCATGATCCTCGATGTTTGTGTAAAACGAACACTAGCTTTTTGAGCATGTTACATAAATGTGTGCAGGAATCTAGCAGCATGAGTTGGCCCTTGTCTGGAGCAGAAGGAGACGGCAAAGGAAGCAACAGCTGAGCTTGAAAGAGCTGAGACATATGATGGTTGGGGTTCCTGGAGGTGACTTGTTCATTGTTCTAGAATGCCTTAAGTTGTCTTTGGCTGTTGGCGACCCTAAGGTGAGCCTCTTATGGGATTTTCTGTGGCTAAGTGTAGACAATATCACATCAGAGCTTAAAGCTGAGGTCCCCATTTTCCAATCACCAGGTTTGCTCCTGCAGAATTCTGGGAAATATAGTTTAGGGTAGGGCCTTGGGAATTCTCAGCAAAATAGGTTCTGGCTTCCTTAAACTACATTTCCCAGAATTCTGTGGGAGCATACCAGGCAATTGGGAAATGCAGACCTGTGCTTTAGAACTCTAAGGTGAGATCATCATGTGACTCACTCAGGGTCAGCCAATGGAGTTCCATGGAGGAGTGAGAAATTAAACCCTAGGGGCATTCCCCACAGCCCTATATCCCAGGATAACAAGGCAGAAAATCCCACATTATCTGAGTGTGGACTCAGATAACTCAGTTCAATGCAGATATTGTGGGAGTTTCTGCCTAGGTATGCTTGATATAGGGCTGTGGGGAGGGCCGTAGCCAGGATTTTGATTTGGGAGTACTGAGTTTGATGGGGGGGGGCTGAATCTGAGTGAGAAGGGGTCTACCCTAGCACAGTGTTTCCCAACCGGTGTGCCGTGGCACACTAGTGTGCCGTGAGCGATCATCAGGTGTGCCATGGGAAATTGGAACCTCTTGAGTCTTGAATAAACCATGCCCCTTTATTCCCTGCGGGCCAATCCCGTCGCAGTGGTCTTGACTCCCGCCCGGCACCAAGATGGCGGCAAAGGCGGCAGGACCAGAAGCGCCTTCCCTGAAGGGACGCCAGTGGAGCGGAAGTGCCTCGTCTGAGGTGATGTGGTGGCGGGTGTGCCTGGTGGTGCCGGGCTTGGCGGCGGGCCTGGCGATGGTCCGGCCGGCCAGGGCAGTGGAGCCCTTGAGCCTGAGCCTGGCCCTGGCCGGCACAGCCGCCTTCACCATCACAGGCTTCTTCTCCTACCCGCGGCTCTACTGCCTCTTCGCCCAGTGCTGCCACGACACAGGGAACAACGGGGCCCGCCTCCAGGCAGGTACGCGAGCGGCCTACCAGGCCTCAGAGACTGTGACGTGACATGGAAGGATACAATATTGAAGTTATATATTTTATATTACTTGTAATAGTACTAATAATATTACAGTATAATGGTATAGTACAATATCGTAAGTTAGTGTCATTTTGTGTCATTTTGGTTGGTGGTGTGCCCCAGGATTTTGTAAATGTAAAAAATGTGCCGCGGCTCAAAAAAGGTTGAAAAACACTGCCCTAGCGAACCTTTTGTATTGTTATACCAATACCCCCATGCATATGGGATATATTGAGCATGGTGATCGGATCATGATATGAATACACATAACAGTTCAAATAATGTACCAGTACGGCCTTCTCGCGGACCACCCTGAGAATTTCTGGGGGAGGGGGCTGAAGCTCCACAAGCCCCCCCCCCCTCCGGCTACATGCCTGGCTGTGAGGTAGGGCCCTGGTTCTCTATAGTCATGGTTCAATGCTCAGATCACTACACCACACTGACTTATCTCAGGCAAAGTTGACCTGACAGCAAGTTACATCAGCAGAAATAGCTCTGGCCCCAGCAGTTTTTGGCCCGTAATCACCTGTAGCCTTAGTGAATTTAGCCAATGGTGGGACATTGATGGACTATGTCCTGCAAACATCTGAAGGACCTCATTTGATTATCCTTGCTTTAAAGACAAAACAATGAGGAACAGCAGAAGTTTAGTTTCCATTGACATAGATGTGTAAACAACAGGAACATAACTAAGTGCCCAAGGAACCTCTTCTGCCTTCAGGGCCTTAAAAAGGCTTTAAAGAATGGAGATTGCAAGCTCTGGCCCTGAAGATAGAGATAAAGCCTTCCCACATGCAAGGAGGCCCAGGATATAGCTTTAAGAATGAGTGCTAGACTCAGAAATAGTGAGCCAAACAAGATTTATTGAATAACAACCAGTAAAAAATGTTGGTGGCCCAAAATGCTTAGTTGGTTGCAAAAAGAGTCCTTGAAAAAGGGAAGCTATCACTTGCCTAAAGTTTGCAGAGTGATGGCACCTCTATTTTGATCCCAGGTATCCTGTTGCTCTCCGGCTTGTAGGCTCGCGAGGTCCTGTATAAGCCCCAAAGTCCACAGTCTATGTTGAGAAAGAATCCTCCTTTGTACTGTAGGCTTGGTTGAAGGTAGACTCAGTAGGTGAACTAATAATGCTTGTCCCAGCAACCTTAGATTCCAGCCTTGCTTTGTCCTTGTGTCCTTTGGAATGAGGCCAGAGAGGAAACCCAGCCCCACAGGTAAACTCCAGAAAGGGGAGGAGTTAAGGGCGGTGACACCAGGTTTGGAGCCAGGATGCAGCTCCTCCCCTGAGTGACCGCATGGCCACAACAATAGAACAAAGAACAGGTGAGGGCAGCAAAATACAAAATGCAAATGTGAAATCAGCTTCTGTGGGGGCGCCACAGAACCAGAAGGTAGTAGCATAAATGCTTCCCTGCTCAGGTACCATCACTTCTTTGACTGAAAATGGGCCTCGCACATAGAATACGGCAGCTTAGATTGGTTACTGGCTAAAAGGTAATGTCAAACTCATCCCGTGGTGCCTCTATCCCTAGTGAGCTACTGAGAAAGGAGGTATTTGGCCAACATAAATCAGGTTGGAAAATGTGTTCAAACCCGGCTTCTATCACACACGCAAGCAACAAAAAATGTGAAAACCTTTTGTTTTGTACTTTTTGTGGTGGGCTCATGCTGAGGGCCAGCTTGTCAAATTAGAGTGCCAGATGACTGCTGTGAATAATGATCAGTCATACACAACAGACTCCCACTAAACTGATGGATAATGTAGAAGTACTGGAAAGGCTATTGATTGAATTGTAACTGGGAAGGAGAGAGAAATCCCAAACTGATGGGCATGTTAACAGAGAACTGACACATGGGGAACGTTAATATATTTTCCAAGACATGGGCAGCCAAATGAGATAGTTTCAACAGCCCAATGTTTTGAATTTCAGCATGGTGATCTACACCAGAGATAGTGCTACCCAAGATATATTCGCAAAAGACATTGTCCACCCATCCAAACTGCGGTGCATATTACCCAAAGTATAGTGCATATTATGTTGGCACAAGAGACGGTTTAAAAAAAATAATAACAGATTACATGCCAATATATTTTCATGAAATCAAAATCTACTATTTAACTGGCAGCACTAAACATTCTGGTCAGAATTTTCTCCTTTATCAAACTGTGTAGAGCAGTGTTTCTCAACCTTCCTAATCCTGCGACACCTTCATACAGTTCCTCATGTTGTGGTGACCCGCAACCATTTTTTTTGCTACTTCATAACTGTAATTTTGCTACTGCTATGAATCGGAATGTAAATATCTGATATGTAGGATGTATTTTCATTCACTGGACCAAATTTGACACAAATAACCAATACGCCCAAATTTAACGCTAGTGGGGTTGGGGGAGGGGGATTGATTTTGTCATTAGGGAATTGTAGTTGCCAGGATTTATAGTTCACCTACAATCAAAGAGCATTCTGAATTCCACCAGCGATGGAATTGAACCAATCATGACCAACAGAAAATACTGGAAGGGTTTGGGGGGCATTGATCTTGAATTTTGGAGTTGTAGTTCACCTATATCCAGAGAGCACAGTGGACTCAAACAATGATAGATCTTGACCAAACGTAGCATGAATACTCAATATGCCCAAAAGTGAACACTGGTGGAGTTTGGGGAAACTAGAACTTGACATTTGGGAGTTGTAGTTGCTGGTATTTATTGTTCACCTATGATTAAATAGAATTCGGATCCCCACCAATGATAGAATTGGACCAAACTTCCCACACGGAACCCCCATGCCTTAAAGAGACTCGCTGGCATGAACCTCCCTTCAGCTTTGCACGCTCTCCCTGGTCCACGCATGTGCACCACTCTGCCATGTGCTGAACATACCTGCTCTCCCCTCCCTGCTTGGAGTCTTAGAAACAGCCCTCCCCTTAGCTGAGAGGCCAGCCAATCACAGCAGAGCAAGGCTTTTGGTGGGAGGATTCACCGTAAAAAAGGAAGAGAAGGTCAGGCAGAGAGATCTTCAGCCTTCTCTGCCAAAGGGGATCCTAAGACCATCAGAAATATCTGTTTTCTGGTGGTCTTTGGTGACCCCTCTGAAACTCAGGGACATCCTCAGGGATCCCAACCCCTAGGTTGAGAAACACTAGAGTAGGGGTACAGGGGCCTCTTCCTCTTTTGCACTGCATTGTTCTTTTAAGACTCGGCAGCTGCACACCCTTTACAGACAAAGTTTCCATAGATAAATGTTGAGTAAATAAAACCCAAAACTCATGACTGCTTTTATTGCTGCCTTGATAGCAAGCAGGATATAACCATTATTCACTGAAACCTCATTGGCAGTCCTAGTCTCTGCTCCTGGACAGGAGGTCAAGGTGTTTTTGGTAATTTAAGACTTCTCTTTAATCAAGATTGACTTTATTTCTAACTCTGTTCAGGTTGCTGTTGTTTCTTAAACTAGCTTTTCAGTATATAGAAATCTTTGTCGCATTGCATATATGTTTGGCAGGGGTAGCTTGTAGCTTCAGTGCCAGTGGGGGTTTTCACTTAACACTAAGGAACCTTCCACACAGCCCTAAATCTCACAATATCTGCTTTGAACCAGGTTATGTGAGTCCACACTCAGATAATGTGGGATTTTCTGCCTTGATATTCTGGGACATAGGGCTGTGTGGAAGGGCCCCTAGTTCAAAGCAGATATTGTTGGATTTTCTGCCTTTTTATTTATTTTATTTTATTTATTAGATTTGTACACCGCCACTCCCAGGGGCTCGGGGCGGTTTACAGCACAATGTGTCGAAACACAGATAGATAAAATACAATAAGAACAGTAAAACTCAACAAGCACAATAGAACTCAGGCGGGGATCACAGGCATTCAAAAGCCTGTCTAAATAGGTGTGTCTTACAAGCTCTGCGAAAGGTGTTTAAATTTCGCAGAGCTCGTGTCTCTGGAGGCAATGCGTTCCACAATGTAGGAGCGATGATGGAAAAGGCTCGCTGCCTAGAAGATGTCAAATGAAAGGATTTTACATTGGGAATAGTTAGAAGATTCAGGTCTTAAGACTCTAGCTTAAGTTTCCGTATCACGGTCAAGGGTAGGCCAATATAAAGAGCGTTACAGTAGTCAAGTCTTGAGATGACCGTGGCTTGGATTACTGTGGCTAGGTCATTCCGGGACAGATAGGGGGCCAAACGCTTTGCCTGTCGCAGCTGGAAGAACGCGATTCTGCTGACAGTGGAGATTCTGCTGACAGTGGGTCTCAAATGACAGCAGTAGGTCCAGATGGACTCCCAGGCTTTTTACAGATGATGACGGGCGTAGTGCCTCGCCTTCCAGGGTCAGCAGTTGGATATCCCTACCCCCCAGACGACCCAGCCAAAGGATCTCCATCTTCGCCGGATTCACCTTCAACCTGCTGGCTCGCAGCCATCCAGTAACGGCTTCAAGGCACCGATGGAAATTATTGGGTATGGAGTCCGGCCGGCCCTCCATCCTCAGAATGAGCTGAGTGTCATCAGCGTACTGATGACACTCAAGCCCAAAGCTACGCACCAGCTGAGGAAGTGGTTGCATATAGATGTTAAATAACAAGGGGGAGAGAATGGCTCCCTGAGGGACCCCACAAAATAAAGGGGATCCCCCGGAAGCCAGCCCTCCCCTCTGCACTCGTTGCTTCTGATTGTGGAGGAAGGAGGACAGCCAGTTTAAAGCTGCCCCCCTCACTCCAGCTACGGCAAGGCGGTACGTCAATAGATCGTAATTGACTGTATCAAACGCTGCTGTGAGATCCAATAACACAAGCAGTGCCGATCTGCCTTGATCAAGCTGGCAGTGCAGCTGGTCTGTGATGGAGACCAAAACCATCTCCATCCCATGCCCCATATGGAAGCCAGATTGGAAAGGATCTAGTCCGGCTGTGTCATCTAGGAAAGTCTGTAACTGCTCCATTGCCGCCCTCTCAATCATCTTGCCCAGAAACGAAACCTTGATGGGTTGTTGTAGGTTTTTTGGGTTGTATGGCCATGTTCTAGAAGCATTCTCTCCTGACGTTTCGCCTGCATCTGTGACAAGCATCCTCAGAGGTTGTGAGGATGCTTGCTATAGGTGCAGGCGAAACATCAGGAGAGAATGCTTCTAGAACATGGCTATACAACCCAAAAAAACTACAACAACCCAGTGATTCCAGCCATGAAAGCCTTCAACAATACATTTCTGCCTTGATATTATGGGATATAGGTTTGTGTGGAAGGGCCCTAAGTTTTAATCAAATCTTAAAGAAGTTGTCCAAAGTGGTGGAGTAAGTTCCATCACTAAAACAGATTCAGCACTTTAGGGTTCTCCTTTCTATTCACCATCTCACAGGAATGGAAGCCACCAGTCACAAATGTGTTTGGCCCAGGACAGTCTGCCATGGATTCAAGGAGAGGTCTTGTTCTCTTTCCATCTATTATAAAAACAGGAAGCCATCTTCAAACCTGTGGTCCATCTTGCCCATTAATGACAGCTCTAGTTGAAAGCAATTTTCCAATATTTTAGGAAGTCATATTTCCTAACCCTTCTGCAGATTAGGTAGTCTTCTCTCCTAGCCCTTCCTACTATTCTCTGATGGTCTCCTATTCAAGTACTTACCATGGCAAGATCAGATATATTCAGATGAACTATCCATTGGGCATGGGAATCACACTGGGTATAATGCTGTCTCACTTTTCCCTCTTGTGTCACACTTAGGGCCCTTCCACGCAGCCATATAACCCAGAATATTAAGGCAGATAATCCACAATATCTGCTTTGAACTGGGTTCACATATAATCCAGTTCAAAGCAGATCATGTGGGATTTTATACAGCTGTGTGGAAGAGGCCATAGACAGCTGTAGAACAATCCTATACTGGCTTACTTAGAAGCAACATCATTTAATGCAGCGGAGTTTAGTCAAGGTGAGTACTACAGTCATTGATCAACCATTATGGTAGCACCAAGCCCAACTTTCTTGCCGATGCTATTTTCTGGTGTCCCTCGCTACACATTGAGGGTTTTCCCCAATCTTTGTTAATGCATGAATATTACATTTTCAAGTAATCCTTATGCATACACACACATTCATAGGTTGGTCTCTGCTGAAAATGGCAATAGATAAAGGCAGCGCTCATGGTCCCTTACTGTAGTGTTTCCCAACCTTTTTTGAGTCGCGGCACATTTTTTACATTTACAAAATCCTTGGGCACACCTCCAACCAAAATGACACAAAATGATACTCTAACACAGTAATACATATAGTTGATATGTTTTTAAATGTATTTTTACACTCAGTGTGAAACCTGGGCCTGTTTCGATGAACACAACATAGATATCCTGGCAGGAATGGCAGAAAGACACAAACTTCCCACACAGAACTCCCATAACCAAGAGAATATACTATAAGAGTTTGGTGGGCATTGACCTTGGGTTTTGGAGTTGTCGTTCATCTATATCCAGAGAGCACAGTGGACTCACACAATGTTGGATCAGTACCAAACTTGGCATGAATACTCAATATGCCCAAATGTGAACACAGATGGAGTTTGGGGAAAACAGACCTTGACATTTGGGAGTTACAGTTTCTGGGATTTATAGTTAACACACAAACAAAGAGCATCCTGAACTCTTGCAACAATGGAATTGAACCAAACTTGGCATATTGAACTCTCATTACCAACAGAAAGTACTGAAAGGGTTTGCTTGGGAATTGACCTTGAGTTTGGAAGTTGTAGTTCACCTACACCCAGAGAGCACTGTGGACTGAAATAATGATGGATCTGGACCACACTTGAAATGAATACTCAATATGCCCAAATATGAACGCAAATGGAGTTCAGGGGAAATAGACCTTGCCATTTGGAGTTGTAGTTGCTGGGATTTATAGTTCCCCCACAATCAAAGAGCATTCTGAACCCCACTATTGATAGAACTGGGCCAAACTTCCCACACAGAACCCCCAGGTGGCCCCCTTCCTGAATGGCTCTCTCCCTCTTCCACACCAGAAGGGAAGGCACTCACTCGGTCCGAGGTTGCCTGCCTGCCTTCCTTCTTTCCTGTGGTTCGAAAGAAGAAGCCGGTGAGCCTGCCTCGGACTGCGCTCCTCACTTCCGCTTTCGTTCCCCGCCCTCCCTCGATTGGAGGCTGGCTGGCTGGGGAAATGGACGAAGGAGGCGGCGCCCTGGACCCTTCTTCTTTTTCTTCGTCACCACCTGGCCCTTCCTCCTCCCCCTCCCCCAAGCAGCAGCAGCAAGAGTTCGGCAGGAGGGGGAAGAAAGGGAGAAGAGAGGTTTTCCCGCGGCACACCAGGTTCTCGCTCACAGCACACTAGTGTTCCGCGGAACAGGGGTTGAGAAACACTGCCTTACTGCATTGCCTGTTCAAATTTGATGTGTTGTCTGCTAAGGGAGAGCAATTGTCTTTATTCCTCTCATGTACACTGGTTGCTTTTAGGAATTTTTCTCATCCAATTCACCATTTAGTGATTTAGTCTTTCTGCCTCTTGTGTGCCTGGGGAGATGGGAGGGCTGACTTTTGCCTACCTACATATGACATTAAGGCAATTCCATCATTCCTGAGATCCATGTGATGTACAGTATAAACAGTTAAACTCCAGGTAATTTAACTCCTTTCTAGAAAGTGGCACCTTTTTGGCCCCAAATGTAGTCATCTGGCTCTGCCTGGGTGCACGTGTAAAACTGGCCCCCACTTCTACTACAATTGCCCATTCAACCTCTGAAGAAATCAAAGTATAATAGGAAATCAAAATAGAAATCAGGCAAACTGAGAAGCATCAATAAGCCCCATTTTACCTCCTCCTTGGTAATGGTGGAAGGCGGGGGCATGGGGGTTGGGGGGAAGGAATAGATCATAAATGCAGTTTGCTGGTTTTATTAGCCATTCATCACCAATTTGCATCCAGAGTTTAGAAACATTATTTTTTTTACTCTGTAGTTCCCAGAATACCCTAACCAGCTACCATGATTTCTGGCCATGCCATCTGTGGAACTCTGGGATTTGTAGTTCTCCGAAAGTAACTTTTCCAAATGTTGCTTCCAACTCTGAAATAATCGATCTCAGTTGAAAATTACAACCTTCTTCAAGACCCTCTAGGAATTTGTTGTATATACTCCTGTTGCTTACTTAGTGTATGTATGTTCTGGTATGCAGCTTTCTTCCTTTTCTCTATTTTTTCCTGAGAAGTTGGGGATGGGTTGCAGACCATATGAACAGATCTGAAACTGTTTAGAGCACAGACTCAATTTTAGAGGACAGACTCCATTTGACTCTCAGAATGTAAAGACTCCATTAGACTCTCAGAGTGGTAAGATGTTGCTATTGATTTTAAAAAAGATGCCAGGTGTTATCTGCACAGAGAAAACACTTCAAACTTATCTGTAACTGGGTTGAAAAGTTATGTACATGTATGCTGAATACATGAAGGTTGTGAGTAAACCAAACATGTTACTTTCAACCAATTCTACTTTATTTTTGTCTTTTGAAAGCATGATATAGAAACAAGGTATTTTATGGGAGAGTAGATTTATTTTTGGGCCACTGAAGAAAACATTTCCGAAGAACTGCTATATTTCGTGCATTGGCATAATCTCTGTTCCTAACAGATCAGAGACAACTAGATAATCAGTCTAACAACTGGAAACCAAATTGCCTTGCATAAGTACATGTGGTTATATACCACTTAGTAGAAGATTTTACCCAAATGAGGGGTTTTTTTTGGTTCTTCTATGGAAGATCATACTTTTACAAAGGTTATGATTTTCAAATGGTTGTGAATGCCATTTTTTCTCCAAAACGTTATGGAGAGTCTGGTTTTCCAAAAAATCTCTGGGTGTCTTCTGACAGGAATGACATTTATTGAGAATATTGAGAATGGCTCATCCACGACACCTATGCTGTTTCTGTAAAGGTAGTTGATCCCCAGTGCATATATCATACTAGTGGTCTGTTGTATGAATTGTTTCCTATTATTGATAGGTTCTTGATACAATTTAAGAAGCTGAGTTTGTTCATAATGTTTTAATAGTACGAGTCTACATATGTCTTCTTGTTTCTTTTATTGTGATGATAAACTAAGCCTCTTTATGGAAAATATTTTCTTCTAAGAATAAAAAGTATTTTTTGAAACTGGGGTTGGCAACAATGATTTTGGTGGGTGTAAAGAGGCGAAAAGATCGTAAAACGCCGCCTAAAGCTAAGCGTTGACCTTCGTTTATTCGCACACCAAACTGAGTGAACTGTGTAGTACTGTGGCAGGGCAGGCAATCCCACCACTGCCACCCAATGTAACAATGTCCCCAATCTGTGAGGAAACTGTATATCTAGCTGCCACCAATTAATACTGAGGTAACTATTTGACCACCGTTTGTAAAGAGAGATGATGTGTTAATCACTGTTAGGCTTCAGAGTGAGGCTTGTCTTTTATAATATAAACACAAGGAGGCTTATGAACCAAGAAACTGTAACAAGTTTATTTTAAAATGTGAACTTTAGCTTGCTGGTTACGAAGTTTCAATATTCTCTCTCAGAGGTACAATGCTTAACGGTTATTCTTCCACAGAGGTTCTTTCTTAAACGTTACACAGTCTTAAATTAGGCTTTTCTTGCCACTTTTATGCATCAGCATAAACTACAGGTTGGCTCCCCCAGCCAAACCTCTGAACTGTTCCCTTTAACTGATAGAAGTTATCCTTAACTTCTTCCCTCAGCTTTTATCCTAGGCCGAGTATCCTAACACCTTCTCAACTCCTTGAGTTGGACTGGATTAACTATCCACCTCTCAGCTCCTTGAGCTGGTCTAAACACAACTTCTCTCTCTGAGCTCTCAGCACCCACTCTGCTCACAGCCGCTGGCTAACTCCCAACTGTCATTTTTTAAACTCCACATTCTAAAGCTAGCCTTGGCTGGCTCCGCCCACTGTTACTATGACAACACATTCCCCTAGGAGGGGAAATGCCTTTACTATCATAGTTAACCCTTTAGGGTCTGTCTAACATTCAACCCCATTTCAAATACAAATGTCCCTTCTAAACCATATAAACAAACATGTGATCAACATACAGCACATGCATTTACACATAAATATCCACCTCATCACAGTGGGTCTTCTGTTATTTCTATAAACCAACATTGAATCATAGCATCATAGAGTTGGAAGAGACCTCGTGGGCCATCCAGTTCAACCCCCTGCCAAGAAGCAGGAAAATCACATTCAAAGCACCCCTGGCAGATGGCCATCCAGCCTCTGTTTAAAAGCCACTAAAGAAGGAGCCTCCACCACAATCCGAGGAAGAGAGTTCACTGCTGAACAGCTCTCACAGTTAGGAAGTTCTTACTAATGTTCACATGGAATCTCCTTTCCTGTAGTTTGAAGCCTTTGCTCCGCATCCTAGTTTCCAGGGCAGCAGAAATCAAGTCTGCTCCCTCCTCCCAATGACTTCCCCTCACCTATTTATACATGGTTATCATGTCTCAACCTTCCCTTCTGCAGGCTAAACATGCCCAGGTCTTTAAGCTGCTCCTCCTAGGGCTTGTTCTCCAGACCCTTGATTATTTTATTCACCCTCCTCTGGACACATCCATTTTGTCAATATCTCCCTTAAAATGTGGTGCCCAGAACTGGACACAGTATTCCAGATGTGGTGTGACCAAAGCAGAATAGAGGGGTTGCATGACTTCCCAGGATCTAGACCAGGGCTAATCATTAGGTCGATCGCGATCGTCCAGTCGATCGCGGTGTCGGAACTGGTCGATCGTGTAGCCTGGAGGAGGGAGGAAGCAGGGAGGAGGAGGAGGACAGAGCGCAGAGGGGTGAGGGGGTGAGAGAAGGAGTGCCAGCCAGCCATGCCCCTCTCGTTCCTGCCAAAAGGGTAGGGAAAATGGCACGCGTGAACGAGAGGGGCGTGGCTGGCTGGCACTCCTTCTCTCACCCCCTCCCCCCTCTGCGCTCTGTCCTCCTTTTCCTCCCTGCTTCCTCCCCCCTCCAGGCTATGCTGCTCGGGCGCCCCCTCCTTCCGTCTGCCCTCCAATTTCTCCCCTTGCCTGCTTCCATTGCTTGCAAGCAAGGGGATTGGGCCTGGGCAGCAAGTGGCTTTGCGCTGCCCCTCATGTGAGGCAGGGAAGGCAGGCTGCGAAGCCCCTGCCTGGGTGATGAGGCCCTGGAACACTCCCTGGCTGCTCTCCTCACTGCCAGCCGGCACGGCGTGACTGCTCCGCAAGGTAAGTGAACTATACATCCCAGCAACTCCAACTCCCAAATATCTTGGTCTATTTCCCCCAAATTCCCCCAGTGTTCACATTTGGGCATATTGAGGATTTGTACCAAGTTTGGTCCAGATCTATCATTATTTGAGTCCACAGTGCTCTCTGGATGTAGGAGAACTACAACTCCAAAACTCAAAACTTGGTGGGTGGAAGGCCCACCAAACCCTTCCAGTACTTTCTGTTGGTCATGGGGGTTCTGTGAGCCAAGTTTGGTTCAATTCCATTGCTGATGGAGTTCAGCATGCTCTTTGATTGTAGGTGAACTATAACTCCCAAATGGCAAAATGACACCAGTATTCAAATTTGGGTGTATCGGATATTTGTGCCTGCATATCAGAGATTTACATGAAATTTCATAACAGTAGCAAAATTAAAGTTATGAACTAGCAACAAGAATAATTTTATGTTTGAGGGTCACCACAACATGAGGAACTGTATTAAGCGGTTACGGCATTAGGAAGGTTAAGATACACTGCTTTATATTTTAACATATTATATATATATATATATATATATATATATATATAGAGAGAGAGAGAGAGAGAGAGAGAGAGAGAGAGAAATGTGGCGTACTTAGGGGCTTATAGACAAAGAAATCGCTGAACCCAGAAACACCAAATCAGGCCACCAAACCCCCAACCGAACAAGGTATGTTTAGCACCCGGAAATTTTTTTTAAAAACCAAAAAAACAGAACACTCTAAAATGGCTAAAAACATGGGAAACTACACTTCCCAGCATTCCCCGTGCCAGAGCAACACTGCGCATGTGTGGACCTCACCTTCCCCTTTCTGTACATCCTCCCTCCCTCTCTTCCTCTCTCTTTATCTCCTTGGAGCCGAAAGTGAGCTTCTTTCCTCCCTTCCCAAGCAGGCCATTGAGTCCCCTTCTCCCTCCTCGCTCCGCCATTGCCAAGCACCATGGGCCGGGGCCTCCTCGGGCCCTCCTCCTAAGGAAGGAAGGAAGGAAAAACAAAGGAAGGAAGGAAGGAAGGAAGGAAGGGACGGAAAAGAAAGGAAGGAAAAAGGAAGGATAGCAGGAAGGAAGGAAAGGAAGGTTGGATGGATGGAAAGAAGGAAGAAGGGGAGGAGAAAGAAAGGAAAAACGAAGGATAGGAGGGAGGGAGGGAAGGAGAAAGGAAGGGAAGAAGGATGGTAGGATGGATGGAAGGAAGGAGGGGAGGAGAAAGGAAGGAAAAAGGAAGGATAGCAGTAAGGGAAGGAGGGGAGGAGACAGGAAAGGAAGAATAGAAGGAGGGAAGAAAGGTAGGATGGATGGAGGGGAGGAAAAAGGAAGGATAGAGGGAAGGAAGGGGGAAGGAAGGAGGGGAGGAGAAAGAAAGGATAGCAGAAAGGGAGGGAGGGGAGGAGAAAGGAAAGTAAGGCTAGAAGGGGGAAGAAGGAAGGTAGGATGGAAGGAAGGAGGGGAGGAGAAAGGTAGGAAAAAGGAAGGATAGCAGGAAGGGAGGGGAAAGGAAGGGAAGGATAGAAGAAGGATAGCAGGAAGGGAGGGAGGGGAGGAGAAAGGAAGGAGGGGGAGAAGAAAGGAAGGAAACAGGAAGGATAACAGGAAGGAAGGGAGGGGAGGAGACAGGAAGGGAAGGATAGAAGGAGGGAGGGAAGGAAGGTAGGATGGATGGATGGAAGGACGGAGGGAAGGAGAAACAAGGAAAAAGGAAGGATAGAGGGAAGGAAGGAAGGAGGGGAGGTAGGAAGGAGGAAGGAAGGATAACAGGGAGGGAGGGGAGGATACAAGGAGGGAAGGAAGGTTGGATGGAAGGGAATACTATTTCATTTTCTCCTTCCTTCTTTGCCTCTTTCCTGCCTTTCCTCCCCTTTTTCATTCCTTTCTACTTTCTCTCCTTCCTTCCTTCCATACCTCTTTCTTTCCTTCCTATTACTATTACTGTTGTTGTTGCTGTTGTAATTAAGCAGAGCTTCTCATTACTTAATTTTCCATACCACCAGAATACGCCACAGCAACGCGTGGCCGGGTACAGCTAGCTGTTTTATAAATTTTATCAACCAGGGAAGTGTCCATTGAACCAAGTGCTGCCCAGCAAATACTATTAATTCCATGGGCCTATTCTGGTTGGGACTAGTCATTGGACTTAAATCAAATGTTTTGGAGACATTGTATGCACAGCACTTTCTTAAATTGGCACTGCAAGGATGCTTTTAACATCATTTTCCATCTTTCAAGAGAGAGCCCCTTCTGTTCCTTTGGCAGTGGAGTGGATTATTTAGCCTGAATGTACCACTGGGGATCAGCTACCTTGGCAGAAATGGTGTAGCAGTCACGGAATATATAACCCAAAGTTCAGGATAAGTTCAGTATGAAACATTCATTCACGAGTTTCCAAAAAGCCCACCCAAGTGAGGCATGGAACGAAGCTTTTTTCTCTTTTTTGCACTTCTAACTTTTGCCAAGAGATGCCCTTTTAATGATGCTATTTTTCAAACACCCATGCCTTGATGTCACCGGTAATAATGTCACAAATGCTGGTTTCTGCAGACCTCAGAAAAAAGTGTTCCTTTTTATGGTTTCTGCAAACAGAAATATGTGAATAAGGCTTACAGCCGTTGCTGCCTCATGCCATGGCAACAAGGATTTGCTTCACTGGGAAGAGTTCAGCGACATTAATTGGAGAAAAAGGGAAGATATAAATATTTTAATAATTGTTATTATTCAACATTATACAAACATGTTTGATGTGAATGTGCTTTGGTAGAAGAGCTGTTTAATCCCACTGTGTAAGCTCTTAATGTAAGACTGTTTATTTCTCTCTGTTATTGTAGAAAGTATATCAATGAATAAAGAGATCTGAAGTTTTCAAAGCCAAGCTGATTGATGATATTTTTCTACCTCATCCACCCTGATCCTACCTCTTCAAATGAAGAGTTGCCCTTTCAGTATAATTGGTCCATTAGTGTGATACACTGTCTCCCAGCATCATGGAGGCTTCCTTCTACTGAAAAAAAAATAGAGCTCACAACACTGGACACTGTTAACTGGACAAACTTCTGTCAGGGAACAGCCTTCCACAGAGGAACTAGTTTGAGGCTCATGTACTTTATAGCAGTGTTTCCCAACCAGTGTACCGGGGCACACTAGTGTGCCATGAGCGATCATCAGGTGTGCCGTTGGAAATTGGAACCCCCAATACCCTTACTTATTAAAGGATCGCCGCTACGTCCCAGTACAAAATGCACAATTATTCATACATAATTATACCCAAAAAAACACATTCAAAGTACCCAATCCTGCTGGAGAAAATCATGGTTGCCACAGAGAGCAGAGGAGTTGCAAACCAGGAAGTAGCGAGTTCATGGAGTGCTCCTCTACGGAAAACTCGCGATATTTGATGAAATCACGGAAGTGAGTGCAAAAAACAAAGTGTATCCTCACGATGTTATCCAATGTCAGTTCCGGGATCCGCACAATAACACAGTCAGTTTGCGGACAATTTAAAGAAGCAGCACCATAATCATAGTGACAAGGTAAAAAATCATGTAGATAATCACATATATTCAAACCGCCAGAGGCTGAAGGTAGATGTGGCGATGGAATCGAAAGCTGACATGGGCAAACTTGGACCTTCCTAGGAATGGTGGGAGTTGGAGTCCAAAAGCACCCAGAGGGCCGAAGTTTTCCCATGACTGACAGCTGTTGAGCAAGACCTTCGTGTGTGTCTTTCTGCCATTGCTGCCAGGATATCTATGTTGTGTTCATCGAAACAGGGCCAGGTTTCACACTGAGTGTATAAATACATTTAAAAACATATTACCTATATGTATTACTGTGTTAGAGTGTCATTTTGTGTCATTTTGGTTGTAAATGTAGAAAGTGTGCCGTGGCTCAAAAAAGGTTGAAAAACACTGCTTTATAGACCCATGATGTGATCATGATCTCTGTGTACTTAAAATTCAGTTCAAATTGGCTTCTAAATGAATATGGTAAAGGTTTTTCCCTGACATTAAATCTAGTTATGTCCAACTCTGAGGGTTGGTGCTCATCTCCATTTCTAAGCCGAAGAGCCAGCGTTGTCTGTAGACAGTGACACCTCAAAGGTCATGTGGCTGGCATGACTGCATGGAGCACCATTACCTTCCAACCGAAGTGGTACCTATTGATCTATTCAGATTTGCATGTTTTCAAACTGCTAGGTTGGCAGAAGTTGGGGCTAACAACAAGAGCTCACTCTGCTCCTTGGATTCAAACCGTCGGCAAGTTCAACAGCTCAGCGGTTTAACTGCTGCACCACCGGGGGTACCTAAATGAATATATGTGCAATGAAATATAAATAAGTATGTGTGGATCAAGGGTATAGTTGTCATGCTAAGTGAAGGGGCTGTGGTGGTGTAATGGGTTAAACAATTGAACTGTTGAATCTGCTGACCTAAAGGTTGACAGTTCGAAGGAGCAGGTCGGGGTAAACTCCCGCTGTTAGCCCTAGCTCCTGCCAACCTAGCAGTTCGAAAACATGCAAATGTGAATAGATCAATAGTTACCGCTCCGGCGGGAAGGTAATAAAAAGTGCCCATGCAGCCATGTTGGCAACACAACCAGTAAATGTGTGCGGAGAAAAGGCTTCTTGGTTTGGAAATTGAGAAAGAGCAGCTCCCTATCACCAGAGTTTAATACCACCTCCAGAAGCCAGAGATTAAAGGAGAAGCCTTTACCTTTGTTGTCTGTATTTGTGTGTCATTGTTACTTCACTGTATTCAAGGGATTGAATGTTTGCCTATCTGTGTATGTTGTAATCTGCTCTGAGTCCCCTCGGGGAGATAGAACAGAATATAAATGAAGTAAAAGTGTATTATTGTGTACATTTTCTCAGTTCTAGGCAATTTGTGTGTGTGTGTGTGTGTGTGTGTGTGTGTGTAGTGTTTTTCAACCTTTTTTGAGCAGCGACACATTTTTTACATTTACAAAATCCTGGGGCACACCACCAACCAAAATGACACTCTAACACAGTAATACATACAGTCAATATGTTTTTAATGTATTTATAAACTCAGTGTGAAACCTGGGCCTGTTTTGATGAACACACATAGATATCCTGGCAGGAATGGCAGAAAGACACACACGAAGGTCTTGCTCAACAGCTGGGAGTTATAGTTCACCCACAATCAAAGAGCATTCTGAACTCCACCAATGATGGAATGGAATCGAACTTCCCACACAGAACTACCATAACCAAGAGAGAATACTATAAGAGTTTGGTGGGCATTGACCTTGAGTTTTGGAGTTGTAGTTCATCTATATCCAGGGAGCACTGTGGAGGGGAGGGAGGAAGACCTGGGGCGAGTCTGCGCAGTAGCACCTGCACGGGTCACGTCTTCCTCCTCCCCCCCTCTTGCAGAAGCAGCAGCATGAGCAAAGCGAGGCAAAGCAAGTAGAGTGAGGCTGGGAAGAAGGGAGCCCGAGTGGAGAAGAAAAAGTGTTCGGCAGGAGGGGGAAGAAAGGGTATTGGAGGTTCCAATTTCCCACGGCACACCTGATGATTGCTCACGGCACACTGGTTGGGAAACACTGGTGGAGAGAAAGAGAGAGAGAGAGAGACATTAGCACCGGGAAGTGGCGCAGCTGGCTAAGTGTCAGTTGCATATAATCTCTCTGACCAGTAGGTCATGAGTTCGAGGCCTGCCCGGCTCGAGGTGGGTGCTTGACCTTAAGTGTAGCCTGCTGTCGACCTTTGCAGCCAGAAAGACAGTTCATTTGTCAAGTAGGAGATAAAGGTACCACATTAAGTGGGGAGGCAAATTTTGACTGATTTATGAGGCCATTAAAATAACTCCAGGAATCGCTAAGGAATGTGGAAGAAACAACAAAGGGACGCTGGAAAATGCTGAGAGAGATGAGGAGTACGTCAGCTCCCCCTGGTGGCCAGAAGTTTGCCTCTGTTTTTCTATGTTCATCTATATATGTCTATATATGTCTAAATATGTCTATATACGTTGAAGTGCAGGGATTGTCTGCAAGTATGTGTACTGTATTCCGCTCTGAGTCCCCTTCAGGGTGAGAAGAGTGGAATATAAATAAAATAAATAATAAAATAAATTATAATTGTATTCTCAATTTGCTTCTGACATGATAAACAAACATTAGATAGCTAGAAAAAATCAAGTTTCATTTAATTGGAGGACCATTTGGTTTTCACACAGTTTGATGTGGGAGAAGAGATTTTTTCCCTTCTTGCCACCTTTTCTCAACCCCAGCTTGCCCCACTCAATGGTTGCTCTTGCAACCAACTCTCCTCACTTGGCTTTATCTTCCTCTTTTACTGCTCTTTGTTTTGCATCAGCACCAGTATTGTCACCTGCCTACTTACCTACTGGTAACGTTGGTTTGTAAAGAAAGGAGGATGGAATGGGGTGACGCAAGCTGGAGAAAGGCAGAAGGAACAGCAAGTTTCAAAAGAAGCAAGGTGAAGCGGTACGAGTAAGTCAAGGAAAGGAATGTGAGACATGCAAATGAAGTTGAAGTGCACAGTGAGCTATACAGCTATAAAGAGCTAAAGAGGGAGGTATGAAGAGATGGAAGGTGGAAGAGATGAAAGAGCAGTTGCAGACAGTGAGAGGAAGACGGAGAGAAGAAAAGGGATGCAAAAGGAGGCAGCATGGCAAAGGAGCAAGGTGAGGCAAGATATAGAAAAAGATGTAGGCACAGAATAAGGGAGGGAGAGCTTTTGAAAACATTACGTGAGGCAAGGGAGAGGAAGGAAAGAAGAGAGTGAGAAAAGCAGTGGGAGGGTGCAAGCAGCAAGAGACACAAGTACAGGTGAGACAAATGCAAGGGAAGAAAACATGGTTTGCATATTTGTCCATTCTTTCCTCTCCATATTTCCTTATCAATCAGATGACAGACCACCTCATGGGTTTCATGTGATATGTCCACAGATCCACAGCTTTTCGGCATCAGTAAAGAAACTGGTTTTGAAAACCAACAAAACAAGTGATCTGATGGCAGTAGTATTAGAACTCTGTATGAAAAAATCATGATGATATAGGAATGTACATGACCACTTCACGTGGTTCTTGACAGGAATTCTTAGTGTTCTACCAAGTTCACATGGTAAGTTCTGTGGTCAAGTAAAAATTTGAGCTGGTTGTTACCTTTAAAGCCCTAAATGCCTTGGGTCCAGGCTATTTGACGAACTGCATCTTCCCCTACAGAACAACCTGGACACTGCGGTCATCAAAGGAAGCCCTGCTCTCGGTCCCACCCCATCTCAAGTATGGCTGATGGGAACGAGAGAAAGGGCCTTCTCCGTGATCACTCCGCACCTCTGGAACTCCCTCCCTAAAGATTTAAAGATGACCCCCCACCCTCCTTGCCTTTAAAAAACAACTAAAACATACTTTGCTCACTGGTTTATGAAGAGGAGGAGAAATAGATAACGATACTGCTATTATAACTCTGATTAATATCTGTCATCTGTATCCGGGCCTTGTTTACCCCACTAGCTCAGTTAACATCATGGGCAATAATCAACTTATATCCCCCCAAGGAACTCTGTTGGCTCTGGGAAATTGATGCTTCTGATGATGCTTTGTTTTATGTTGATATAATTTATTTGATAGGTTACGTTTAATTTCAATTTTAGTTGTTAAGTTATAATTTGTTTTTATATGTTGGGTTCTTAATTTTAGTTATTACTAGCTGAGGACCCGGTGGTGCCCGGGTTATTTGAGGAAGGCATTGTGTGCCAAGGTTGGTTCCTATTAGATGTTTATGTGGCTTGCAGTGGTCTCAGGAACTTAGTGAAGGTACTGTGAATCCCATTGGCCATGGTCCATCCCCCTCAAAACAGCACCAGAATGTAGAGTGGGTCATGGGGGCTGAGTGTGTCACATTTGGTCTTGATCATTCTGTGGATGAGGGTTGCATCGGTCTCTGGAAGTGAGGGAAGGTACTGGAAGTCCTATCATCCATGGTCCCCCGTTCTGCAAATGGCACCAGGATGTAGAGTGGGTCATGGGGGCTCTGTGTGCAAAGTGTGGTCTTGATCAGTCATTGGATGAGGGTGGCAGCTGTCTCAGAAAGTGAGTGAAGGTACTTCAACTCCCATCATCCGTGGTCCGTCCCACTTGAAACTGCACCAGGATGTAGAGTGGGTCATGAGTATTGTGTGTGCCAAGTTTGGGCCTGGTCTCTGATTTGTAGGGGCTGCAATGTGTATCTGGGAAATGAATTGGGTGAAGGTACTGCAAATCCCATCATTTGTGAGCCATCCTGCCGTAAACCGCAGCAGGTTTGCAAAGTGGGTCATTGAGCCTCTGTGTGCCAAGTTTGGTCCAGATTCGTCATTGGTGTGGGCCACAGTGCTCTAAGGAAGTTTATTAAAGTACTGCAAGTCCCATCCTCCCTGAAACTGCACCAGGATGTAGGGTGCATCTTGGGGGGGGGGGTCTGTGTTCCAAGTTTGGTCTTGTTCTGTCATTGTTGGGGGCCTAGTCAGGAAAATCAAGTTGAGGAAGCCTTGCTGTCAATTTTGGGCCTGGTCTGTGATTTATAGGGGCTACAGTGTTGTTTGGGAAGTGATTGAGGTGAAGGTACTGCAAATCCCATCATTCGTGGCCCCTCCTGCCCTAAACCACACCAGGTTGTGAAGTGGGCCATTGGTCCCTTGTTTGCCAAGTGTGTTCCTGATCCGTCATTGCTGTGGGCCGCAGTGGCTGACTGCCTGAGGCCTTTCCTTTTCCCTCTGAGTCACTTTAGAATGTTGGAATGTGGTTGGCCAATCGGAGTCCATTATGCAAATACCATTTCACTGGCAACCAATCCCCTCTGTCTGGGGCCGTAGAATGTCGGAGTTCTGAGGCTGGCCAATCGGTGTTCTTTATGCAAATAATCCCACAGTTGCAGCCAATCGAAACACTGGCACATATTTCTCCTGTTGCACCACCGCACCACCGCCCGCAAACACTGACTTTTATTAGATAGATAGATAGATAGATAGATAGATAGATAGATAGATAGATAGATAGATAGATGTGTGTATTGGTTGTTGTTTTCAGGCATTGAAAGTTTGTCTTTTTGTGATTGGAATCTGCCCTGAGTCCTTTCAGGAAGATAGAGCAGAATATAAATAAAGATGATGATTATAATGATGATGATGATTACTATTATTATTATTTGACCTTGGGTTTCCATGTTTCAAATCCAATTCCTAAAATACTGCTCTGTACTGATTCTCCTTGAAAAGCAGTTTTTTTAATTAAAAAATGAGGCTGAAACCGTGTTAGAAAAAAATGCAGCTACTAATATTCTGGATTTGCATAATTAAATATAAATTATTAATATGCAATTATTAGATGCCCAAATTTGAAAACCTGGAAATGGAACCAATCAAGGCACAACCATGGGATTCAACTGTTAATGCAAGTAAGGGAGGAAGGTGGAATATAACAATACATGAAAACTATCCATAGCTGAAGAGTAGTAGGTGGATATTTTGGCTTCACTTATGGGTGGTTTCAGCATATAATTATATTCCTTCTTAATAGCTGTTTGGATTGTTTTTTCATTATTTTAAAAGTGTTTTATATTGCTGATGTTGAGTTTATGTTGTATTATATATGTCTTGCAATGCAAACAGCTTGTGTGTTTTCTTTTATTGAGCCATTAAAATGAAAATAAATACTTGGAAAGAAGCCCACCAGGTCCTATGGGATGTATTTAGAGGAAAGAAATGGCAAATGTCCCCTAAATAAATATTGACAAAAACATTCTGTGATTGGGTGGCCATAAATTGCAGTTGACTTGAGGGCACGCAACAACCACAAAGAGAGGATATGTCAGTGTTTTGCAGCAAAGACAGTAAAAGTTTTATGGAAACACGAAGATCAAAAAGCTTTACTTGGCACAATAATCTGCAACCTAAAGTACCAATGCAGACATCTCCAGGAAGTTGCATTCTGCTGAAAAAAGTTGGAAGGTCACACTTTTGGGAAATGGATTACCAATATTTGAACAATAGTCCCTTTTGACAAGTTTATACATAATCTGAGAAAAATAGCAACTTTGGAAATGACAGTTTGATGTTCGTTGTCTCTTTATTTCTTTTGGAAAAGTATGACCTTTTAGAAATCATAACCTTTTAGAAAATTAAGACTTTCCATAGCCTTTTGGAAACATGACCCTTTTGGAGATGAATTGGCATTCACACTATTTGGAATAATCATAATCTTTTGTAAAGTATGATTTTCCTAAAAAGAGTTAAATGCTTGAATGAATTTTCTCCTTAGTGGTCAATATTAACTAGTATTCATGCAAGGCAAATTTGGCTTCTCAGTTGTTAGACTGATATACCTGGTTATCTCTCTGAACTGTTAGGAAGAAAGATATGCCAATGACATAATATACAGCAAATCTTCAGAAGTGATATTTCAATTGCTCAGAAACTATCTACTCTCCCATAAAATATATTGGCTTTTAAATCATGCTCCCAAGAGACCAAAAATAGATAGTCTTCATTTCAAGTAACATAGTTGATTTACTTACAAACTTCATGTATTCAGCATACAGCTACAATCTGTTCTCTAAGACAGTGTTTCTCAACCTTTTGTGAGCCGCGGCACACTTTTAACTTACAAAGAATCTGGGGGCACACCACCAAGCAAAATGACACAAAATGACACTCTAACACAATAAAGAATGGCTGGGGGATGGTGGTCTGCTGGGAGCAGCTGCTGGGAGTGCCAAAGCCAGTAGAGGGGGAGGAGCCATGCCCCGCCCCCTCCCCCGGCTTCAGCTCTCCCACAGCTTCTCCAGCCTTGAGGGGGCAGTGCGAGCGAGGGGTGGGAGTCATGACCCCCATCCCTGGCGCCGCTCTCCACCATGACTCTCGCCCCTTGCTCGCTGAAGCCGTGTGGAGGAGGAGGAGCATAAGCTGTGGATGGGCTTCATTGGGCGGGGCTCCTCCTCCGCGTGGCTTCAGCGAGTGAGGGGCGAGAGTCATGGCGGGAGTTATGGCAGATTGGAGGCTGGCTGGGGAAACGGCCGAAGGAGGAGGCGCCCTGGCCCCTTCTTCTTTTCTTCACCGCCGCCCGGCCCTTCCTCCTCCTTCCCCAAGCAGCAGGAGTTCGGCAGGAGGAGGGGGGAAGGAAGGGGGGGCAGAGAGCTTTTCTCGCGGCACAGCAGGAGGTCTGTCACGGCACACTACTGCAGTGTTTCCCAACCTTTTTTGAGCCGTGTCACACTTTTAACATTAAAAAAATCTGGGGGCACACCACCAACCAAAATGACACAAAATGACACCCTAACACAGTAAAGAACGGCTGGGGGATGGTGGCCTGCTGGGAGCAGCTGCTGGGAGTGCCAAAGCTGGGGAGGGGGCGGAGCCAGACCATGCCATGCCCCGCCCCCTCTCCCAGCTGCAGCTCTCCCAGCAGCTTCTCAGCCTTGAGGGGCAGTGCCAAGCCAGCATTGTGCTGGCTCTGCCACTGCTGGCTTGGCACTGCCTCTCAAGGCTGACGGCTGTGGGAGCGCTGAAGCCAGGGGGGGCGGAGTCAGGCTGCGTCATCCCCACCCCGGCTTCAGTTCTCCCACAGCCGCCAGCTTGAGAGGACAGTGCCAAGCCAGCATTGTGCTGGCTCTGCCACCGCTGGCTTGGCAGTGCCCCTCAAGGCTGGCAAAGCTGTGGGAGTGCTGAAGCCGGGGGAAGGGGCGGAGCCAGGCTGCATCATGCCCCCAGCTTCAGCTCTCCCACAGAGGAGGAGCATGAGCGGTGGACGGGCTTCAGTAGGCAGAGCTCCTCCGCGCGGCTTCAACAAGCAAGGGGCAGGAGTCATGGCGGGAGTCATAGCGGATTGGAGGCTGGTTGGGGAAATGGCCGAAGGAGGCGGTTCCCCGGTCCCTTCTTTTTCTTCGCCGCCGCCTGGCCCTTCCTCCTCCTCTCCCAAGCAGCAGGAGTTTGGCAGGAGGAGGGGGAAGGAAGGGGGGCAGAGAGCTTTTCTCGCGGCACACCTGATGATCGCTCACGGCACACTAGTGTGCCACGGCACACTGGTTGAGAAACACTGCACTACAGTGCCATGTCACAGCGGTTGGGAAACACTGCTCTAAGACATTCTGTTTTAGTCTCTTCTCTGTTGCATACAGACTAGCACTCTCTTCAGTCTAATACAGTGTTTCTCAAATCTATGATACTATATCTCTCTCAGTGTGTAAATCATATATATCTATACCTATGGCTGGATGGCTCTTTGTGAGGAGGGCTATGATCTTTCTTGCCCTGGTGAAGGGAGTTGGACCTGATGGCCTTGAGTATTTTCTGTTGGTCGTGTGGGTTCTGTGTGGGAAGTTTGGCCTAATTCTCTCATTGTTGGGATTCAGAATGCTCTTTGATTGTAGCTGAACTATGAATCCAAGCAACTACAACTCCCAAATGTCAAGGTCTATTTTCCCCAAACTCTACCAGTGTTCACATTTGGGCATATTGAGTATTTGTGCCAAGTTTGGTCCAGATCCATCATTATTTGAGTCCACAGTGCTCTCTATATGTAGGTGAACTACAACTCCCAAACTCAAGGTCAATGTCCACGAGACCCTTCCAGTATTTTCTGTTGGTCATGGGAGTTCTTTGTGCCAAGTTTGGTTCAATTCCATCGCTGGTGGAGTTCAGAATGCTTTTTGATTGTAGGTGAACTATATATCCCAGTAATTACCACTCCCAAATGACAAAATCATTCTCTCCCCCCGCTCCCCGCCAACCAGTGAATGAAAATACATCCTGCATATCAGATATTTACATGATAATTCATAACAGTAGCAAAATTATAATTATGAAATAGCAACAAAAATGATTTTATGTTTGAGGGTCAGCACAACATGAGGAACTGTATTAAGCGGTTGCAACATTAGGAAGGTTCAGAACCACTGATCTAATACATTACTGAACATTGACTACACACTGCTTATTGCCCTTGAAACAAATGTGGCATATCCCCTAATCCTTTTGTATATGATGGGGGGGGTATATGATGGGGGGGTGTTTTTCAAAGCATGCATCTGGCAAAGTGGGCTTCAGTCTGCAAATGCTCATTCCAAAGAAAATCATTAGTTAAGATTTAAAGGCATGCCAGGATATATTGTTGTTTTACTTATCATGCTTGTAGCATCCTAAAGTTTTCAAAATGTTTCACCCTGAATCCCAGTAGTCCTGAAAAGAGTGCTGAAAAGTAGGTCAACTTTTAAGCTGAAGCGGGCAAAGTTGACGCTCATCTCAGGTCACCAAAATGAAATTGGGCAGATGAGCTTCTACGAGTGTTCAGTTGCAATTTCGATGCCTTGGATTCAGTACACAAACACATATGCAGCAAAAGGAGGTGGCAAGGTCCTGAACTGGTGTAATTGACTCTATAATTTCAAACTATATCATATGCACATTGGCAAATGTAAATGGTATCTGGAGTTTGTTTCCAGGACCCCTATAGATTCCAAAATCCAGGCATCCTCGAGCCCTTTTGCACACAACAGTGTAGCAAAATGGTGTCACTTATATAAAATGGGAAAATTAAGGTCTGCTTTTTGGATTTTATTTCTTTATTTATTTACAGTATTTATATACTGCTTTTCTCACCCCTGAGGGAACTCAAAGCGGTTTACAAAAAAAATGTCAGTGCTAAGATGTATGACAAAGATGAGTTTAAAATGTTTTCTGTAAAAATATTTTCTGTCTATTTTCTGAGCTGTGTTTCAGTCAGGTAATCACAGGGTTAACTGAAGAAGAAAAGTTCATGTCTGTGACTGTCACGATGCAGGGTCTTGGCCCAGCCCCTTAATCACACACACAGAGACGGTAATCAGCTAACTATTTATTGAATAATAAAAAACAGGTGAAAAGGGAAATTGTCCATAAAAAGTATCGAAGTATCAAAGTAGCAGTAAGGTAAGAGTCTTAGGTAAATCCAAAGGCAAAAGCTTGGCAAGGCTCCGCAAAACAAAGCAGATCAAAAACAGACTTGGTCCGTGGCAAGGCAAACAAGACAAGGTTCATGAAAGTAAACCCAAGAAACTTCTTGGCATGGCACGGGCCCAATCCCGGCTCCGTGGATCTTCGCTCGCTTCACTCCCTTTAGAACAGAAGTGGCCGAGCTACTGAGGATCTTTTCCCACGGATCCTATACTTAATTCCCTTGGCAGGGCCCCCGACGCTCTAGGCTTCTGCGCCAATCTGTGCTACGGGATCTAGCGCTTCTCTGGCGCTCTAGGCTGCGGTGCCAGTCTCTCCTGCTAGACTCAATGCTCCGTCTCCTATCAAAGCTTCGTCCTTGCCTCCCAGCACCTGGGTCACTATCTTCGTGAGAGCCGAACTCCCTATCAGCTTCCATGGGCTCATCCTCCACTGTTTCCCTGATCCTTTCCTGCGACCCGAAACCACCTGGTTTCTCATACTGATCTGAATCATCACTCCCAGAGTCAGCCTGACTTTCCCAGCTGTCATAACCGTCAGGCCATTCATCATCCCAGGCCAAGCTCTCTGTGGGAGAGGAAGGCCCAACTAACTCATCAGCCCCTTCCTCCATATCCTCATCAGCTGCAGCTGGCCCTAATGCAAGTGGGACCCTCAGTGCTGCCCCCTGCCCCCCAGGCACGAAAGGGAACTGGGTTGCTACAGTGACGGAAGCAAAGGTCCCGGATATTCGACCTCTGGAATGTAAACCTTCGCAGATAAGAACGTGCTTCTGTCCGCCATGATTTATGCTCTGTGAGCCATGTGCTGAGAATGCTCCTGTAGTATGTTTTTGCTTCCTTAACTAATAAAAGGACTATTTATAGTTCCAACTTGGCTCTGCTGATGATTTATCCCTGACAAAAAATGCAATGCCTTACATACATAAACCAAATCAGAAATCAAACAGCATATGACTAAGTATATAATACAATAGGACAAATTTGCCATAAGATAATAGGACATGTAAACATGAAGTATAAACATTAAAAACACCTAATAAAAACATTAAAATCACATTATCTAAGCTCGTAGACCGGGCTATTCCAGATGTAAATTACACATATTCCATATATGCTTCTTGTACTGCATTCCTTTACTAGCCAAAAGCTTGGTTCCATAACCATGGCTTTGTTCTCTTTCTAGAGGCCAGGAGGGAGGGTGCTGATCTAATCTCACTGGAGAGAGTTCAGAGTCGGGGAGCCACCACTGAGAAGGCCCTGTCTCTCGTCCCCACCAACCGCACTTGTGAAGCAGGTGGGAGCGAGAGCAGGAGAATACAATATTTTCAAGCACTGAGTGGTTGAATTCATGTGGTGGCGCAACAGTTAAACCATTGAGCTATTGAACTTGCTGACCAAAGAGTTGGCAGGTTTAAATCCGCGAGTCGGGGTGAACTCCCGCTGTGAGCCCCGGCTCCTGCCAACCTAGCAGTTTGAAAACATGCAAATGTGAGTAGATCAATAAGTACCACCTTGATGGAAAGCTAAACAGCGCTCCATGTAGTCATGCCGGCCACATGACTGAGGATGTATCTATGGATAATGCTGGCTCTTCAGCTAGAAATTGCGATGAGCATCACTTCCAGAGTTGGACATGAGTACCACCACCCCAGAGCCGGAGATGAAGGGGAAGTCTTTACCTTTATCTGTGTTTCATTGTTTTGTGGCAGTGAATGGTTGCCCTATCTCTATGTGCTGGAATCCGCCCTGAGTCCCCTTGGGGAGATAGGGTGGAATACAAGTAAAGTGTTATTTATTTATTAGCTCCCGTCTGTCAGCTCCAACTTCTCATATGGGGACATGTGAGAAGCCTATCACAAGATGCTAAAATATCCCAGTGTCCCCTGGGCAACGACCTTGCAGGTGGCCAATTCTCTCACATTATTATTATTATTGACTCTGTGGCAATGGAGGGCCATACTGCTCTTCTGTTTAAAAATCAAGAGAGGCTTTGGAAACAGCTCCTTGCAGATAGAATACCATGAAGTGATTGGACCAGAACCTTTCCTCTGCTAGATTAGTTGGGTTTTTCGTTTGCACTTTAACTAGACAGGAAGGACACTTTGTGCTATCTTTGTATTTTAATAGCATGGAGTGGATGGACCAGAACCTTTCCTCTGATGAATTAGGAGGTTTTTTGGCTTTTTAACTATACAGGAAGGACATTTTGTGCCATTTTTGTTACTATGACTTGAATCCAATAAAGTGGTCAATGTGGATGTGCCCTAACTTAATGATGAAGTGCAGCAACTCAAAGCTAAACACAGCAGTAGGATGAGGCAGCTTAAAAAGCCAATGCAAAGCTAGCTAGGCTACATCAAGAGGGCTGTAGTGTCTAGTAGATCAAGGAAAGTCATAGTGATTGCACATGTATATAATTATTTACTTATTTATTTATTATTTACTTTGCTTCTATACCGCCCCTCTCAGCTCAAAGGCAACTCGAGGCGGTGTACATATGGCAAGGACTGCCCAAGATAAACACATCAACAGTTACCAACACAATCACATCATATACAAATTAGCAAATAAAATTAAATACAATATCAGCGTCTCATTATTAAATCGATTTCCAATTACGTTGTCGTCGTTCCTTAGGTCTCAATTAATAATCATACTACATCTGCAAATGCCCGGTCAAACAGCCAGGTCTTGACCTTCTTGCGAAATGTCAGGAGGGAGGGAGCTGATCTGATGTCACTAGGAAGGGTGTTCCAATGCCGAGGAGCCACCACTGAAAAGGCCCTGTCTCTTGTCCCCACCAATTGCATCTGTGAAGCTGGCGGGACCGAGAGCAGGGCCTCTCCAGATGATCTTAAACATAATTCAGATTAGTCAATGTGTTCTAAAGGTGTGTGTTGGTATTTATTTATTTATTTCACGATATTTATGTGCCGCCCTTCTCAACCCCGAAGGGGACTCAGAGCGACTTACAGCATACTGGAAATACAACAGACTACATTACTGCCATAGCACAATATCTGCTGTAAATGAGCCTCCAGTTACTACAGATAGTAGCATGGAGGAAGGTGCTGAGGCAGTAACATCAAGCAGTAGCTCAGTTTGGGGCGCGGCACTGGATGATCAGGCTCCTACAGCTGGGGTAAAGAGAGTGGCTAGTGCCTCAAACCTTGACTCAGACAGAGAACAAAGGAGAAAGATTCAGCACCTACTTAGGGAACCTTCTGAGCTGATACATTTGAAGGGTTTCCAGGGAATGCAGAATTACAGTCAGAAGAAAGTGATACAGACCTAGATTCAGCATTGGTGCAGGAAGTGAGAGATGTATGCAATGCGGACTCGGGGGACAGCACATTTCTGGGGTTCCGAACGGATCAGGACTGGCCATCTTCTCATTCAGAAACTGAGTGGGGCCCTTTAAGCCAAGAAGAGCTGTGGCTGGGTTGGAGATCTGGACATGGTACAACAGCTGCAGGGAATGGGAATGCTGCTGCTTTGGAGCAGGGCGGGTTCTCTGATTAATCTGATTGATAGTGCTATATAAGAAGTGAGTATTTGGCTTGACCCTCACGGTGGTCAAGGAGTTGTTATTCTGGTTTGTGTATCCTGTGTTCCTGTGTCTTGGTTTCCAGATTACTCATGAGTTATTGGGTTCTTTATCCACTTTGTTCCTTGGGAGAGCTGCTATGGCAGCTCTAGCTGATATTGGGAAAAGGTGGGGGGTTTTGGGATTCATGTCTGCTTTTTGTGTTTAGCTGCTGCTGTGTACCTCTTGACCTTCACTGTGACTGCTGTGAGTTTCCTGCTACAGAGTGTTTGGTATAGTATTACATGGAGGGAGGAAGATGCTGTGTTTTATGGGGGGCTGTGAATTATGTGTTTTCTGTATACTTAGCTCCTGTCGACTCTGGAACGTCTCCTCCTTTTCCTGTGTGTTTGTTTCCTGCCCTATGATCTCTGGATTGTTTGGACCATGCCTTATGGACATCCCTTTGATTGAACGCCGCAGAAGGACGTCTGCTGTTTGTTTTTGAGTTGTTTTCTTCTCAGCATTTTTGGTTTTGGGGTTCCCTGGGGTTATTGGGGCTTTTTGTACAGCCGATGATAGGCTATTTTTAGTTATTCCAACACCCATTTGTTGTTCAAATAAACTTTTGTTATCTTTTAACTCCTGGACTCAGCCACGGCCGTCTCTGTACCACAACAATATCAGTACTACACATCACATTGCACTATAACATTATATCGCAATATCATTAGCAATATTGCATGTAAAACAAATATACAATTATAATATCACAGCATCATTAATAATATTATATTGTATCCATGTATATACAATATATTATACCATACTTGGACCTCACGGCAGCGTTTGACACGGTCGACCACAATCTATTGATCCACCGCCTGGCCATGGCTGGAGTGAGGGGGACTGCTCTTAAATGGCTGACCTCCTTCCTCCACTAGTGGTCTCAGCGTGTGAGGAGGGGCAAGGTGGTCTCCGAGGGCTCCTCATTAGTTTGTGGAGTTCCACAAGGGGCCATTCTCTCCCCTCTGTTATTCAACATCTACATGCAGCCACTTGCACAGCTGGTGCGGAGTTATGGGCTGGAGTGCCACCAGTACGCTGATGACACCCAGCTCATTCTGAGGATGGAGGGCAGGCCAGGATCCGTCCCCGATAATTTCCAACAGTGCCTCAAAGCCGTTACTGGATGGCTGCGAGCCAGTAGGTTGAGGGTGAATCCGGCGAAGACGGAGATCTTGTGGTTGGGCCGCCTGGGTGATGTAGATGTCCAGCTTCCGACCCTGGACGGTGCGGCATTATGCCCATCGTCTTCCGTTAAGAGCCTGGGGGTCCATTTGGACTCCCAGCTGACCATGGAGGCCCAGGTCTCTGCGGTCAGCAAGATTGCCTTTTTTCATCTGCGACAGGCAAGGAGGCTGGCCCCCTATCTCTCCCGGAACGACCTGGCCACGGTGATCCAAGCCACGGTCATCTCAAGGCTAGATTACTGCAACGCGCTCTACGTTGGCCTTCCTCTGTTGGCGACCCGGAAGCTCAAGCTGGTGCAGAACACTGCCGCCCGGCTCCTGTCTGGCACGCCAGCAGGCAGCCACATAACACCTGTTTTGCAGGATCTGCACTGGCTGCCAATTGAGCACCGGATCACCTTCAAAGTGTTGGTTCTCACCTTTAAGGCCTTGCACGGTCTGGGGCCAGCGTATCTGAGGGACCGTCTCACCCCATATTGCCCTTTGAGATCACTACGGTCTGAGGATTCCAACCTCCTGGAGATACCTTCGGCGAAACTTGCAAGATTGACATCTACCCGCCGGAGGGCGTTCTCTGTCATAGCTCCTACGCTGTGGAACGCCCTCCCGGCCGGAACTCGGGCTATGAAGGACTTGCTCCTGTTTAGACGGGCCTGTAAAACCTACCTGTTTAAGCAGGCCTTTGGCGGGTAGGCCCTGCCCATGCCCCACCATCTGTTCGTTCGTCCTGGGATGATGCACTGCTCACTGTTGAACTGTGTTATTGTTTTGCTGTGCTGCTGTTGTTTTAAATTGTTTTATCGCCTTGTATTTTACTGTGCCCTTCGGCTCCTGTAAGCCGCCGCGAGCCTCAGGGAGTCGGCGGCATAGAAGCCCGAATAATAAATAAATAAATAATAAAATACTCATATTATACTATATTATATCGCAATATCATTAGTAATATTGCATGTAAAACAAATATACAATTATATCACAATATAATTAGTATTATATTATATATTATTATAGTATATATTATATTATATCATAATTATATTATACTACATTACAATATAATTATTATACTACAATATATTGACATTATAACATAATACAGCATCATATTATATTATATTATTATAAAATAATATATGGTATGCAGGTTTCCTTAACCCTACATTGTGGGAGAGGCTGCAGATCATGTGATCAGATCTGGGACTATTCAGACCTTAGACTCCATTTTAGAATGTAGAGACTCCATTAGACTCACAGAACAAGAGAGATGCTGGAGATTTTGGACTGTTCAGATTCAAAGAAAGATGCCCTGTGTTATCTTTACAGAGGAACCACTTTAAATCCATCTGTAAATGGATTCATAAGCAATATACCTGTATGTTGAATACATGAAGTTTATGAGTAAACCAACTATGTTATTTCAACAAAGACTACTTTATTTTTGGTCTCTTGAGAGCATGATTTAAAACAAGATGTTTAAGAGGAAAGTAGATGTTTTTGGGCAACTGAAAAGAACACTTCTGAAACTCTGTTGTTATGTTGTTGTTTTGTGTATTGCCATATCTTTGTCCCTTACAGTTCAAAGACATATCTAGGTATATCAGTCTAACAGCTGAGAAACCTAATTGCCTTACATGAATACTAGTGGGTATTTGCCACTAAGGAGAAGGTTGACTCAAGCGGGTTGTTAACTCTTCTCAAGAAGATCATATTTTCAAAAAGGTTATGATTATTCCAAATAGTGGGAATTGCAATTAAGCTCCAAAAGGGTCAAAATTTCAAAAGCCTGCGGAGACTCCTGGTTTTCCCAAAGGTTTATGGATGCCATTTTCCAAAAATAGTCCCCTTCTTAGCGGTTTAACCCACCATCGTGGTGGTGCAGCGGGTTAAACCGCTAAACTGCAGAACTTGCTAATTGGAAGGTCTACGGTTCAAATCCACAGACAGGGTCAGTTTCCACTGTTAGCCCCAGCTTCTGCCAACCTAGCAGTTCGAAAACATGCAAATGTGAGTAGATCAATAGGTACCACTTCTGCAGGAAGGTTACAGTGCTCCATGCAGTCATGCTGACCACATGATCTTGGAGATGTCTACGGACAATGAAATGGCTTAGAAATGGAGATGAGCACCACCACCCATCTCCCAGAGTCGAACAGGGGAAACCTTTACCTTTAGACAGGCTCGTAGCCAGGATTTTGATGTGGAGGGAGGGGGGCTGAGTTTAATTCCGGAGGTGGGCTGAATCTGGGTAAGAGAGGGTCTACCTTACCAAACCTTTTGTATTGTTATCCCAATACCCCCATGCATATGGGATATATTGAGCATGGTGATCAGACCATGATGTGAATAAACATAACAGTTTAAATGAGTGTTTTTCAACCTTTTTTGAGCCACAGCACATTTTTTACATTTACAAAATCCTGGGGCACACCACCAACCAAAATGACACAAAATGACACTCTAACACAGTAATACATATAGTTAATATGTTTTTAATTTATTTTTTATTATTTTATTTATTTATTTATTTATTTATTGGGGCTTCTTCGCGCCGACTCCGGGGGCTCGCGGCGGCTCACAGAGCCAGTGGCACAACGCCACAGGTTAAAACATAAAAACAGTTAAAAACAGTTAAAACAATTAAACAGCAAAATGCAATATAACAATTGAGCAGCAGGAGATATCACAGCCCAGAGAGTATAGACGAGGCCTACTCGCGAAGGCCTGCCTAAACAAATGAGTTTTGCAGGCCCGTCTAAATGGCAGCAGATCTCTCAGGGCTCTGGCTTCGGCCGGGAGGCGTTCCATAGTGTGGGAGCTATAATAGAGAACGCCCTCCGCGGGTCGATGTTAGATGTGCCGACTTTACAGATGGTACTACCAACAGGTTGGCCTCTTCGGACCGAAGTGATCTCGCTGGGCAATATGGGGTGAGACGGTCCCTCAGATACGCTGGCCCCAGGCCGTGTATGGCCTTGAAGGTAAGAACCAGCACTTTGAAGGCGACCCGGTGCTCAATAGGCAGCCAGTGCAGATCCTGCAAAATTGGTGTTATACGGCATCCTGCTGGTGCCCCAGACAGGAGCCGGGCGGCAGTGTTCTGCACCAGCTTGAGCTTCCGGATCGACGACATAGGCAGGCCAACGTAAAGCGCGTTACAGTAGTCTAGCCTTGAGATGACCGTGGCTTGGATCACCGTGGCTAGGTCGCTCCGGGAGAGGTAGGGGGCCAGCCTCCTTGCCTGGCGGAGGTGGAAAAAAGCATGCATTTGTACACTCAGCGTGAAACCTGGGCCTGTTTCGATGAACACAAAATATATAGTTATATAGTATATTATTATATTGCATTACATTACAACATTATCAATATTATATGTATACACAATATATGTACACCATACTATATTATACTATAACATCAAATACAACATACTATGTCATTGTAACAGTACAACAATTACATACCACATTGTATTATAACAATTATATCGCAATATTATTCACAATATTACATGTAACATAAATCTACAATTATAATATCT
Source organism: Anolis apletophallus (assembly GCA_030556195.1). Lineage (NCBI taxonomy): Eukaryota > Metazoa > Chordata > Lepidosauria > Squamata > Anolidae > Anolis > Anolis apletophallus. Next base: position 49,402,674 of record JARBWK010000012.1, on the reverse strand, counting down.
TAATTTTAAATTGTGGTGCCCAGAACAGGACACAGTGTTGGAGTTGAAGTCCAAAACACCAGGAGGAAGGCCCAAGTTTGACCATATCTAGTCTAAACCTTCTTCCAAGCCCTTAGTAAAGATGCTGCCTACCTTAATGTATAGCCAGAGTCTCCATGCCCATCCGTCGGGAGGGCTTGGATGGTGCCTTCCTGCTTGGCTGAAGCGGGTCAGGCTGGATGGCCTTTGGGGGACCCATATTTCTCCCACGAATTTCCTTCCCTCCTTTCCCCCGTTAGCTGGCTGACTCCCTGCCTGTCTGCTACCTGCCCCAGCCGGAGGGGCAGGTAGCTACCTGCCCCTCCGGCTGCCTGCCTGCCTTCAGTGCTTGGGCTCCACTGCTCTCTGACTCACACCTCGCATAGCGCCAACAGGGCTGGGCTGGGCTGGAAGTGCTCCCCGCCGGAGCAGAACGGAAGGGAACGGGCCCAAACAGGTCCGCCTACTGCGCGGTCCTCCCGGAAACAGAGACCTGCGCACCGAGGTTCCGGAGACAGAGTAGCAAACTTTATACATGACATCAGATAGATTATAATCTAATTTCCCACGGCACACCTGATGATCTCTCACGGCACACTAGCGTGCCGCGGCACATTGGTTGGGAAACACTGGTTTAAATAATGTACCAATAAGGCCTTCTCATGGACCACCTTGAGAATTGGGGGGGGGGGCTGAAGCCCCTCAAGCCCCCCCCCCCCTCCGCTACATGCCTGCCTTTAGATGATTTTGAGAAACTGAAATAACACTTCTGCACATCTGCTGTTTTTTTCTCTCGCAATGGCATATCTTTGTCTCTAACAATTCAGAGAGATAGCTATATCAGTCTAACAGCTGAGAAACCTAATTGCCTTGCATGAAACTAGTGGATATTATTTACTACTAAGGAGGAGGTTGACTCAAGTGAGTTTTTAACTCTTCTCAGGATGATCATACTTGACAAAAGGTTATGATTATTCCAAATAGTATGAATCCCCAAAAGGGTTGTGCTTCCAAAAGCCTGTGGAGCAGGGGTGCTCATTAGGTAGATCGCGATCTACTGGTAGATTGCCTAGGGCGTCCTGGTAGATCACAGACGGCAGGAGGAAGGCTCAGTCCCACCCCGAAGGCTCCCGACGCCGCCCAGGTGCAGAAGGAGGTTGGACTGGATGGCCCTTGGAGGTCTCCTCCTATTCTAGGAATCCATGGTTGTTGTTATTATTATTATTATCATCATCATCAGAGGCTGAATGGCCATCTGTGAGGAATGCTTTGATTGTGTTTTTCCCTTATGGCAGAAGGAGGTTTATTTATTTTTTATTTACTTTATTTGTATTCTGCTCTTCTCACCCCGAAGGGGACTCAGAGCGGATTATAGGTACATACAGGTATACTTAGCAGACAATCCCTGCCGTTTCCACATACACACATATAGATGAACAGAGGCAAGCTCTGGCCACCAGGGGGAGCTGACACACTCCTCATCTCTCAGCGTTCCCAGCGTTCCTTGTTGTTCCTTCCGCATTCTTCAGCGTCCTGGAGTTCTTTTTAATGGCCTCAAAATTCAGTCAAAATTTGCCTCCCCAACAGGCTCGGGGCGGTTTACATAAGGCAACATTAACAATGAAATACACTTTAAAACAACAACAGTAAAAACAATTCTAAAAACAACAATCAAACAGTGGCAGTGTGGACTCAGATAACCCAGTTCAAAGCAGATATTCTGGGATCTAGGGCTGTGTGGAAGGGCCAGTGTAGATTCAGTGCATTGGCTCTGCAACTGGCCTTGGTTTGAACACAAAGATGACTTTTTCGATGGCCAAGTCCTTTTTTAAAAAAAATCTTCCATCATCAATGTAGGCTTAGGATGCATCTAAACAGACTTTTGATACTGCTTTGATTGCTGTGCCACAATGCTGTGGAATCCTGGGTTGCGTAGTATGGTGAAGCCTCAAACTACAGGGAAGGTCCTGGTAGAACAACAACTCCCAGGATTCTATCATGTTGAGCAGTGACCGTTATTGTTGTTGTTGTTGTTATTATTATTAACGATGAGACGCTGAGAATTTTATTTTATGGTTTTAATTGCTAATTGTTTACTGTTTTTATATAGTTATTGTATTAATTGTTTTTTTTATTGTATTTTATCTTGTGGGCATTGTAGACTGCCTTGAGTCACCTTTGGGCTGAGAGGGGCGGCATAGAAATATAGTAAATAAGTAAATAAATAAATAAATAAATTATTCTGGCACAAAACACAGTATGTCACAGCAAATGAGATATATATGCTGGATTCTTATTTATTCATTTATTTATTTATTTACTTTATTTATATTCCGTCCTTCTCACCCCGCAGGGGACTCAGGGCAGATTACAATGTACACATTACACTTAGACACACAAACACACAAGACAGACAGAGGCAATTTAACATCTGGTCACCAGGGGGAGCTGTCGCACTTCTTCATTCCTCAGTGAGTTTCCTGGAGATCTTTTTTATGGCCTCGTAAATCAGTTAAATTAAGCCTCCCCACTAAGTGGTACCTTAATTTCCTACTTGACAGATGCAACTGTCTTTCAGGCTGCAAAGGTCGACAGCAGGCTACACTTAAAGGTTGAGCACCCACCTTGACCCGGGCAGTTCTCGAACTCATAAGCTACTGGTCAGAGAGATCTTATGCAGCTAACACTTAGCCAGCTGCGCCACATTCCCAGTGGACTGGAAGGCCCTTGGAGATCTCCTTCTACTCTAGGAACCAGGGCCATAGCCAGGATTTTGATTCAGGGGGGCTGAGTTTGGGGGGGCTGAGACTGGGTGGAAGAGGGTCTACCCTAGCAAAGATTTTGTATTGTTATCCCAATAACCCGATTAATGTGGGATATAATGAGCATGGTGATCAGATCATGATATGAATAAACATAACAGTTTAAATAATGTACCAGTAAGGCCTTTTCGCGGACCACCCTGAGAATTTCGGGGGGCTGAGCCCCCTTAGCCCCCCAGCTACATGTCTGCTAGGAACCTATTGTTGTTATTAGTAGTAGTAGTAGCAGAGGCTGAATGAATATTATCATTATTATTATGAATAAATTCAGGGGCTTATTATACTCACATTTAGTTGAATTCAGTCTTAAAATCTATTATATGGCTCTCACTGAAATAAATTTCCCAATATTTTGCTTTTATGGCTCTCTGAGTAGTGGGGAGGTAGATCATTTTGACTTGGTTGTTTTATAAGTAGCTCGCATGTTGAAAAAGTGTGAGCACCCCTGCTGTGGAGATTCCTAATTTCCCCAAAAGGTGCCATTTTCCAACCTTAGTCACCTTCTACTCTGCTTTGGCCAGACCTCACCTGGATCAATCCTTGCCTCCAGATCTGGGCACTGCAATGCCAGGAGGAGATTGACAAGCTGGAGAAGGGTGAGCAAAATGGTCAAAGGTCTGGAAAGCAAGCCCTGGGGGGGGGGGCAGTGGGTATGCTTGGCTTGGAGATGGCAAGGCTAAGAAGAGGTGACATGATGGATTGCTATGTTTTAAATATTGGGAAGGATGTCACACTGAGGAGGGGGGGGGAGTCGACTTTGCTGCTGTTCCAGTGACAGGAAGCAGTGGATTCAAGCAGCAGGGAAAGAGATGCCACCTAAACATTGAGAAGAAGGTAAGAATGGGGATACTGCCTGGGAGTGTGTGTTGGAATCTCCTTCTCCGGAGGTTTCCTAAGCAGAGGCTGGGGTGGCCATCTGTCTGGAGGGTGGGAGGGGGTTGGACTGGATGGCCTTTGGATTCTGGGATCTGGTTAGCAGCTCTACAGATGGAAAGAAAGAAGAGCGGCGGCTTGGCAGGGAAGCAGCAAAGGCGCCTTGCCTTAGGTTAGGAAAGAGCTCTGCGTTCTGAAGGCGAGAGAGAAGGGAAGAGTCTCTTATCCAGGTGAGCCAAACGAAGAGCTTTGCCGCGGATCTAGAAGGCGCTTCTCCCTCCGGACTTGGTGCCCAGTCTTCCCAAAGGCTTTCCTTGTCCAGCACTGGAAGGAGGGACCCGATCCAGCCCCACTTCGCCTTGGGAGGAGAGGGAGAAAGGGTGCCCCCCAAGAGCCAAGGGATCCAACAGAAAGGAAAGCCAAGAGGTGCCACCTCCCTGTCCATCTCCGACCTGAAAGAGGGACTTGGAAAAGAAGGTGTGGCAGTCCCTCCAAATCCAGGGGGAGCCTCCAAAGCATCTCCTCCTCCTTTGACCCGCCCAAGCCTTCGGATCTGGCCTCTCCAGCCTCCTCCAGCTTTTCTCCTTTCCCAAAAAGAGAAAAATATATATATTTCCCCTCACCACTGTGGACAGGATAGCTTCACTTCCATGGTAAGACCCAACCAAAGCTGTGAAAGAGATCATGTTGATGGAAGTTCCTTGATAAAAGATTGACAAAGCAGATCACAATCCACTTCCTCTGCTTTGAACTGGATTATATGAGTCTACACCAGGAGTGCTCATTAGGTAGATCGCGATCTACTGGTAGATCGCGTAGGGCGTCCTGGTAGATCGCAGGCAGGGCGGGAAGAAGGCTCCCGACACCGGCCAGTCAGCGTGGTGGTGGCGTGACGGCCCATATGGGAACCTATTGTTGTTGTTATTACTACCGTATTAGTATTATTATTAGTAGTAGTAGCAGAGGCTGAATGAATATTATTATTATCATCATTATTATTATTATGAATAAATTCAGGGGCTTATTATACTCACATTTAGTTGAATTCAGTCTTAAAATATATTATATGGCTCTCACTGAAATAAATTTCCAAATATTTTGCTTTTATGGCTCTCTGAGTAGTGGGTAGGTAGATAGTTTTGACTTGGTTGTTTTATAAGTAGCTCGCACGCTGAAAAAGTGTGAGAACCCCTGGTCTACACTATCCTATAATCCAGTTCAAAGCAGATCATTTTATGCTGCAGTGTAGATGGGGGCCTTAGATTCAGTGCCTTGACTCTGGCCCCTTACACACAGCTGACTCAATTCCCACCTTATCTGTTTTGAACTGGAATATGTTGATTTATTTATTGATTTATTTATTACTTCGATTTTATATACCGCTCCATCCCAACAGGCTCGGGGCGGTTTACATAAGGCAACATTAACAATGAAATACACTTTTAAAAAAAAACAAACAGTAAAAACAATTCTAAAACCAACAATCAAACAGTGGCAGTGTGGACTCAGATAACCCAGTGCAAAACAGATATTGTGGGATTTTTCTGCCTTGATATTCTGGGATATAGAGGGCTGTGTGGAAGGGCCAGTGTAGAGTCAGTGCATTGGCTCTGCAACTGGCCTTGGGTTGAGCACAAAGATGCCTTTTTTGATGGTCAAGTCCTTTAAAAAAAATCTTCCATCATCAATGTAGGCTTAGGATGCATCTAAACAGATACTGCTTTAATTGCTGTGCCACAATGCTGTGGAATCCTGGGTTCTGTAGTTTGGTGAAGCCTCAAACTACAAGGAAGGTCTTGGTAGAACAACAACTCCCAGGATTCTATCGTGTTGAGCAGTGACAGCTATTATTATTGTTATTGCTATTATTAACGATGAGACACTGAGAATTTTATTTTATGGTTTTAATTACTAATTGTTTACTGTTTTTATAAAGTTATTGTATTAATTGTTTTTATTGCATTTTATTTTGTGGGCATTGACTGCCTTGAGTCACTTTCAGGCTGAAAGGGGCGGTATAGAAATATAGTAAATGAATTATTCTGACACAAAACACAGTCTGTCACAGCAAACGAGATATATATGCTGGATTCTTATTTATTTATTTACTTTATTTCTATTCCGCCCTTCTCACCCCGCAGGGGACTCAGGGTAAATATATAGTAAATAAATAAATAAATAAATAATTTTGGCACAAAACACAGTATGTCACAGGAAACGAGATATATATGCTGGATTCTTATTTATTTATTTATTTATTTACTTTATTTCTATTCTGCCCTTCTCACCCCGCAGGGGACTCAGGGCGGATTACAATGTAAACATTACATTTAGACACACAAACACACACGACAGACAGAGGCAATTTAACATCTGGCCACAAGGGGGAGCTGTCGCACCCCTTCATTCCTCAGTGTGTTTCCTGGAGATCTTTTTAATGGCCTCGTAAATCAGTTAAATTAAGCCTCCCCACTAAGTGGTACCTTAATTTCCTACTTGACAGATGCAACTGTCTTTTGGGTCGCAAAGGTCAACAACAGGCTACACAATAGGTCGAGAGCCTACCTCGACCCGGGCAGGCCTCGAACTCATGACCTTCTGGTCAGTAGAGATCTTATGCAGCTGACACCCAGCCAGCCGCGCCACATTCCCGGTGCTTATTATTATTCCTATTATTCTTATTATTTATTTATTTACTGCCCTTCTCACCCCCGAAGGAGGACTCAGGGTGGCCTACAAACGATGGCAATAATTCAATGCCAGATTCAGACAATAACAATATTGGTAAAACACAATATTATAAAACTGTAAAAAAAACATATAAATATCAATTAAAATAGCCTTAAAGTGATACTGAACAGCATTAATTCTGCAACATAGATCTGGCACAGGCTATTAGGAATTGTGAGAGCTGAAGTCCATAACACCTGGAGGCCTAAGTGTGCCCATGCCTGGCATAGATGCACCCTTAATGTGTCCAACCTTCAGTAATTGCCTGGGCTTCCTTTATGCCGCATAGTTATGGTGTTATGATTCTACTTTAACACCCATGAGTCCGTCCTGGGACTTGTAGCTTGATGTGGTACTAGACCTCTCTGACAATTTCCTTCCCTAAATTGACAATTCCAGGACTCCTTAGGATGTCATCATGGTGGTTAATGTAGAAACATAGTGCTATAAGTGGGTAGCATGAAAACACCTCTTGTGTGTGATGTGGCCTTCTGTTCCATTTCAGTCATTCATTCAGTTATTCATACAGAGTTTGAAGTGTTACCTTAGTTACCTTAGGCCAGTTGAAATTATTGCTCTTTCACAGAACATGTTCTCAATCCCAATGACATTCCGGAGACATTTCCTGTTGACATGGGGTGGAACAATAAAAGGGGGGATAATACTTTGACTTATTGGGCTAATGTGCTATTAAATTTTGACCCCCATTTACAGTCTCAAATATTCTCCTGACGTTGCAGTTGGCTTGAACATACTTGCCAGTGAACAAGTCCCACTGAACTTATTGGAAGTTATTATTAAGTAGACATATTTAGACATAATTAGACATAATTATTAAGGATACATGTTTAGAATTGTGCCATTGTTTAGATCAGTGTTTTTCAACCTTTTTTGAGCCGTGGCACATTTTTTACATTTACAAAATCCTGGGGCACACCATCAACACAAAATGACACTCTAACGCAGTAATGCATATAGTTAATATTTATATATGCATATACACACACAACACATATAGCCTACACAGAAAGGGAGAATTGTGGGAGTTGTAGGCCAAAACACCTGGAGGGAGGGCCTAAGTTGGCCCACGCCTGCCTTAAGTGAGCAAACCCTGTTAGTTTTCGGCCCCTGCTTAAAGGTGCCTCAACCCTGTGTCCCAAACGCCCTTTGACCTGCCTTGGCTGAGTGCTAGGGAATCACAGGAGTGGTAGTTTGACACCATCCTGAGCCTCCCCAAACTACAAATCCCGGGATTCCCGAGCCTTGAGCCCTGGAAGACCAAGGGGTGACTCATTGCATGAATGCTATGGTGTAGATCCACTCCCAGGCAGCCGAGGGACCCGAGAAAGTCCCATCCCAGAATCTTTTCTCTCTCAGTGCGGCTCTTTCCGCCTGACGCAGTGCCCGCCTTTCGGCTCAAACCCTTCCAAGGCCAAGGAAGGAGTGGAGGGGAGGAGGAAGCCCAAGAAGGCAAGTGGTGAGTCCGGCGGCACAAGGCTTCCCAAAAGGAGGCTGTGTTTGCGGGACTCAGGCAAGGGATCGAGCCCCGGCTAGGGCTTCCTGGTAGGACAGAAGGGCTCTCTCTCTCTCTCTCTCTCTCTCTCTCTATCTCCAATTTCCCATGGCACACCTGATGATCACTCACGGCACACTAGTATGCCAAGGCACACTGGTTGGGAAACACTGGTTTAGATAAATAATCCATAGAAATATAGCATGCACCACTGTATGGACTATGGGTCCATCTATCTCGGCATTATCTACTAGAGCAGGTGCAATTCCATAGGTTAATGAACTGCATCTCCTGGTATTGTCATTGCTGATATTCACTAGGGCTGATAGGCGCTACCGTCCAATCACATTTCAAGGGGTTCCTGCCCAGGTTCTACATAAGTAGGCTGCACCCTCTGCATCTTTATTATGTCTTCCAAACAACATGGATTCTACCATTATAACTTATGTTTCAAAGGAATACAAATCATAATTTTGGGAATACATGTAAACAAACAAGCAAAAATGGCTGATATTCCTGTTGCTGTCTTGCTCTTTGGTCTGACCTGTCTGTTTCTCCAATGCCTGAATTTATGGCCTCTACACCCAAGCTTTCCTATCTCTCAACACCAACTACACCAGTAAGGTTAACATAGTGGTGTAGTCTACTGTACTTACAGGGTTCTGCCCAGTCATTCTTTTTGTATTGGGAAACTGACCATACTGTTGAGTAAATGTCTAAATAATCTGAGAGTACCAGATCAGAACCTTGAAATTTAAGTAGGGTCAACACTGGTTAGTACTTGGACGGAAGGTGTCCTAGGAATATCAGGTGCCATAGACTAAAATTCAGAAAATAGTAAAGGCAAACCATTTCTGAGTCTCTATAACTTGATAGGCTGTGCCCGTACCTTGGGAAGTCAGAGTTGGCCACTATAGTCCACGCGCTGGTTACATCCCGAAAAGACTAATACAATGCGCTGTATGTAGGGTTGCCTTTGAAGACTGTTTGGAAGCTTCAAGTAGCCCAATGTGCAGCAGCCAGGTTGCTCACTAGAAGAGTGCACAGAGAGAGGACATTGTGTCACCTCCACTGGCTGCTAGTCTGTTACCTAGCACAATTCAGCCTATAAAGCTTTAAACAGTTCTGACTCAGCTTACCTGTCTGAACGTATCTCCCTCTATGAACAACCTCAAAAATTAAGATCATCTGGGGAGGCCCTGTTCTTGGTCCTGCCTTATTCACAGGTGCGAATGGTGAGGATTAGAGACAAGGCCTTCTCAGTGGTGGCCCCTCAACCGTGGAACTCCCTCCCCAGTGACATTAGATCAGCCTCCTCCCTCCTGGCCTTCAGAAGGAAAGTGAAAACCTGGCTTTAGGATCAAGCCTTTGGAAAATAACTGTAGAGCAATAATAGATATGGAATATGTGCAATGATGTTCAGGAGATTCCAGCTGAACATTAGGAACAACTTCCTGTGAGAGTTCTTCAGCAGTGGAATTCTCTGCCCTGGAATGTGGTGGAGGCTCCTTCCTTGGAGGCGTTTAAGCAGAAGCTAGGTGGCCATCTGTCGGGGGTGCTTTGAATGCGGTTTTCCTACTTCTTGGCAGGGGGTTGGGCTGGATGGCCCACGAGGTCTCTTCGAACTCTGTGATTCTATGATTACTGGAACAGCCCTGGATTACAATTGTGGATGGCATGATTTTAATAGTGAATGCAATGTTTCTAATGTTTTAATGTGCATTAATTTAAAATGTTAACTTATATGTTTATTTTAATTGTATGTTGTTTCAAGGCATTGAATAGTTGCCTATAAGTAAAGCCACCTTGAGTCCCCTTTGGGGTTGAGAAAGGCGGGATATAAACTGGGTAAATAAATAAATAGGTAATTTGAAGGCACATGTACAGGATGATCCTTGTGGTATTTTCCGACTCAGTGATTATTTTTATTTATTTATTTATTTAAAACTTTTGTACCCTGGCCTTCTCACCTCTATCGAGGGACTCAGACCGGCATAACAGCAAAAATTCAATGCTATACAATTTAAAAACAACTACAACAACATATTAAAATATATAAAAACCCAGCATAAAACCACATTGCCATTAAAACAATTCCACTCAATCTGTAAACATGGTCATACATTTAGACAATAGCCAATCTCAGCCTATTCTGGGAAGGCTTGGTTCCACATCCAGGTCTTCACTAGCCTCCTAAAGGACAACAGAGAGGGGGCAGATCTATCTTCACTTGGTAGAGAGTTCCACAGCCGAGGGGCGACCACAGAGAAAGCCCTGTCTCTCATCCCCACCAGCCGTGCTTGCGAAGCCGGCAGGACCAAGAGCAGGGCCTCTCCGGAGGATCTTAATGTTCTTGATGGTTCGTAGGGGAGAATCCGTTCGGACAGGTAAACAGGGCCAGAACCGTATAGGGTATTGTAGGTTACAACCAGCACTTTGAATTGTGCCCGGAAGCTAATTGGCAGCCAGTGGAGCTGGCGCAGCAAGGGAGCTGTATGCTCCCTGTGCCCCACTCCTGTTAGTAACTTGGCTGCCGAATGTTGGACTAATTGCAGCTTCTGAGCAGTCTTCAGAGGCAACCCTATGTAGAGAGCGTTGCAGTAGTCTATTCGGGATGTAACCAGAGCATGGACCACCGTGGCCAAGTCAGACTTCCCAAGGTACAGGCACAGCTGGGGCACAAGCTTTAACTGATTCTGATTTTGTGGTAAGTTTTTTCAAAGACATTTACGGTACTTTTAAAAAAATCACAGTAGCATTATTGAAAACAGAGCCAGTACGGTATAGGGATCTGAGTGGCTTACTGGGACTCTAGGAAACCAAAGCTTAAACCCTTGGCAAGTCACACCTTCTTATCCTCAGAGGAAGGTAGTGGCAAACCTTCACTAAATAAATCCTGCCATAAAAATACCTTGAAGGTACATCACATTATTGGAAATGTTTACTGCTATTGTTAAAGCACTTGTCTCCCACCTAGAGTACATTGATGATCCCCTGGAGTTATCACATCTGCATGTTGGGAACAACTGGTTTATAGGACTGACAATTGACTCCTATTCATGCACTAGAGACTGAAGCTGGCATTCCTGCATGTAGAGCTCTTGCTAATTCCTCTTTTTATAGCTGTCCAAGTATAGGATTTTTCTCCACAGCATTGACTCCTTCTTGGAACCGATGATTGTATTAATCTCCTTCCTTCACAATATGATATTTGAGCATCTGCCTTGGTGCCATAATTTTTTAAAAACATTTTAAAGCATTTTTTGTGATCCTGCATGCAAATGTGAACCTTTATCAAAAGAGCCTCAACACAGCCGTGTCAAAAGAGCCTCCACGCAGTGTTGCTGCCAGCCTACCAGAACCTATGTGTCACAGCCATCAGGGCATACAATTCTTCTGCCTGGTGTGGAGAGTTTCTAGTCTGGCAATGCAGAAGTTCAAAAAGCTCCTCTTGATTTAGGATTGTCCTGGAAGCTGTGCACTGCAATAAAAGTATGACTGGGGCTTTTGGGGTAGTTTTCACATAAAAGGCACTATTTGGAGATTGGCATAGATAGACCATTAGAATGCAGGCTGTTTGCAGAGAAAGAGATTAGGTGAACTAATTACCATTTTCAAAGGGAGTGCCAAAACACCGAATTCTCAGGTGGAAAGAAAAGTAGATTTTATATCAGTTCAATTAGTGGTAATTGAGCAGAAAATATATTGAGGCAAATCTGTTAGGGTTGAACAAAAGTGGTATTTTTCTTTTTTTTCTTCTTCATTAGTTGTCTATGTTCATTTCTTCTCATTTTCTGGCAGCTGTTATTTTAACTTTCACAACCCACTAAAGTTATCTTAATTGTTGAATGTGGCTTGGAGCTCAGCAATTGTCTTCTGCAATGAGGATAACACCATCTCATAGGAATAATCTTATTAGTTGGCAGGATTCAAGGAAGAAGCAGGGTGAAGAGTATAAGCTGTTAGGAGAGAAGTGTATCCTTTTCCAGTTTGAATGTATTCTGCATCTTGATTTTTGTGTTTGTGTGTGTGTGTGTGCGTGTGTCAGGAGTGACTTGAGAAACTGCAAGTCGTTTCTGGTGTGAGAGAATTGGCTGTCTGCAAGGACGTTGCCCAGGGGACACCTGAATGTTTGATGTTTTACCATCCTTGTGGGAGGCTTCTCTCATGTCCTCACCTGGGAGAGCTGGAGATGACAGAGGGAGCTCAACCCGCTCTCCCCGGATTCAAACTGCTGACCTCCTGATCAGCAGTCCTGCTGGCACAAGGATTTAACCCATTGCACCACCGGGGGCTCCTGCATCTTATTTATTTATTTATTTATTTTATTGTTCATTTTTATATATCGCTCCTCCCTGCAGGCTTGGGCAGTTTACATAAAACAACAGATTAAAATGCAGATAAAATACTTTGTTATATAAAACACAAGGACATGGTCAGAGTTGTCCGGGGGAACTTAGATTGAAGGCCTGCTTAAAAAGGGTCGTCTTGCAGGCCTTCTGGAAGGGAACAAACTCTGTGATAGCCCAAACGTCGTCTGGTAACGCATTCCATAGCGTTGGTACCACCACGGAGGAGGCTCGTTGTCTTGTCACTGAGAGGTGACAGGAACGAACTGATGGAATCATCAGAAGGTTTTGTTCTTCTGAGCGCAGAGATCTCGGGGGAACGTCCCTCAAGTACACTGGCCCTAGACCATACAAGGCCTTAAAGGTCAAAACTAGCACCTTGAAAACAATCCGGTACTCTATTGGCAGCCAGTGCAATTGCTGTAGGATTGGTGTGATGTGCTCTCTTGCAGGTGCTCCCACCAGCAATCAAGCGGCAGCATTTTGCACCAGCTTGAGTTTCCGGGTTGTCGACAAGGGAAGGCCAATGTAGAGGGCGTTACAGTAGTCTAACCTTGAGATGACCGTCGCCTGGATCACCGTAGCAAGGTCATTTCTGGATAGATAAGGAGCCAGTCACCTAGCCTGTCGAAGATGGAAAAATGCTGTCCTGCTAACCATGGAGATCTGAGTCTCCATCGATAGCAATGGGTCTAATTGAACCTCCAGGCTTTTTACCAAAGACGACGGGCTTAGCCGCTCGCCATCCAGGGTAGGCAACCGGCACTCACCCATACCAGGACGACCCAGCCATAGGATCTCTGTCTTCGATGGATTCACCTTCAACCGGCTGGTGCGCAGCCATCCAGTCACGGCTTCAAGGCATTGATGGAAACAATCGGGTACGGTGTCTGGCCTGCCATCCATTCTCAGCACCAGCTGGGTGTCATCAGCATACTGATGGCACTCCAGACCAAAATTGCGAACCAGTCGGGTGAGTGGACGCATGTAGATTTTAAACAATAAAGGGGAAAGGATAGCTCCCTGGGGGACCCCACAACTTGAATGAAAACAGCTAAATACATAAAAGATATTTAGGAGCAAAAATAATACAAATAAAAACATGGCCAAGTAATATCATAAGTTTTTTTTAAAAAAAAATTAAGACATGTATGTTTCAACTTTGTCTTCTCTGTAGGCGCATGTCATTAACTTGAACAGGAATTGATTGGTGTTATAACTCCAGCTGAAAATATTTGATTCCCATAGCAGAATCTTGCAGCTCTGCCTAGTTTGTAATTGCTTAGGAAAATGGAAATTTCCATAACCTTTTTTTGGGGAGATTTTATGATCTTTGGAAAGGCATGACCTTATTAGAAGTCATAACCTTTTGAAAAATGATGCCATAACCTCTTGGTAAAAGCATGACCTGTTAGGGTCATAATCTGTTGTGCAGAATGGCATTCACTAGCATTCATGCAAGACAATTAGATTTATCAGCTGTGAAACTGATGTATGGGTATGTCTTACCCATACCCTGTGATTGTGTGTTTGTGTATGTCTTTGAACTGTCAGGGACAAAGCCATGCCAATGCACAAAAACAAGCACACATATATTTGGCAGTTTCAAAAGTGTTCCTTTTAGTTGTCCAAAAAACATCTACTCTCCCTTAAAATATATTTGCCTTTAAATCATGCTCTCAAGAGACAAAAATAAGCAGACTTCTTCAAAAGTAACATAGTTGGTTTACTCACAAACTTCATGTATTTAGCATATAAGTACTTTGCATATCAATCCAGTTACAAGTAGATTTGAAGTAGTTTCTCTGTGTAGATAACATAGAGCATCTTACTTATAATCAATAGTCCAAAGTCCAAAGCATCTCTCTGTTTTGAGAGTCTAATAGAGTCACTGTAGTCTGTTTCAACTAAGTTCTAAAAGCATACATATCTGTTTCTTCTGGAATCTTTAAGATGAACTTCTTCCTGCAAGATTATGAAAGCAAAACACAGTTTCTAAAATGGAGTCCGAGTTCTGAACAATCCCAGTTCTGATCACATAGTCTGTAGCCCTTTCCACAACAAAGAGTTATGGTCAAATTATTTATTTATTTAATTAATTATATTATTTATATTCCGCCCTTCTCACCTTGCAGGGGACTCAGGGCGGATCACAATGCACATATAGAGGCAAACATTCAATGCCATAGACATACAACATATATAGACAGACAATGAGCTACACAATTGGTCGAGAGCTCACCCCGACCCAGGCAGGCCTCAAACTCATGACCTTCTAGTCAGTAGAGATCTTATTTTTTTAATTTATTTATTTATTATTTCGTTTTATATACCACCCTTCCTGAAAAGGCTCAGGGTGGTTCACAGCAATGAACAACAAAACACAACAATCTTATGCAGCTGACTCCCAGCCAGCTGCGCCACATTCCCGGTGCATACCAATGCACACAAATACAATACAGTAGGCAATTAGAATTATATACATAAGAAATAACTAGTAGAGGCTTGAGAAGGGTGAATATTTGATTCTAAAACTGTGACAGAGTCTACTATCCTGACCACTGCCACCAATTTGTGAAGATGCTACTTACAGCTGGCGTCAATTTGTGAAGGCTCAAACTTTGTGAGGATCTGAATTTGAATCTGTGTCTTAAGTGTGGAGAGAATGTGAGGATTCGAACTCAGGGCTGTGACAGGGCAGAATGTCCTACCAATGCCACCACAATATGTAAGGACTCTTTTAATTTTTCTCTTGCTGCCACCATATAATTTACTGTGCTTGGCTACCCACTAGAAGAGGGTTGTTTTCAAGGCTTGTGGGAGAAAGAATCACTACAAGAGATGTTTTAATCAAAGAACTATAAAGCTTATTCAAACAGAGGCTTCCAGAGTCCAAGAGCTTGGGTGGTTACAATATCTACACAGAAGTACTTTCTTAAGGTTACAATATCTAACTATGGAGATACAGTCTGCTACTATCTCACTGCTCTCTTACAAACAATAACTCAGCAGTTTTCTGCACTCTGCTGGTTCTTCAAATCAACCTGCTTCCCTAGCAGTTAAACACAGCTGCAATGCTACTTTCTCCTAGAGTAGAACCAGAGCATTTTCAAAACTCGCTGGTAGCTGGTTAGAAACAGACTCCCCAACTTCTCCACACACACTTCTGCTTCGCAGTTAACCACCAACTGACATAATTTTGAATCTCAAGATTCCAGAGCCACCCACAGACTCCGCCTCCTGTTTTCACGGTAACGGAAACTCCCTGGAGGTTCTGTCCGCTAATATTCCTGTTAACCCTTTAAGGTTAGCTAAGTTCTACCCTTACAATATGCATACATATATATAAGCATCAAACACATTTAAAACCTGTAACAAATAAATATGACTTCATCACATAAGGTTGCTATTTCCAACATCTACTGTTATGTGTGTTGGAAAGTATGGCCACATTCTCTTAATTAATGGGAATGATAGATTCAGGTAGCAAGAAAGAAGCAACAATAGAATGCTCTGGACCGTATGATCAAGGGAAAAGAAAAATGACAGAAGGAAACAAACAAACAAGAATCCCTGTGTTCAATCCATAACAACTCAGGAATATCTGGGAAGAATTATTTAGTAACCTTGCACTTTTCAGGTTGTGTCAGACTCTAATTCTCACCATTCACAGCCATCTTTTTGATGGCTGATATTTGGCAGAATTGTAGTCTAATGCATCTGAAGAAGGCTGGGGCAGACCCTACTGAGCTATTGTCTGATTTTTAATTAGGCAGCTTCTTACATACTCAAAATTTAAGTGCTGTCCAATGCCTTCATGCAGTTGCAATTCATGTGCTGAAGTAGACACGCTGCATTGGGAGGAAAGCAGATGTTAGCTGATAGAGACAGTAGCCTGTGGCAGGATGTACTAAAATTGATGAAGTTTGTTATTAAGATGCTGGGGTCATACGTCTCTTTGTTTATTTTTGTTCATTTTTTGCTGCAGAACACAGTGAACATGCCAATAGAATTTGCTGAGCTGAGGCCAGGAAGGTTCCCTGATCATCCAGCATCATTCATGTGGAACAATGCTTGGGCAAGGCAAGTGCTTGTTATTTTGAAGGAAAGTGCATGGAATCAGAGAACCTATCAGACCATCGTTTTTGTATCAAACGCTTCTGATTCATCTGTATTCAGTTACTGGCATGCTGAATCATACTTGTTTAGTTATTAGCAGAAAGTAGGCATTTTTATTCTGATGCAAGAGAATGGAAAATTAGATTCTGTCTCATCTTGTCTCAATTCTGTGATTGAAACTATAGCATCATAGATTTCAAAGGGAATTGATAAGATTATCAAGTTCAGGGGTGAGGACAAACCTTTAACCTCCATGAGGATAGAGGTGGTGCATCAAGTGCCAAAAAGATGCATCATAAATGTACATGCCTACTCATCATGGGCACATTCTTCCCTGTGTTCATATACATAAGCACAATCTGCCTTCATCTCTGCATGAAGGGTCAGGGAAATTTGAACCTGTCTTCACTGGATATGACAGATCTTGTTCCAGTTCTGCTGAGGATAATGACTCGGGCGGATGATTCTGTTCATGTACCATTTCCCAGGAGAACCATTCCTAGAAGAAATGGAGTTTAGAACTATAAGCATTTTTGTACTTCCTGCTTCTTAACAAAACAGGTTATTTCTGAGGATTGTATTACTATTCTGGCTGCAGTAGTTTGGGGGAGAGTTGTAGGGCAGGGCTCACAAAAGCTGTAGATCACCCGCCTTCAATCTAACCCAGTTTTAAACCAGTTCAGGAAATCTACTACTACAGCTGGATCTGGGTTGGAGTCTAATTTATCTAATTCTTTGAAGCTGGGATTTTGTGACTCAAAAAGTGACATGTCCAACTACAGGCAGTCTTCAAGTTACAGACAGCTGACTTACAAATGACTCATAGTTAAAAAAAAAAGAGAGGAAAGACAACTGGAAATGAGAGAAGGGAAGGGAAATTAACTCATGAAAGAATTATTAAGGGGAAAACTTTTCAAAATCCAATTATTACAGGGACTGGAAGTGAGGTAAAATCTTCTGAACGGGGGGGGACAGGGGACGGGGGACGGGACACAAAGCTTCTCTCTCTCTCTTTATATATATATATATATACACACACACACACACACACACACACGCTTCATCACACTAGAGCAGTGTTTCCCAACCTTTTTTGAGCCATGGCACACTTTTAACATTAAAAAAATCCGGGGGCACACCACCAACCAAAATGACACCAAATGACACTCTAACACAGTAAAGAACGGCTGGGGGATGGTGGCCTGCTGGGAGCAGCTGCTGGGAGTGCTGAAGCCGGGGGAGGGGGAGGAGCCAGGCCGCACCATGCCCTGCCCCCTGTCCCCGGCTTCAGCTCTCCCACAGCTTCTCCAGCCTTGAGGGGGCAGTGCCACGCCAGCAGTGGCAGAGCCAGCACAATGCTGACTTGGCACTGTCCCCTCAAGGCTGGAGAAGCTGTGGGAGAGCTGAAGCCTGGGGAGGGGGCGGAGCCAGGCCGAGCCATGCCGCTCCCCTCCCCCGACTTCAGCTCTCCCACAGCTGAAGCTGAAGCCACATGGAGGAGGAGGAGCATGAGCGGTGGACGGGCTTCAGTGGGCGGGGCTCCTCCCCGCAGCTTCAGCGAGTGAGGAGATTGGAGGCTGGATGGGGAAACAGCCGAAGGAGGCGGCGCCCCGGCCCCTTCTTCTTTTTCTTCCCCATCGCCCTGCCCTTCCTCCTCCTCCCCCAAGCAGCAGGAGTTCAGCAGGAAGAGGGGGGAAGGAAGGGGGGCAGAGAGCTTTTCTCACGGCACAGCAGGAGGTCTGTCATGGCACACTACTGTGCCGCGTCACAGCGGTTGGGAAACACTGCACTAGAGAATAAATGCACTTTAAATTTGATTGCTGCCTCCTGCAGAATTCTGAGGTTTGTAGTTCAGGGAGGGGCCTTTAACAGACTCACTAAACTACAGACCCCAGAATTCCGCAGGAAGGAGAAACAGGATTTAAAGTGGATTCGTTCTCTAGTGTGATGAATATATATATATATATATATATATATATAGAGAGAGAGAGAGAGAGAGAGAGAGAGAGAGAGAGAGAGACATATGACTTGGGTGGATATACACTTAAAATGCACCTGTTCCAACTTACAAACAAATTCAACTTAAAAACAAACCTCTAGAACCTAAACCTATAGATAGAACCTATCTTGTTTGTAACATGGGGATTGCCTGTCCTGTTATTATGACATCCTAGTAATTAAGGAGTCAAAAAATAGATGTAGAATATTGAAAAAAAAAACAATAAACAGATTATTGTGCTCATGTTACTATATTCTCAGAGTCATTTGTTTAGGAAAATAGCTGGGAAAAGCTACTATTTTGGATTTGTCACTCCTTTAACCAGCGGGCTGGAGGATTCTGAAAGATGTAGTCCAAAAAATATATAACAGCCAAGTTGTGAGGCAGAAACAAGATACTAAACTACATGGCTCCTTGGCTTGGGACAGCTAAGCAGTGTTATTTGTAACCCTTCTATTTTGTGTGTTTTGCCCTTTCACATATTTCCGCTGTAGCTCCCAGTCAGGATTGTATGTCGCAAGTAAGCTTTTTCTAATGAACCATTTGCATGAGCAGAGAAGAACATCCAGTAGAAAATGCCTTGAGGAATTGTGGCTTAGTGGTAGAGCAGATGGTGCAATCCTCTATAAGGCTAGAAAAAAAAACCTGGCTGAAACGCTTGCCTCCAGTGTAAAGCAAATTTTATCTAGCTGGACTGACCAATGACTCAAAATTATGCAGTTCCCAATGTTCTTAAATCTTCTCTTGGCTATATCCCGATTTCATGGCCATCCATGGCTTCTGTTGCACTCCGGAACAGGAATAACCCTCTGACTTTAAAACACCACACGTTGAGTAGGAAAAACAATCCTTTTTATTGAAGATAGGTAAATACAGTACGGTAAAAATATGCTGTAAGAAAATAGATAAGTCCAAAAAATAGGGAGATAAGCAGGTATACAGTGTTCCAAGGCAGGTTTAAGCAAAGTTCAAAAGCAAAAAATCCAGACTTTTACAATCAAATCCGGATAGGCAGGAAAACATTAATCCATAGCATGAGTATATAATCCCAAGAGGCAAAGTGTCAAACCATGAACAAGAAATCTTTAACATGAATTTTCCAAGCAAGGCTTCCATGGAACAAGAACATGGCTTAGCAGGGTTCTGAAGTGATGCTTCCTCTGAACATTATTTACCCTGAAGAGAATTTTATATCCCAACACCCAGAAATTGGTTTCGCTTTCCTTGACAGTCTCTCGCCCTTATCTCTCGAAGCCTAGCAGAATAGCAAAAAGCTTGGCTGAGCTGTCTATTGTGGCTGAATTCCAGCCGTCTATTAATGTGCTAGTTATCTATCTGCTCACTAATTCTTCCAGGTGTCAAGTTGTTTTCAAACCCCAAATCTTGAGAACTCCCTGAGTCAGGGAGTAAATGATCATCCCTATACCCCATAGGAACATTCTCATGGGAAACTACACTTTGAACCAGTGTCCCTATGTCATTCTCTGCACTAATATCTTTGACCAAACCATCTCCATCTTGACCCTCAGTGACGTCATTCCCCACATCAGAAGAACCTTGATTCTGAAACACAAACACAGACTGAACTCCAACAGTTTCTATGAGAAAAACCTGTGAATTTTGGCTTCCAATCTTTGGCAAATTGGGAAGCCAGACTTGACCATGGTAGTCCATGCTCTTGTCACATCTTGAATAGACTACTACAATGTGCTCTCTGTGAGGTTGCCTTTGAAGTCTGTTTGGAAGTTTCAAATAGTCCAATGGGCGTCAGCCAGACTGGTCACTGGGGCACCATGCAACCTCCCTGTTACTCCAGGTCCACTGGCTGTCAGTCTGCTACCGAGCATAATTCAAAGTGCTGGCTTTGGCCTATAAAGCCCTAAACAGTTCTGGTCCAACTTACCTGTCCAAACATATCTCCCCCTATGGACCAGTTAGAGCATGATCAACTGGGGAGGTCTTGCTCTCGATCCCACACCCCTCACATGCATGATTGGTGGGGCCTTCTCAGTGGTGCCCCCTCACTTATGGAACTTCCTCCCCAGTGACATTAGACTGCCCTCCTCCCTTTTCATACTCAAGAAAAGCTGAGGGCCTGGCTATGGCACCAGGCATTTGGGGAATAGTGCAATATGGAGTTCAGCATTAAGTATGACTACGAGTCTAGGCATTATGTTTTTAATCTTTTAATCGTTTTTAAATCTTTTAATTGTTTTTATTTATTTGTATCTGTGTTATTATAACTTTATGTGTTTATGTGTTTATTTGTAATGTTTCTTTGTAATGCAGCATTGAATCTTGCCATACCTGTAAGCTGCTCTGAGTCCCCTTCGGAGTGAGAAGAGCAGAGTAGAAATATAGTACATAAGTAAATAAATAAATATAGCCCAGGATATACAATAGGTGTACTGGAAACATTGGAAAAATGATAATTCTTAGTGGCCCCTGGAAGATAATTTATATAAAGAGGCAAGTACACCTGCTATAGGCACAGAGGCAAACACACCTGCTATAGGCTCAGAGCCAAAATAGAGCATCCCCCCACTCCCCCTGGAAGCAATTGAAAAAAGAGAATTGATCCATAGTCATTGAATAAAGATATTTTAGAACACAGCTGCTGTTCTTAAGCCACTTGGACACAAAGGCTACGCTTCCAGCTTGTTGCTATATGTGAAATGTTGAGCTATCATGAAATTCAGGATGCTGACTACATTGTCTGTACCATTGTGGATTTGACACATTGAATGAACGCAATACAGAAGAAATGTATAGTTCTTTGTGTGTGTGTAGTTGAGGAAGCATTCCCAAATGTAGGTCAGAGAAGTGAGGAAACTAGAAATATTGATTTGCAGAAACGTTTGTCCTCCTTCAGTCCAGTCCTGCTTTCCTCAACTGATTTAGAATGATTTGGTTGTTTATCTGCTAACTCATATTTACAATCTGTTTTGAGGCAGAGGTGAGAAAAGTTATGAACAGCTTTTGGAAGTACTTGGGAAATCTGTTTTATTTCACAGCAGGCAAATACCAGGGAAGTCTATGTCTGAAAGTTAGGCAATCAATATCTATTGTCACACCATTAAAACGTAACCTTCTGCTAGAGGACAAGCTTCTGGAATCGTCTCATCTCTATTTGTTGTGAAATTTAATTATCAAATATAGGACAACAATCTTTGGGGAATGCATGTTACCCTTTAAAAACAAAAGGCTATTCTATTTCCAGTTCCTTTTGGACTGAAAAAAGAACAAAACAGGAGGAAAATCACAAAGCCAGCATGTCAACTATACACAAAATCCCCCAACTAATCAGAAAAAATGCTTTGGTTGACCTTAGGACAAAATCAAGGACCCAGAAAGTGTTTGTATTCGTGATGGATGTCCAATGGGAAAAGCTGGCTATTGAAATAATGTAATTGAGTATGTTTGGCTTTCTTAAAAGAGTTGTTAGAAAGTGTACTATTTCCTCTCAATAACATCGTATGCAAAGACAAAACATACACACATTGAATACAATTAATATACTTGGTATAATGTGCGTATGGAATTAATCCTACTCCCCAAAGTTCTCACCACAAGAACCTTGTAAAATTATTAGGTTCATAGATAGCAGGGAAATTCAGAGAGTAAGCTTGGTGGTTGAACTGGGATTTGAATGTGCATCACCCAAGTCCTTGTCTGGCTTTGAGTATGACAACAATACAAAATAATCAGAAGAGGAACAACCATAATTCATCAAGCAATCTTGCTAGACAGGTCAAAATTTAAATGCTCTTGAGCTTCAAATCAAAATATCAAATCCTCAGGCACTTCTGGAAACAACTGGAGACCGATCTTAAGAAAATTGTGGTAGACCCCTCCAAATTTGATACATGTGTTTGTGTGTACGTGTGTGTATGTGTGTGTGTGTGTGTGTGTACAAGGGTGGGTCAATAAGTCCGTGACTTTTTGAATTTCCTGCCTCTTAACTGAAAGGGCAGACTACTGCGTGATTTGAGGAGAAAATGGAAAAAAGTGAATTTTAAGCTCATTAAACATTATTTTTTGCGGAAAAAACCATCACTCAAACCAAGGCTAAGCTTGATAAATACTACGAGGACTCTGCACCATCAATTTCAATGGTAAAAAAGTGGTTTACTGAATCTCATTGTGGCCGTACAATCACGGAAGATGCCGAACATTCCGGACACCCAGTTGAGGTCTCTACACTTGAAACAATTGAAAAAATTCACAATATGGTATTGGCCGATCGGAGATTGAAAGTGTGAGAGATTGTGGAAGCCATAGGTATCTCACATGGCTCAGTGGTTTTTATTTTAAATGATCACTTGGGTATGAGAAAGCTTTCCGCAAGATGGGTGTCGTGTTTGCTCACAATCGACCACAAACACAATCGTGTGACAATTTCGCAGGAGTGCTTGGCGTTGTTCAACTGTAATATGGATGGTTTTTGCACCGTTTCATAAATGTGGACAAAACGTGGATCCACCACAACACACCAGAGACCAAACAGCAGTCAAAACAGTGGGTTTCTTGGGGTAAATTGATGCCAAAGAAGCTCGGCGGAAAGAGATTTGACTCCAACAATGAAATCATCTCACAAACAAATACCTATTTTGATGACCTTGACAAATCTTATTTTTTTGGAAAGAATAAAAACATTGGAGAAATGTTGGACAAAGTGTATAGAACTCAAAGGAGACTACGTTGAAAAATATGATGATTTTTTAATCCAAAAAACCTGTGTTTCATTCAAAAAGTCATGGACTTATTGACCCGCCCTCGTATCTCATTCATTCAAAAACTTGAAATGTCAAGGGAAGGGCTACTTAGAAATAAAAGAAAAGAAACTTGTCATAATTCTTTGGAATATAATACATCAAAATTTGCAGGATGGTTTCCCGCACTGCTTCCCCTTTCCATGTTTTTCTTTATTCCTTCTCTAATTCAGTCTCTTTTCTTTTAGGGATTACCTTCACTAATTGTTTGGGCACTACCCTACATCAGCACTTTTTTCTTTCTTTTTTTCTTCTCCCCTCCCCTTTTTCCCCATTCTTCTTCTTTTCTTTTATACTATCTACTATTTTAAGTCTAATTCCCAATGTATGTAAAATTTGCACAATAAAGATGATTTATTAAATAAAAATTTGCAGGATGGTTTAAGTGGTCAACCAGCTTGGGGTAAGAAGGTGATTTTCAATATTTCAATGATGCCAATATTTAATTTTCAATTTTTCTGAAAATTTGTATGGGATTTTTCTGAATGGACCAAGAAGAGAAAGGGCTTCCCACCACCACAGCATCATAATTTCCAGACATTTTACATCTCTTAGATGAAGCAATGTAGCAGAAACAGTAGAAAGAAGGAGAGAGATTTACAGAAATTATGATCTACCATATCTGAGAAGGTGAAGCTTTCTGATTTTAAGTGTGGAAGATTTTTACAATAATTTCCTAATCACTGTCATTCATGCTCTTGTTATGGTCTGGTCATTCATGTTCCAGTCCTGATTGCAAAAAGCAAATTAACCATGCTGTCCATCACAAAAATTCCAAAGTCTGCGTTAGTGTAATACTTTTATTAGACTAACCAAAAGAGTATAAAAACGTGTAAACCATCTCAGTTCTATTCTTCAAGCACGATGCTATACAAAGCTGATTTGGTGCAGGAACTGAATTGGTGTTGATGTTGTGAAATTTTAAGATGGAATAGGAAGCAGACATCTGAAAACATCAACATGAAGGTGTTGTCGCTGATATGATAGGCCAAGCATCAAATTTAGAACTCTTTCCTCCCTTGTTTTATCTCAGCATACCATGCAAGCTCCATGGTCTCAATATCACATCATTTCCCTCTTTCACCCAACTTTTTGTAACATCTTACCTGATGGAGAGATCTTGTAGACATTTTGGAAGCTTGGCTATGTTTTGGAACCCATTTGTTGGTCTAATGAAGTATAAGAAATATTATACTACTAGGAATGATAGATATAATGTGACTGCCTTAGAAGAAGTTGCAACTGGTTCAAAATGAAGCCGCCAGAATATTGAGTAGAGCCAGTCAGTCAAATCATATTATACCAGGGCCAGTGAACCGGTCTCTGACTTCGTCCCACAAAATTTGTCATCGAAAGGTCAATTATGTGATTAGCCATTTCATTGTCTAGTTACTTCTGGTTTTGAAAAATGTTCCTTGTGGGCCTAGAATACATAGAAAAGGCCAGCCCTGTCGCCTAGATGATGCAATTGCCCTTTAAAAAAGTGATTGTGTGGTCATAGCTTGAAGCAGTCCCAGTAAGATAGGTACGGTCCTCCGAAGTCCTGGAGATGTTGTCCACATGTTATCCTGCCCTGTCTTATGACAGTTGCAGAAATTCCCAATTTGCTTCGCGTGCTACCTTTAATGTCCTAAATGCATGAGAGCAGAATACAGCTGTGCAAGAGTGTGATAACCCAACTTGGGCACACAAGATCTAGAGCACTGAATCTCAAAGTGGGCGGTACCACCCCCTGATGGGCAGTGAGGCGATCCAAGGGGGCGGTGGGAGGCTCAGGGGAATTTGGGGGGCAGTGAACCCCTTTAAGTGGGCGGTGAACGATTGGCCATTTAGGAGGAGTCACACGACCCTCTTCTTTAGTCCCGCCCCCTTCGCTTTGACCCCCACACGCAGTGCAGTGCAAAGGCTGCAATGCAAAGGCCTCCGCGCCCTCCAGCGGAGCCTCCCAGCCACCGCGGAAGAAAGCGCGGCCTTCCCCCGGCAGAGGCAATTCATTCCAAACCCCTCCAGTATTTTCTGTTGGTCATGGGGGTTCTGTGTGCCAAGTTTGGCTCAATTCCATTGTTGGTGGAATTCAAAATGCTCTTTGATTGTAGGTAAACAATAAATCCCAGTAACTACAACTCCCAAATGAGAAAGGCTATTTTCTCAAAACTCCACCAGTGTTCAAATTTGGGCATATGGAGTATTCATGCCAAGTTTGGTCCAGATCCATAATTGTTTGGGTTCTCAGTTCTCTCTGGATGTAGGTGAACTACACCTCCCCTAAATCACTGCCAATTCCTCCCAAATCCCTCCAGTATTTTCTGTTGGTCATATGAGTTCTCTGTGCCAAGTTTGGTCCAGTTCTGTAATTTGTGGGGATCTCAGTGGTCTGTGGAAGTCAGAGCTGAATCGATTGAAGGTACTGCAAATCCCATCATCCATTGTCCATACTCCCCCAAACATATTGATTTTGTGATTAATCACTATGTTTTAATTATGTTCAATTTGTAACAATGAAAATACATCCTGCATATTAGATATTTGCATTAGAATTCGTAAGAGTAGCAAAATTATTTATGAAGTAGCAACGGAAATATGGTTGGGGGTCACCACAACATGAGGAATCTTATTTAGGGGTCACGGCATTAGAAAGGTTGAGAACCACTGCATTAATACATATATCTTTCTGTTTAATTGCTATTAAATTTTTTAAAAATTAATTTCTAGGATGGCGGGGAGTAAATTTTTTTCTGAAAAGGGGGCAGTAGGCCAAAAAAGTTTAGAAACCACT
The DNA here is from genome assembly GCA_030556195.1 of Anolis apletophallus. Lineage (NCBI taxonomy): Eukaryota > Metazoa > Chordata > Lepidosauria > Squamata > Anolidae > Anolis > Anolis apletophallus. The sequence goes on along the minus strand of JARBWK010000012.1, from coordinate 49,376,703 downwards.
GATCTAAAGTTTCTATAGAGGTTTCTTCCCCTGGACCCCATAAGGAGGTCCACTTTTACACAAGTTACAAAGATAGTTCAACTAATTTCAAACAGATTTTTTTCTCTTGGGCCGAGCACAGCTGGTAAATCATCACCAGCAGTAATAAGATCTACCAACCAACAGGTTGCCAGTTCAAAGCTCGGGTCGGGGTGAGCACTCGACTGTCAGCACAGCTCATTGTTTACCTAAGCGGTTTGAAAACAGTTTAGAGTTGTAAGTAGAGAAATTAGATACCACTAAAAAGCAGGGGAGGTATTTTACAACACCATAAAAGAAAAAGATCAGAAAATGCTGGCGACCAAAAGGAAGGAGGAAGTCGTGATGGCTGTTTGTCATAGAGAATGGAGCGATAGCATCCATCCCCCTGTGGCTGGATTTGAGCACAGCCTCCAAAGGCACCAAAAGCTGGACGCCGAAACAATATGCCTCTTTTCTGTTCTGTTCTGTCTGCCCAAACAGCATTGAATGTTTGCCGCATATGTGTACTGCGATCTGCCCTGAGTCCCTTTGGGGAGATAGGGCAGAATATAAATAAAGTGTTGTTATTGTTATTGTTATTAATTTTTCATATGTAGTGTACATGTTTGTGACGTTAAGTTGCCCATCATAAATGTCATAGGATTGGTGTTTTCTCCAGTTTCTTCTTATAGCACCTGGTATTGGTTTGTGGTCTCCCATCCAAGAATTAACTGGGACTGGTCCTCCTTAACTTCCAAGATCAGACAGGATCTGGTACCTTTAGGATATTTGGGCACCTTTTAATGCCTTATTACTCATTTTAGTCTATTATTAGATTGCAGTAAATTATTATTACAAACATTATCTTGAATATTACATAACAGGAGGGGATATACATTTTAAAAACAGACATCTAAAATGTAATTTCTCAAAGATGACTGAGAAATTTTCACTCTTTGAAACATTGAAGAATGTCTTGATAACAAAGCTTTGGATAAAATACCATCTCATTCATTTTTTTAAGAAACCACAATTGTTGTAACTATTAAATTAAAACCCTAAGTATCATACTATGTGTGTTTTTAAATACACAAAGAACAACTTTGAAACTGATTTGCATAAATGTTGTTGTTGCTGCAATTAATAATTCTTCTATTTCTGGTTCCAAACAGGAGTTTAATATGGATGTAGAGTTCCAAGACTACACTAACAGGACAGTAGCCTCAGAGAACAGTTCGGCTCCTTCTGTGGGTTCCAATTTTCCTACCTGGGAAGACTACAGGAACAGCGTGGATGACATACAGTATTTTCTCATAGGCCTGTATACTTTGATCAGCCTCGCTGGTTTTCTGGGAAACCTCCTTATTCTTGTGGCTTTGGGGAAGTGCAAGCAAAAAACAATAATAAACTTTCTCATTGGGAACTTAGCTTTTTCAGATACTTTAGTGGTAGTCTTCTGTTCTCCCTTCACCTTGACATCCATTCTGCTTGATCAGTGGGTATTTGGCAGAGTCATGTGCCATGTCATGCCCTTCCTCCAGTGTGTGTCTGTCTTGGTTTCCACTTGGATGCTGATTTCTATTGCGGTGGTCCGGTACCGCTTGATACGTCACCCTCTTTCGAGCGACTTGACTTTGAAACATGGCTGTTACCTCATTTTAATCATCTGGGCTCTTGGTTTGGCCCTTTGTTCCCCTCTGCCTGTTTTCCACAAGATTGTCAATCTCCAAGATGCCCTGAATCTGGAAGCACTCAGAAGCAAGCACTTGTGTGTCGAGGCATGGCCCTCTGCTTGGTACCGGATTGCTTTCACTATTTCCTTATTAGTCATGCAGTACGTCTTGCCTTTGGTTTGTTTAACCATAAGTCACACCAGAGTTTGTAGATCTGTTAATTCCCGGTTGCTAGGTAAGGAAAACAAGTTGGAAGAGAACGAGATGATAAATTTAACCCTTCATGTCCCCAAGCACCATGGGCCTCAAGGAGAGCTCTCTAGCTCTGAAAGGTGGAGTTACACATTTGTCGGGAAGCACCGAAAGAGGTACAGTAAAAAGACAGCGAGTGTGATGCCTGCAATTTTAATGCGCCACCGGGATCTTAACTCTGGAGGCCTCCCTGAAACATCAGCTACTGAAAAAAGCCAGCTTTCTTCATCCAGCAGATTTATACCAGGAATACCTGTTTGTTTTGAAGCAAAACCAGAAAATTCAGAATTGCAAGGTGGGATGACAATACCCCGACCCACCACTCAGATTAAGAAAAGATCTCGCAGGGTTTTCTGGCGACTGACAGTGCTGATCATTGTTTTCGCGGTCAGCTGGATGCCCCTTCATGTTTTCCACGTTGTAACTGACTTCAATGGCAACCTCATCTCAAACAAGCATTTTAAATTGATCTACTGTATTTGTCATTTGTTGGGCATGATGTCTTGCTGTTTGAACCCAATTTTGTATGGGTTTCTGAACAATGGCATCAAAGCTGATTTGTTGTCCCTTGTTTCATGCTTACAAATATCATGATCGCCTACAAGTTAACAGTAAAATGTGAAACAAATCGTTATAAGGTTCACTGAACTGTGGGTATTTAATCAGTTTGTGAAAAAGATGGTGGCAAGTAGTGGCTGAGAACTTATTGTGAGAATGGTTAACTCACTGATGAGATGATGTTTGGATTACTGCCCTACATAGGCAGACTTGCCAGATAATGAAGTTTTGAGCAGTCACTTCAAGGCCATCCAACTATGACTTTCTTTAAGTTGGATGGTTTGAGACAGGAGTCTTCTATTTGAAGTTCTGAACATTAGTTATTGTTGCTGCTGTTGCTGCTGTTTTTTGCCTTCATAAGGTGTCCATTGAAATATTTTATTTATTTATTTATCGTGCCAGAAGCAAATTGAAGGTACAGTTATAATGTATTTAAAAACACAAAATTAAGAACTTGGCATTATACTAAATGTCCTTTGAGCAGAAGCTGGCCACTTGGAGTGCCTCTGGTGTCGCTGTAAGAAGGTCCTCCATTGTGCATGTGGCAGGACTCATGCTGCATTGTAGTAAGTGGTCTGTGGTTTGCTCTTCTTCACACTTGCATGTTGTGGACTCTACTTTGTAGCCCCATTTCTTAAGGTTGGCTCTGCATCTCGTGGTGCCAAAGGGCAGTCTGTTCAGTGCCTTCCAAGTCACCCAGTCTTCTGTGTGCACAGGGGAGAGTATCAGCCACTGATTGAGATTCCGGGTTTTAGTTTGGCACTTTTGGACTTTTGCTTGCTGAGGTGTTCCTACAAGTATCTCTGTAGATCTTAGAAAGCTATTTCTTGATTTAAGGCATTGGCATGCTAGCTGATATCCAAACAAAGGATGGGCTGGTGATGTCATTACTTTGGTCCTTTCATTATTGGCTGCTACTTCCTGATGGATGTCAAGTGGTGCAATATTGACTAAATAGTTCTCCAGTCATGTGGAATGTAGACATCCTGTAATAATGCAACATGTCTCATTAAGAGCCATGCCCACTGTTTTAATGTGGTGAGATGCATTCCACATTAGGCATGTGTATTCGGCAGCAGAGTAGAAAAGCCCAATGGCAGATGTCTTCACTGTGTCTGGTTGTGATCCCCAGGTTGTGCCAGTCAGCTTTGGTATGATATTATTTCTCATACCTACTTTTTGCTTGATAGCCAAGCAGTGCTTCTTGTAAGTCAAAGCACGGTCCAGGGTAACTCCCAGATATTTTGATGTGCTGCAATGCTCCAGTGGGATTCCTTCCCAGGTAATCCTCAGAGTTCGAGATGCTTATCTGTTCTGAGGTGAAATGTGCACATCTGCATTTTAGATGGATTAGGAATCAGCTGGTTTCCCCTGTAATAGGCAGTAAGAGCACCTAAAGCTTCAGAGAGCTTCTGTTCAACTATTGCAAAGCTCTCTGCTTGAACAGTGATGGCACGATCGTCAGCATAGATGAAACTCTCTGTCCCTTCTGGCAGTGGCTGATCATTTGTGTTAATGGTAAACTCTGATAGAACAAACATGCTCTCCTGAGGCAGGCCATTCTTCTGTTTTTGAAAGATTTATTGAAAGTGGAGCATACCATTGTGTTCCTCTTAGGTTGAGAGAGTATAACTTGCCCAAGGCCATCCAATGTGTTTCCATGGTTGAACAGGGATTCCAACTATAGCTTCATACAGTCTGTAATCCAAACTTAAATCACTGCACCATGCTGGCTCTTTTCATGAGATATACTATTGTTCGTATGTTCACTAGATGCAGAAGTACTGGATTGTAGCTCTAGTCCAAACACTTCTGCTGAATCCTGCTTTAGTGGTATTGGAAAATGAAAATTCTTGCTATTAAATGTGGAAAAACAATGTATGGTTGCGATGAGCTATCAAGCAGTTATTTGTGGCTAAAATAAATACGTTGCTCCTCTAAACAAGTTTTTGAGCCAGTTAAAATAAATGTCAGCTTGTTTGTATTAACGGAAACAAAAGTGGTATTCTATTTATTACACAATGTAAAATATTTCTAAATAATTCTTAATGAGGATTTGAGGATTAAGCTTGTTGAAAGGAATCCTATGTAGAAATGACATCTGCTCCATATAGTTTAGTGCTACTGAGTTTTAAAAGCAGATAAGCTTTTACTGGCATGTAATAAAAAGTCAGGTACAGCAATGGCCCAGCCCTGTGTTTGGATAACAAACGATACAGGTTTCTGTCTTTAGAAAAGAGGCAGGAAGACACAGGAGGAGAAAGAAGACCGTCACAGCACTTGTAAGACTAAATCTGCTTACCAAAAATCAGTTTCTTTGGGTTCCGCCCAGAGTCAGTTTTTAAGAGGTTCTTACGTTTCTCCTTTTCCCCTACCCTTTGTCTCCTATCTTCCTTTTATGCTGCAAGATAACAACATGGGTCCTTTTTTAAAAACTTTTTTTCCATCTCAGGACCAACTTGAGAAACTGCAAGTCACTTCTGGTGTGAGAGAATTGGCCGTCTGCAAGGACGTTGCTTAGGGCAGTGTTTTTCAACCATTTTTGAGCCGCGGCACATTTTTTACATTTACAAAATCCTGGGGCACACCACCAACCAAAATGACACAAAATGACACTGTAACACAGTAATACATATAGTTAATATGTTTTTAAATGTATTTATACACTTAGTGTGAAACCTGGGCCTGTTTCGATGAACACAACATATATATAACTTCCTCTCACATACTTATACATGGCTATCATATCTTCTCTCAGCCTTCTCTTCTCCAGGCTAAACATGCCCAGTTCTTCATGCCGGTCCTCATAGGGCTTGTTCTCCAGACCCATGTGAAATTTCACCCTGAGTGGAACTTGTTTCCAGTTAACTATGGATGTCATGAAGCTGTTATAAACAGTTCCTTGGGGGGGGGCAACTCTTGAAAAATCCAGTAAAATAGTTTTTTTTAAAAAAAAAAAAAAAAACATTTCCAAGCAGAGAGGCTCAATTTGATGCTTGGAAACCTGTGAATGCTTCAGCCTCCCGATACCCCCAGGTTCGCTCACTGCCCAATTCACCAACGTGGAGCTTCCGGCTTTGGCTGTTCTTGCGAGAAATCCAAGCCAACGGGAAAACGTCGACTCAATCACTTCCACCCAGTGCTCTGCTTTTGTGGAGGGAGGCAGTGAAAGAGGCCACACAGATCTATGAAACGTAAAGAGGCTATACGTTTCATAGATCTGTGTGGCCTCTTTCGCTGCCTCCCTCCTCCCTCCGCCCAGTGCTGAAAGAGGGAGAAAGAGCTGCTAGGAGGGGGAAGGGTGCCAATTTCACACAGCACACCTGATGATCGCTCACGGCACACTAGTGTGCCGCGGCACACTGGTTGGGAAACACTGGCTAAGGGGATGCCCAGATGTTTTGATGTTTTATCATCCTTGTGGGAGGCTTCTCTCATGTTCCTGCATGGGGAGCTGGAGCTGATAGAGGGAGCGCTCTCCTTGTTGGTCTTCAGTCCTGCTGGCAGAAGGGTTTAACCCATTGTGCCAACTGGAACTCCTTTTGTTTTTTAAAACTACTTCAATGGGAGATTCTTGGTTTTAGAAAACTAATCTGCACTTAGAACTAATGCACTTTGACACCGCTTTAACTGTGTTGGCTTAAAGCTATGCAATAGTGGAAGTTGTCATTTAACTAAGTCTTTAGAAATGCTGATGCTTCACCAAGCTACAACTCTCATGATTCCATAGCATTGAACTATGGCAGTTAAAGTTGACAAACTGCATTCCTTCTGCAATGTAAATGCACTCTAAACTTTAACTGGGGGAAATAATATGACTTTTTTGTTGTCACTCCCAAGCTGTAAGCGAGACTACACTGGGCCTTTCCTCATAGTCCTTGTGTTGGTCATTGTATTTAGTCAGGTCTTCGGAAATTAATTGGGTCTGTCAGAGCTGGAGGTTCTTAGCCTTGGAGAGAGTCTCTGCGGAAAGAGTCCTTACTCCATGGGTATTGTTTGATCTTTATTTCATGTGCTTTTAATTGTGTTTTGGCCTCTCTTGTGTTTTAATTAAACTGTGTTATGGTTTAACTGCTTTTTTTAAAAAGATTTGTTATACTGTGTGTGGGGGTTTTTCCAGAGAGAAAGTCAGGTTTTAAATGTATAACAGTGAAGAAAAAAGAAGAAAGAACAGCAACCAAGATGTGTGTGTGTGCGTGTGCCAGGAGCTACTTGAGAAACTACAAGTTGCTTCTGGTGTTCGAGAATTGCCTGTCTGCAAGGACATTGCCCAGGAGATGCCCGGACGTTTTGAAGTTTTACCATCCTTGTGAGAGGCTTATCTCACGACCCTGCATGGGGAGCTGGAGCTGACAGAGGGAGCTCAACCCGCTCTCCCACTGGCCTGCTGGTCAGCAGTCCTGCCAGCGCAAAGGTTTAACATATTGCTCCACTGGGGACTCCTCAACCAAGAAATAATCTGTGTAATGTTTTCAACATATAGTGTTAATGTACAGATATAGTGTACATACTAAAAATGGAACCTTTGTGATCCAAGAGGTGCTTGGAAACACGTAGAGTGGAAGCATATGCTCCATTAAATTTTGGATTGATGTACAGGACAATGCATTGTTTGCCCATTATAATCTATAGAAAGTGGCTCCAAATCTCAAACTGATCTTTTTTTTAGTGATCTGCTGCTGCTCTTTGGCAAATTTCATGCTTCAACACTTCATTTGGAATTTATATAGAGGAATCATTAGGAAACGTGGTGTTTATTGTTTACTTACCCTTAGTATTTTCTGTATGGCAAACATATGTATACACTCAGCGGAAACTGAATCGCTTTCCCCCTTAGATTTCATTGGATCCAGAGAAGACAATCTGTTCTTATTTCTGTATGGACTTGTTCTTTATCCCTGCTGCTAATATAAACTTGCAACCAAAGAAGGAACAACTATGTGTGGAAGTGTATTTTTAGAGATATTATTAAACTATTTCAGTTCTGAAGTGTTTTCGTTTGCGCCTAGTAACCATTTCTTCTGAACATACTTCGCATGCTAAGAGCTAGTAACAGCAATGTCCTTTCTTGTGAAAAAAAGGAAGAAACAAAACATTGAGAATATTCTATAGGAAAACATTCCATAGGGATATAATATTAGGCAGAGATTGGAAAGCAACCCTTTTTGGACCACATCCCCAGAATTTCCTAACCAACGAGGTTAGTGTCCACAAATATTTTTAGTAAAGTCAACTCCCTTGGGCAATTACCAAGTTGCCATGATGGCTACAGGATTCTGGGAGTTGTAGTGCAGAAATATTTTTCTTGAGATCTGCAGTTAAGCTGCATCTTTAGCTCCAGTCACCTATATGAGTATTTGTCTTAAAACGTCATCAGACAGAGAGAGGGAAAAGCGAGGGAAAGCAGAAGGACCTGTCTTAAACCATTCCCTCCTGTCTTTCCCCATCTTCAAGGATGGCCAGCCATCCCACTTCCTTACTCATCTTTCTCTCACTTTCTCTCGTCTGGAATCTGGAATTAGGTAACACCATGGGCAGGCATGTAGCCCGGGGCTAGGGGGGGGGGGCTAGAGGGGCTCAGCCCCCCACAAATTCTCAGGGTGGTCCATGAGAAGGCCTTACTGGTACATTATTTAAACTGTTATGTGTATTTATATCATGATCTGATCACCATGCTCAATATATCCCCTATGCATGGGGGTATTGGGATAATGATACAAAGGTTTGCTAGGGTAGATCCTCTCTCACTCAGACTCGGCCCCTCCCAAATCAAACTCAGCCCCGAATCAAAATCCTGGCTACGGCCCTGATCATGGGACACTCGGGTTCCATTTCCTAAGAGCATGGAATTGGAAGCTGAAACCCATGGATGAATGGACGCAGCTGGCTAAGTGTCAGCTGCATAAGATCTCTCTGACCAGTAGGTCATGAGTTCGAGACCTGCCTGGGTCGAGGTGGGTGCTCGACCTTTAAGTGTAGCCTGCTGTTGACTTTTGAAGCCCGAAAGACAGTTGCATCTGTCAAGTAGGAGATAAAGGTACCACATTAAGTGGGGAGGCAAATTTTGACTGACTCATGAGGCCATTAAAGAACTCCAGGAATGCTGAGGAATGCGGAAGGAACAACAAGGGATGCTGGGAACGCTGAGAGATAAGGAGTGTGTCAGCTCCCCCTGGTGGCCAGAGTTTGCCTCTGTTCATCTATATGTGTGTTATGTGAAAACGGCAGGGATTGTCTGCTAAGCATGTGTACCTGTAATCCGCTCTGAGTCCCCTTCGGGGTGAGAAGAGCGGAATATAAATAAAGTAAATAAATAAATAAATGAATTATATGAGTCTATACTGACATATAATCCAGTTCAAAACAGGTAATCTGGATCAGAAACCGGATCATATGGCAGTGTAGATGGGGCCTTAGAAAGAACATATTGATTCAATTGAAAGATTCATATAAAAAGCCTTGCCTATTAGGCTTGTCCACAGATTCATTATGGACATTTGCCTTTGGCTTGTTTGGTAGGTTCGGATGGTTCGGAAGCCCAAATGGCATGGGCTCTGTTGCCACTGTTTCTACCGGCTGCAACAGTGGCTGTCAAAACTGGCTGCTTTTAGTTACACATGGAGTGAAAGGAGGGAGGTAATCACTAGAAAGAAAAGCATGAAGGGGGAGGGGGAGGCACAACTCCAGCATCTCCAAATCAAGAGAAAATAGAGGGATTTTCTAAAAAAGCCTCTTTAAAACTGCCGGCTGCAGGGAGAGAGCATGTGCACCTGTAGCTCCTGTAACTTCTAGAGTAGAAACACCTTTAAGAAATCTTTAAACCCAGTCTCCTCTACAGACAGAAGGGAAAGGATCATAGGAGTGGTATTTTAGCTTTGATGCTTTTAATCCAGGTCTTAATGAAGGATATAAGGACAAACAAAATGCCTAAAATGATGGGAAGGGGAGCCTGTGGGAAGTCCCCCCCCCCCATTGCCACCAATGGGTTGGATGGGGAAAAAAACTTTCAGCTTCCCAGATCAAAAATGAATTTCTGTCCTCCCGAATTTGGGAGGCTTTAAAAAAAACGGATGAAAACCTCCATCAAAATCCAGGACACCAAAACTGCGGTTTACCCGGATTGCACAAACCTACTGCCTATATGACTCATAATGCAAACTTCAGCTGCTTGCATGAAATATTTCTTAGTTCAGGGTGACAGGAATTGATCTAACATCTCATTTAGAGAAGCAAAACTCATTAATCTGGTTTCTTTCTTCATATCTTCCTGAATATGGTGCGTGTGTATATGTGTATCAGGTTGCTTCCCCCTCTTGCTTTCTCCAGAATTATCGCAATTTAAATAATTAGTTCAATAAAGTAGCCTTTATTTGACCCAACATTTTGTGTGGCCTCATTATTCCATGGTAGGTCATCAAAACCATTACATCATCTGACTGTTCCTGTGCATAATAAAGATGAGTGGAGCAGCAAGAATTTATTGCAGGAAAAACAAAGTCTTGGGACTTCTTGGGGATGAGAAGAAAGCACTTCAACTATGGCATATCCTTTCATGGATAAAATGGATAACATCCGAGTGTGTACAATGTTATCACACCAGGACTTTAAAGCGGGCAGTCCCGCATTTCTGCCACCTGCAGAATTCTAGGAATTTGGAAATGTAGTTTATTATTTATTTATTCGAGGGCGGTTTACAAGGAAGAATAAACAATACAGAATAAAACAGTGGTTTAAAAACTCAACAATTGTCAAAAGCCTGCCTGAAGAGGTGGGTTTTGCATGCTCTACGAAAAGAGCTCAGATCTCGAAGAGCCCGAGTCTCAGACGGCAGGGAGTTCCACAGGACCGGACCTATGATGGAGAATGCTGTCTGCCGGGTTGCTGTTAAATGAAAGGATCTAACACTAGGAATAGCAAGAAGGTTCAAATCTTCTGACCGTAGTGACCTTGGGGGATTGTAAGGGAACAGGCGATCCCTTAGATACACTGGCCCCAGACCATGTAAGGCCTTAAAAGTAAGAACTAACACCTTGAAAGTGATCCGGAATTCAATAGGCAACCAGTGCAGGTCTCACAGAATAGGTGCTACATGACAACTCGCAGGCTTCCCTGCGAGGAGCCGAGCTGCGGCGTTCTGCACTAGTTTGAGTCTCCGGGTTGCAGTCAAGGGAAGGCCAATGTAAAGAGCGTTACAGTAGTCAAGTCTTGAGATTACCGTAGCCTGGAGCACCGAGGGAGCCAGCCGCTTCGCCTGCCGCAGATGAAAGAATGCGGTCCTGCTGTCAGTGGAGATTTGAGCCTCCATTGACAGCAGAAGGTCTAAAAGGACACCAAGGCTTTTTACAGATGATGACGGGCGTAGTGCCTTACCATACAGGGTCGGCAGCTGGATTTCCCTATCACCCGGACGCAGGCATGTAGCCAGAGGGGGGGGGGCTTAGGGGGCTTCAGCACCCCCACCCAAATTATCAGGGTGGTCCACAAGAAGGCCTTACTGGTACATTATTTAAACTGTTATGTTTATTCATATCATGATCTGATCACCATGCTCATTATATCCCACATTCATGGGGTTATTGGGATAACAATACAAAAGGTTTGCTAGGGTAGACCCTCTTCCACCCAGTCTCAGCCCCCCGGAATCAAAATCCTGGCTACGGCCCTGGGACGGCCCAGCCATAGGATTTCCGTCTTCGGGTGGGGCCTTTTGAATTCTCGCCTTGCCAAACTACATTTTCCAGAATTCTGCATGCAGCAGAAATGGGGGCTGCCCACTTTCAAAGCCACAAGACTTCATTGTTTTTGACTGCCCATAACATGTTGTCTTTCTGTTAACAATTGAGGACTAGACACCAATCTCCAAAGAGAGAGAGAGAGAGAGAGAGAGAGAGAGAGAGAGAGAGAGAGCTCAGCAGCAAACTTTAACGGAAGCTTTCTAGCCAATCAATATTGCTCAAAGGAAAACATTTTGTACCTGATCTTTATTTCCAACTTTGAAGACCCAGTATAAAAACTGCCCTTTTAGTTAAAATACAGCAACATCATTTTCTCTCGGATAATATTGCTCTCTAATAAAGCGGTTTTGGCACTTTCTTTGTAGAAGTAAGGTCAGAGAGTGATGCTGCACACGTGTAGAGCTTAGAAAAGTGGGTTTCTGTGCCAAGAATCAGGCAGGCACAAGCTCCGTGAATGTAACACTGTGATTGGTGCTTCAAATCAATGTGGTGATTTGCCAAAGTACATCCCGTGCCTAACGTAAGATAACGTAGGCTTAGATTGGTTTAGCAGTGCAAAGCATGGGGTTTGTTTACCTTAATGCTAAATGGGTAAGAACTGCGCATGAGCAGAAGGGTCTGCCCCCTCCTTTGCTGAAAGAGAAAGAGGCAGAAGCAAAAGTTTCTGTAGAATTGTTGCAAAGCGGAGCAAGGTCACTGGCCAGAGCTGATAATATACATGTGAGATGAAATGTTCTTTGTTCTAACAAATAGGAGGGGATTAAGATGTGATGCTAATGGAAATGCTATTAACAAATAGGAGGGGATTAAGATGTGATGCTAATGGAAATGCTATGTTTTATTGGATTAATGAAATGATTTGTAACACCAGCCAATGATGTTTGTGAAGAAGGGCTGGCTTTTGTGGATGCCACCATGATGGGTATATATGCTTTGTGTTAAGGATGATCGGCCGGTTTGCCCTGATAGCAGCTTGTTCTGTTGGCAGACCCCACCAGCTGGTGTTAAAACTCAATAAATCTCTTTGATTTCACGTTGAGCAGTGAAGTTGTTGCGTGATTCCTCATCCCTGCGCCCGCACGTCCATGCCGCCGATTTGGTAAGAGGTACCTTGCCACTTGGAGTTCCATAACTCCCAATTTGCTGCTACATCTCTTTGGTGACATCCCGACGTGATTCCAAAAGGCAATTTAGACGGGTCTGAGGTGAGAAAGGCGCAATCCAGTTTCCTGGACGGCTCTCGCTCTCGAGCGAGGAGGTGAGACGACCCAGGAGGGCTGAGACCGGGGCCCCAACACTGACCGGCTTGCCTGGCTCGTCCCAAACCAACGCCTGCTGACACGAGAGACCGCAACTGACGCGACTGCCGGTGAACCCAGAGAACAGAGAAAGTCCGGAGGGGGCAGCTTGTGAAAGCCGCCTCTGAGAAAATTCCGGCAAGCAGAAACCGGGGGTACCTTCCAGGTGCCTAGCGAGAAATCCGGTAGCAGAAGCGCGCAGAGAAAGTCGGGGGTGGCGGCAGTCCGTGGCACCTAGCGAGTAATCCGACGCAATCGAGAGGTGACGAGGGAGACGTCCCGAGGTCTGCTGGAATCGGCAAGTATAGATTTTTCAAAGCACTAACACGTAGGGAACACACATTGGGTTGGGGGTGAGCACTGAAGTGATCTTTGATCTTTTGCCAGAGAGATGGGTGGTGTGGGATCAAAGCAGGAGAAAGAGACCCCTTTGAAATGTGTGTTAGACAATTGGGACCGGTTTTGTCTGTTGGCAGTAGAGGGAAAGCCCCAAGATCTGAAAGCGTTTGAACTTAAGAATCTGTGCACAGAGATTTGGCCAGCTGTCCAAGAGATTAACTGGCCAAAATCAGGGTCTTGGGATTTGAGGAAGTGTAGGCAACTTGAATCTTTTTGTTTCGAAGTTCATCCAAATGATCAATGGATTTACTCCGCAACATGGGAACGGATGGTTGCGGAGGGTGTTTGGTGGGCAGGCCCAAAGGTGCATGAGAAGAAAGGTTGTTTTGTTAGCCGGAAGGCAGGGAGGAAACCTCCGGTTCTACCGGCAGAGCCAGAAGATCTTCCACCCTTAAGGAGAAGACCAAGGGAGAGACATATTGCAGCCACTGGAGCGGGGGAGGCCATGGCGCCTCCGCTCTATGCAAGTTTGAACGTCCCCGAGCAAGCCCAAGCCGTAGCCCCCACCCTTGGGACAGGCCCAGCCGTCCAGATGACGTCTCCGGCTGTGACGCAATCTGAGGCGGTCCCTGCTGTTCCTACTGCACCAATCCCGTCCGTCCCCACCGCGCCGACCCCGGCAACTGCGGGCTCAAGCGGGATGTTTCCACCAGCCCTGGCAATGTCCCCAGCCGCAGCGGCCCCTTTAATTCAGCCACAAGCGGCAATGGCCTACCCTGTTCCCCGTTCAGAACGCAACCCGTTTTGTGAAAAACCACCTGCATACCAAGCCCCTCTCTCCATGGGAAGACTTTATCCTTTAGAAGAAGCAAGGGAGATAGAAAGAGGAGCGAGAAGGCCCACCCCAAATGTTGACAGGATGATAGTGTGTCCTCAAGACGAAGAGGGGGAGGAAGAATACTCCGGAGCCTCAGGGGGGCTGATAGCGCAATCCCCCAGGGTCAAAAGGAGCAGCTCCTTTGAGTCCGCAAGAGCGATAGAGCGCTCTCCGGAATTAACCAGAAGGAACAGTGTGAGACAAGCAGCTTCCCCAATTCGAACCAGAAGCAAGACCAAGGTTCAGGAAGCAAGGCAAGCAGAGGAAGATGAGAGAAGGGTTATGGAATTTCCCATCAGACAGGTGCCGTTGCTGGACGTGCACAACAGGGTCCTACAAGCTTATCAGATAGTCCCGTTCTCAAGCAGTGACGTGTTTAATTGGAAACATAATACTCCCCCTTATTCTGAACAGCCCAGAGCTATGGGGGATCTTTTGGAAGGCATAATCGCAACCCATGATCCAACATGGTGGGACTGCCGGCAGCAGTTAGCTCAAGAGGGACATGGGCAAGTGGAGGCAATGGCATTTGGGAATGCCAGATTCCCACTGGAGCAAGATGGGATCCGAATGATGCGGATCAGAGAGACAGAATTAGAGACTTTCAGCAAATACTCTTGAAAGCCATTAGGAAGGGCCCACCCCGGCCTTCCAGTATTCAGAAGATACAAGGGGTTCAACAGGACAAAGTTGAGACGCCTGCTGCGTTTCTAGAACGTTTAGAGGAAGCATACAGGAAGTACAGCCCCTACAACTTAGAGCAGAACGACGGGAGGGTTGCTCTCACGCAATCCTTCATTTCCCAATCCTCTCCAGACATCAGAAAGAAAATACAGAAACAGCCAGGGTTTCTGGGCAAGAATTTGAATGAACTGTTGGCAATAGCTGATCAAGTGCCGATAGTCCCAAGTGCAGTTTTGACATTGAAAGGGTGGAATGACACCAAATGTAAGCAGGAACTCTTGGGAAGGGACGTGGACCAGGCTCAGTTTATGCTAACGCACCGTTCTCCTGCGTTGGAAGCATCTCTATGCTTTAAATGGGAGAATGATGGGAGAATGTATGAAACAGGAAATCAGAGGCTTGGCATGTATGAACTTTTCAAGCGTGTTGAGCTAGGCTCTTACCCTGCATGTAATCACACGATTACTGTGCATAGTAGATATAGGGCACGTTGTGGCCAGAGGAAGAAAGGTGTTTGGACTTGGGGATGGGAGATTTCAAATTGCACTCACATATTGTTTGGAAACCATCATGAGAATGCTATAGTGAACTTGGCCCAGAATTTGCCAGCCAGACGCACAGGGCTCCGTGCGACTGGGCTTCCCAGTGGTGTTGTTTGGATCTGCGGCGAGTGGGCGGGGCCAGTGCTTCCTGTGGCTTGGAATGGGATTTGCACCCTTGGCACATTGCAGCCTGGGGGCTTGAGAGTGCTCCCCAAGATGACACCTGTCACTAATTTGTACATGCATGTCCAGAAGCGTTCACCTGATGAGGTGAAGCGTTATGGGTATGATCCGGATAAGACTTTTCTTACTGAAGCTCAGAGGTTTGCAGCAATAATGGCCCCCCAAGTGGGTGTGGCTTGGAATGTTAAACAACTGCGTGTGTTATCATATGGCTTGGAATCTTTGGCCAATGATACTCTGGAAGGGATGTCCTCGTTACAGGTAGAGGTAGATTCCCTGGCAAGAATTGCGATGCAACAGAGATTGGCTTTGGACTACCTTCTGTCCAAGCAAGGTGGCCTCTGTGTGTGGTTGAACACAACCTGTTGTCATTTTATAAATAAGTCTGGTGACATTGAACTTGACCTGGTCAAGATTCAGGGTGTTGCTAGAGAAGTGCAGAAGACTTATGAAGCCCCAGGTGATTTCTGGAGCTATTTGATGAGCTGGCTTCCAAATTTGCAATGGCTACGCTCACTTGTGATGATAATCATAGTGGTATTCTGTTCTGTAATGATTGTTCTGTGCTGCCTACCGTTAATGCTGAAATGTTGTGCTTTTGCAATGCAGAAATCCGTGAATGCAGTGAAAAGTGTGCATGCAGTCAGAACTGTGCAAACCGTGGTCAAGAGAGATTGGAGAGTGAATTGGTCCTCTTGAGGGGTTCCAGACGTGTGTGTAGGTAATTGCATGTGATGAATTACCCACAAAAAAGAAAAATTCTGGAATAAAGCGGTTTTGGCACTTTCTTTGTAGAAGTAAGGTCAGAGAGTGATGCTGCACACGTGTAGAGCTTAGAAAAGTGGGTTTCTGTGCCAAGAATCAGGCAGGCACAAGCTCCGTGAATGTAACACTGTGATTGGTGCTTCAAATCAATGTGGTGATTTGCCAAAGTACATCCCGTGCCTAACGTAAGATAACGTAGGCTTAGATTGGTTTAGCAGTGCAAAGCATGGGGTTTGTTTACCTTAATGCTAAATGGGTAAGAACTGCGCATGAGCAGAAGGGTCTGCCCCCTCCTTTGCTGAAAGAGAAAGAGGCAGAAGCAAAAGTTTCTGTAGAATTGTTGCAAAGCGGAGCAAGGTCACTGGCCAGAGCTGATAATATACATGTGAGATGAAATGTTCTTTGTTCTAACAAATAGGAGGGGATTAAGATGTGATGCTAATGGAAATGTTATTAACAAATAGGAGGGGACTAAGATGTGATGCTAATGGAAATGCTATGTTTTATTGGATTAATGAAATGATTTGTAACACCAGCCAATGATGTTTGTGAAGAAGGGCTGGCTTTTGTGGATGCCACCATGATGGGTATATATGCTTTGTGTTAAGGATGACCGGGGCCGTTTGCCCTGATAGCAGCTTGTTCTGTTGGCAGACCCCACCAGCTGATGTTAAAACTCAATAAATCTCTTTGATTTCACGTTGAGCAGTGAAGTTGTTGCGTGATTCCTCATCCCTGCGCCCGCACGTCCATGCCGCCGATTTGGTAAGAGGTACCTTGCCACTTGGAGTTCCATAACTCCCAATTTGTCTGCTACACTACTATCAACTCCACCCTGCAATTTCACACAGGTATGTTTTGGAAGAAAATTATATATTCCCCATCCATTCTTTCCATTGTACTTGTCACTTGGAGATATTAACCAATAAACAGTTCATACAAACCAAATCTTGCCTTTACAGAATCTTCTACCTACTGTATTTGTTCCTTCATAACTTGTGTGTCTGTGTCTGCTCACCAGCTACCATTTGCTAAGAAGTCTACGATAACAAAGCAATCTTATTGTTCAACCCCCAATATCTAATCTCAACCCAATAGCACTTTTCAACAGTGTCTTTCTGAGTACATTAAGATGATTTGCTACACAAGTACTCTGGATATCTTGGCTGCTATTTAATCATCACCAGTGAAAATTCTGGAGAAAATGTTAAATGCTTTTAATGGGAGAGTTACACATGCACTTGAATTGCTCTTCTGTCACATTTAGTAGAAATTAAAAGTGTTTAAGATTGGATTGCACCCTGAATTTGCAATCAACTCCTAAGAACTAAACATTTCTGAATTGTCAGCACCAGCTGTGCCTTTATTATCAGGACAGTTCTAGCTAAAATTACACATACAATTCAACCATCTACCTTATTCCCTTATGTCGAATGATGTTGCTACCACAACATTCCTCCACATCCAGGTAAGTCAAAAATAAATAGGATTTACTAAACTGAGTATGCTACATTTTTCTCCATCCAAGCATCCTTTAAAGCAGTGTTTCTCAACCTAGGGGTTGAGACCCCTGGGGGGATCGCAAGGAAGGTTTCAGAGGGGTCGCCACGACCATCAGAAAACCCATATTTATGATGGTCTTAGGAACCCCATTGGCAGAGAAGTCTGAAGATCTTTCTGCCTATCCTTCTCTTCCTTTTCGGAAACAAATGGTGAATCCTCCCACCCAAAGCCCTCCTCCTGATGTG
This sequence comes from Anolis apletophallus, assembly GCA_030556195.1. NCBI lineage: Eukaryota > Metazoa > Chordata > Lepidosauria > Squamata > Anolidae > Anolis > Anolis apletophallus. The sequence continues at coordinate 49,359,049 of JARBWK010000012.1, read as the reverse complement.
ATTGACCAGCCTCCCAGCTGTCCTCTCAGCCAATGGGAGGGCTGTTTTTGAGATTCCAAATTGGAGGGGAGAGTAGGTGTGCAAATTCTTCCCAAATCCCGTCGTTATTTTCTGTTGGTCATGGGGGTTCTGGTGGGAAGTTTGGCCCAATTTTGTTGGTGGGGTTCAGGATGCTCTTTGATTGCAGGTGAACTATAAATCCCAGCAACTACAACTCCCAAATGTCAAGGTCTATTTTCCCCAAACTCCACCAGCATTCATATTTGGGCATATTGAGGATTTGTGCCAAGTTTGGTCCAGATCCATCATTGTTTAAGTTCACAGTACTCTCTGTATGTAGGTGAACTACAACTCCAAAACTCAAGGTTAATGCCCACCAAACCCTTCCAGTATTTTCTGTTGGCCATGGGAGTTCTGTGTGCCAAGTTTGGTTCAGTTCCATCATTGGTGGAGTTCAGATTGCTCTTTGATTGTAGGTGAACTATAAATCCAGCAACAACTCCAAAATGTCAAAATCAACCCCACCAGTATTCAAATTTAGATGTATCTGATATTTGTGCCAAATTTAGTCCAATGAGTGAAAATACATCCTGCATCTCAGATATTTACATTACGATTCATAACAGTAGCAAAATTACAGCTATGAAGTAGCAACGAAAATAATTTTCTGGTGGGGGTCACCATAGCACGAGGAACCGTATTAAGGGGTCTCGGCATTAGGAAGATTGAGAACCACTGCCTTAAAGCAATAGTGGGTTACTATGGACTTCCAGATATTGTTGGGCTGCAGTTCCCATCATTCTGAGCCTGCCTTGCTTATGCAAAAACACTGAAGATGGTATATGTTTCTCCATTATATTTTATGACCTCAGATAAGACATTACTGTTTGTCAGAAACCACTCTTTAAATTGGGCCAAACTTTAAAGTACAGAGTCCCAGATGTTGTTGAACTCCAATTCCCACTAACTCACCTTAGTGTAGGTTGGCTAGGGCTGATGGGAGTTGCAATATCCGAAGGGGTCACACACTCCCCATCTCTGCTCTCAAATGTTGTCCTCTCCCACTGCACCACTACGGTATTTCCATTCATAAAGCTGCCTGTTATATGAGATTGGGGATTTCAGAGGAATTACAGTGATGTAAATCTGAGTATTTCAGAATGTCGGTTTTGAGGATCAAGCTGTTACACTTTAATACCAAAGTGGAGCTCAGTGATAACATACGTCTTTTATGAAAGAATTAAGTTGTATTACCAATCTTTCTTCTCTTAAACTGACTGCACAACCTGGCCATTTTTCCTGCTGACATCTTGATTTCAGTATCAGCCTATACTTGCACTGCAACAGTTGCTATAATCTTATGAGATTAAAGCCCAGTCTTATTGCTTATATTAAGCCTCTAGTACAGAGCTTTCCAAACTTTTGATGTTGGTGACATGGTAATTCAGTTTTACTCACAAACCAGAGATCAAACCAACCCCTTATAAATGATACGGACACATACAGGAACATAGTAATGAAATGAATGGGACACAAAATATCCAATGTACACTTTTCATTTATAACTTTAAAATATGTCATATTTCTCATTTCTCATAGACTCAGGGGTTTCTTGTTATGCTAATGTGGCGCACTACACACTACTGCCAAGGCATAAACATGAGGCAACACACAGATTGGAAAACTCTGATCTAGCTGCTATCTGTCATTTTAAAGTGCTGACTATTGGCAGTTTGAATCCGGGGAGCAGAGTAAGCTCACGCTATTAAGCCCATCTTCTGCCAACTTAGCAGTTAGAAAACATGAAAATGTGAGTAGATCAATCGGTACTGCTTCTGCAGGAAGGTAGGGGTGCTCCATGCAGTCATGCTGGTCACATGGCCTTGGAGTCTATGGACAACACCGGCTCTTCGGTTTAGAAATGGAGATGAAACCATCTTCCAGAGTTGGACACCACTAGAATTAATGTCAGGGGAAACCTTTACCTTTACTTTATATTAGGTTATTATAATGTCCCACAAATGGAGATGCCCTTCAAGGTTGCACTGAAATACCTGCCAAGACATTTTGATGTGTATGCTTCACTTCCACTGAAATATCTTCACTAGTTGCTAATGTATTACTAGGCTCAATTTAGGGTGCTAGCTTTAATTTATAAGACCCACAGACTTTTGTCTTGATTTATGTTGGGTTTCATCCCTGGACTGCACAATGAGTAGCTAGACTAGAGAGAGCTAAGCTCAGGAATTCCTTTCCCCCACATTCCTATGTATGTTTCCCAAAGGGCTTTGTCTTTGTCTTTACTGCTAGCCACGGTCTCCTCCCTCTCCTGCCGAACTCCTGCTGCTTGCGGGGGGAGGAGGAAGGGCCGGGCAGCAGTGAAGAAGAAGAGGCTGGGGTGCCGCTTCCTTCGGCCGTTTTCGTGTTTATGTGTACCAACTATTACTACATTTGGCATTGGCTGGATGTGATAGCCTTTCTAGTGACTGTGTAACAACTCTCCTGTTCACCAGTTATACGTGAGGGACTCGTCTAATGCCCACCTGGAAGGATACAGGAGCATATATATTAAAAAGGTCGAAGCCTCATTATTGTTCCATGAGGTGTACTGATGCATAAGAACAGTACTAGTGGACTGCTTTGAAGCTATATGGACACATTTTTTCTAAACACAGAGAGAGATTGACAGCTGTTGAGCAAGACCTTTGTGTGTGTCTTTCTGCCATTCCTGCCAGGTTATCTATGTTGTGTTCATCGAAACAGGCCCATGTTTCACACTGAGTGTATAAATACATTTAAAAACATATTAACTATATGTATTACTGTGTTAGAGTGTCATTTTGTGTCATTTTGGTTGGTGGTGTGCCCCAGGATTTTGTAAATGTAAAAAGTGTGCCGCGGCTCAAAAAAGGTTGGGAAACACTGGGGTACTCAACTCAGACTAATGTGATGGGGCTCTGGAAGGAGAGAGCAGCATGATGGCTAGCAGGAAGGTGAGAACCACCTACCTGCACAGTAAGGCACAGCAGCCCCAAGGCACAGGTCTTGCTTCGGGGAACAACCTATGGACTACAGCAGGGCCGTAGCCAGGATTTTGATTCAGGGGGGCTGAGTTTGGTTGGGGGGCTGAGACTGGGTGGGAGAGGGTCTACCCTAGCAAACCTTTTGTATTGTTATCCCAATAACCCCATGAATGTGGGATATAATGAGCATGGTGATCAGATCATGATATGAACAAACATAACAGTTTAAATAATGTACCAGTAAAGCCTTCTCGCGGAACACCCTGAGAATTTCGGGGGCTGAAGCCCCCTAAGCCCTGGCTACATGCCTGGACTACAGGCAACACACTACTGTATCGTGACACATAGTTTGGGAACCTCTGTTCTAGTATGACATTGTTGCATTTACATGCTAGTATAAGGTTGTATCAAAAACATAAAAAGGATATAGGACCTGATCCATAGCTCATAAGATGCCATGCAACTTATTTGTGCATTTTCTATAAAATTTTGAATGAAGTGCAATATGAGCTTATTTATTGGACTCAATTTTATTAAACAAATGGTTGACATGTCCCAACAGCTCATATATCTTTGAAGTACAGATTGCAAAAAATAAAGCAGATGATGTATTTTTAATACTATTTTCAAATAAATTCAAATATTTATTTTGACATTTTATTAAAGTGCAGTACTTGAATAATACAGTACTCTAAAGGACTTAAACATCCTAAAGGCATCAAGTTCCATCTGATCTTGGAAGCTAAACATGGTCAGCTGTGGTTAGTACTTGGATAGAAGACCAGCAATAAATGCCAGGTGCTGTAAGCTATATTTCATAGGAAGAAACTGCCAAAATGATTTCTGAGTATTCTTTGACTTTAAAAAAAATCTATCAAATTAATAGAGTTGTTGTAAGTTGACATGTGACTTGGAGGCACAGTCTCTCACACACTTGTCTTTTTACAATATGTCCTTCCCTTATATTCATTGTTCTAAAGAGAGACAAAGCACTTAAACCTTTTGCCACATTAATTTGAGCACTTGTCCATTCATCTACTTCCAATATAGTTTAACGCTTCCTCTAAGATCTTTCAAATACCTCAAGTTTCGCTATCCATTCTTATAGCATCACTTGACCTTCAGATTGAGTCAATTCTGTTTCACAGCTATGCGAATGAGGCTTCCTTGTGTTAAATGATTCTCTGTCTGTAGCCAAGAGAATCATAACAGAATCCAACTTTTTCAGTTAAGTGCCCTTACTAAATAACTTTAAAGAAACTTTTTATATGTGGAACTATTTCCATTTTCCTCTCCCACTTCATGACTGGCATCATGAAAATGCTACTACTATTCTTCTCCACGTATAGGATTTTCCATGTCACCAATAGCAGTAAATTATTGGTGGCCTATCATTAGATCCATTTCTCAAATCTACATATTTCAAATCTGACCTATCATTAGATCCATTCCTCAAATCTGCATATATCAGTACCAAAAAACAGAATCTGGTGACACTAGTTTTTGGTCTATAAGTCCCAGAATCTTTTAGCTTAAAGGGTCACCAGTTGGTTTGTATTCCAAAAGAACAGTTTCTGAAAACTCTGGCTAGAAGTCCCAGATAAACAGTTATTTCTTCTACTTTGATTGCAATGTAGAGATTTAGATGATGTTCCCAATCACATTTTTGCAGTTCTTGTCTAGATGCAATATCTACCTAGTTAGCTAATATAGAAAATGATCAATATAGCATCCCTTTCAGCGTTTGGTAGCCGCTATCTGTACACATACAATCTAATATGAAATTAATCTCAGTAATAAGAAATACCAACACAAAAATGCCAGTTGAGCCAAAATCATATTAAAAAACCAAACTGACCTTTGAAAATGGAACAGCCAGACCTAGCAGTAATAGGCAGAGTTAAAAATTCATTAAATTTAAGACATTTTTGTAAATCCCTACTCATAAAAAATCAGTGAAGATTTCAGCTGAGTTTCCATTCCAACACACTATTTTGTGAGAACATTTAGATAATAATAAGTCTCACTTTCTCTGCATTCACATTTTAGGGTATGTCTTTGTATGTGCATAAAACAGTAAAAGTTTTATGCATACAGTACAAAAATCTCATGCCTATGTTAGAAATGCAATACTAACAATACTTCTGCAGGACTAACAATTTGTTGTGTGCCTTCAGGTTGTTTCTGACTTATGTTGAAACTATCATGGGGGTTTCTGAGGCTACCCTCAGTGGACTAGAGACCACTTGAACAGGGACTACTTTGATCAAGGACCACTTGACCAGTCACCACTTGATCAGGGATTACTTGACCAGGGACTACTTGACCAGGGACCACTTTGACCAGGGATAACTCTCCAACATTAGTAACAAAAGAGTTACAAGTCAGTGTTTGGTCAACTTTAGATTTGGTTTGGTTATTTGGGGGTGCTGAGTCAGAAAATTGCATTGGATAGACCACATCAGGTCTAATTTCTGATACAGAACATATGCCATGGTCAGTGGCAGGGAAGGAGTGGCAGGTGGCATGAAAGGAGTGGAAATAAAATTTAAAAATAAAATAAAGAGGAAGGAGGCTTGCGGACCAGATTTTTGTCCTTGCGGCCCACTGGTGGCTCGTGGCCCACAAGTTAAGAACCATTGCCTTAGCTCAGTGTTGGAGTCCTCAAAATGTTGGCAACAGTACAATTTTTCTGAAGGTCACCTAGTTGTTTTTTTAAACATTTACACAAATCTGTTGTGCAGTGTTTACAGAGGACCCTGCGGTAGATGCTTCATAAAAAAAATCCTAGAAGGACGTTTTCAACATAAAGATTACAATGATCGGCTTTGCCCGTGTAGGGCAGGCGTAGTAGAGTCTCTATTGCATGTCATGTTTGAATGTTCCTTTTATAGGGATGAAAGAAGGAAGGTAATAATGCCTCTTATCTGTCATTGGCCAGGAAGATCTTTACAATGGTATTCAAAGTATCTTTTGGTGGACTCAAATAAAAAAGTTACAGAGGAGATAGCAAAATGTTTTGCTCATGCCTCAAAGACCCGAAAGAGCATTTTATCTAAAGAAAAGTAACTGTAGAGAAAATGAGAAATTTAACTACAGTCTTTATGAGATTATAACTGTAGTACACAGGGCCGTAGCCAGGATTTTGATTCGGGGTGAGTTTGGTTCGGGGGCTGAGACTGGGTGGAAGAGGGTCTACCCTAGCAAACCTTTTTGTATTGTTATCCCAATAACCCCATTAATGTGGGATATAATGAGCATGGTGATCAGATCATGATATGAATAAACATAACAGTTTAAATAATGTACCAGTAAGGCCTTTTCACGGACCACCCTGAGAATTTCGGGGGCTGAAGCCCCTTAGCCCCCTGGCTTCATGCCTGGTAGTACACTAAATAGTAGAAAACTACACAGCCCTAGATACATATTATTGGCTTCTAAGAGATAGACATTTTAAGGCCAGCGATTTTAATATGTATACATTTGATAACCTGTATTGTGTTTTATATGTGACTTTTATCTGTATTATATTTTTCTGTATCTGTCTACGGTTTGTTAACTGAAATCAAGGCAATTAAAAAAAAGAGGGAAAATCAATCTGTTTAGCAAGTCTTGTGAATGCTGATTATTTATCAGTAAATATTTTGTTTTAATTCCTTTTTATATATACTTACCTATATAACTGGGGGCATATAAAGATGTCTCGTGCCAAAAGGGGTCCTGTGTGGAAAAGCCTACAGTTATAGTCCAAAGCTCCAACCGCTATTTTTGAGAAATACTGACAATGCATTATTGTACAGTTCTACTTGATTGAATACTTATTAAAGGCGAAAAACTTTAGTCATTTGTTTTAGATATCTGCTAATAAAAATCAAACCTATTCTGCAAGAAACAAGATACTGATCAATACAACTTTTCTGTGGTAGTCCCCATGAGGCATACAGTTACTCATCCATAGAAGTGTGATAAGTGTCTTGGACCTCCTGAAACATGTCAGGAAAGTGACAGGTGAGTGAGCGCAGCTGGAATGTCCTTTTGCTTTCTAGAATCAAAGAACCAAAAAGCAGCAAGAGAAGTGCCGCAGGAGTTTGCTCTTAAGCCTTGCTCAGCCCATCAGACTGGCAAATGATAAATAAAATAGTGTCTTTTTGATTCTAACCTTGGCTGGTTTTCCCATGAAAGCTGTGAAATAATGTCCATGCAGCAAAAAGGACTCCATATAATAAACATTTTATACACGATCATATGTATGGTAACTAACATATTACGATATATTTATGATGTGATAAAAAGCATACTCTTCAGCAACTTTCCCTATGTTTCTAAATGCTGCACTTTAATCAGCCTGCTTTCTCTTCATCCATCTCAGCGGTAGATTATTGAGCAGCAAGATCCTGTCTCGAATAGGATTTTCCCCACTGTGCATAATGCTGCTCCATCTCACTATGGGCTTATCTGAAGCAGGACAGAACTAGATCACACAGTGGGAACACTACATATGAATTACATAAACAGATACATTCACTGTGTGAGCTCAAATAGAAATGAGCAAAACAAAAAAAGCAGTACTAATAGGATCACTTCCATGGGATTCCAGTGGGTTTCCTCTTTCAACTGTATCTCATTTTTTCTACCCCGAATTTTTGAGATGTGAAATGAAGAAATAATAGCCAGCTTACACAACAAAAGCATACTTAGCTGTAATTGCATTGACATGTTACATTTACACACAAACAATCCATAAGGTTATGTATCCCCCAATGTTTATTTTAAATAGCAAATAAGGGAGATTTGGGATCATAAATCAATCATGTAGGCTAGAACAGTGTTTCCCAACCAGTGTGCCGCGGCACACTAGTGTGCCATGAGCAATCATTAGGTGTGCCTTGGGAAATTGGAACCTCCAATACCCTTTCTTCTCCCTCCTGCTGAACACTTTCTTCGCCACTCGGGCTCCCTTCTCCCAGCCTCCCTCTGCTCGCGTGTTCAGGAGGGGAGGAGGGAGGGAGAAAGATGTGACCCGTCCGGACGCTACTGCCTTCCTCCCTCCCTCCTGAACACGCTCATGCTGCCCCCTCGGATCAAAATGGCGGTAGAAGTGGCAGCGTGAGCAAAGCGAGCAGAGCGAGGCTTGGAAGAAGGGAGCCCGAGTGGAGAAGAAAAAGTAAATGTTCGGCAGGAGGGGGAAGAAAGGGCGCAAAGGGGAAGGGGGAGGAAGAGGTCTCTGTCGAAAGCTGGCATGGGGAAACTTGGACCTTCCAGGTGTTTTGGACTCCAACTCCCACCATTCCTAGCAGCCTCAGGCCCTTTTCCCTTCCCCCCCTCAGCCATTTAAGCAGGAAAGGGCCTCAAGCTGTTAGGAATGGTGGGAGTTGAAGTCCAAAGCACCCAGAGGGCCAAAGTTTTCCCATGTCTGTTTTAGGGACCTTAAAGTGCTGAGCCTCCTTCCAACATTGTGATTCTGGATAGAAAACAAACAACAACATAACAAAACATTGTTTGAGTCCACAGTGCTCTCTGGGTGTAGGTGAACTACAACTTCCAAACTCAAGGTCAATTCCCAAGCAAACCCTTTCAGTACTTTCTGTTGGTAATGAGAGTTCAATATGCCAAGTTTGGTTCAATTCCATTGTTGCAAGAGTTCAGGATGCTCTTTGATTGTGTGTTATCTATACAGGTAAATCCCAGAAACGGTAACTCCCAAATGTCAAGGTCTATTTTCCCAAACTCCATCTGTGTTCACATTTGGACATATTGAGTATTCATGTCAAGTTTGGTCCTGATCCAACATTGTTTCAGTCCACAGTACTCTCTGGATTTTGGTTGGTGGTGTGCCCCAGGATTTTGTAAATGTAAAAAATGTGCCGCGGCTCAAAAAAGGTCTAACACTGGGTTAGAAGACAACTTTTATTTTTACTGTAATGTTTCATGTTTTCCTACAGCATAAATTAATTTTTGATACATCTATTGGCATTTCCAGGCAAAAGGAAGAGGTGGCAAATCTATTCAGACAAACTTTCCTTTGAAACTCAACAAAATATAAAATCAATGTAAGGCAAAGGGATATTGCAAATACTATTTACTTGGAACTGAGGTTGATTACATCACTGAAGTTAGAATATACAGTATCACACATAATTTAATGGAAACAGCATGGAGAGTATAAACACATATTCTTCCTTATTTGTCAAGGAGATTGAGTAATTAGCTTGAAGCTTCAGGTGAGGGCCCATCCAGACAGGCCCAAAATGTGGGGCCTGTCTCGGTTTTTACTGGAGGTGTCCAAACGAATTAATTTGGAATCCAAACTAATTAAATTAAATACCTCATTAGATCTTGGCCTTCCTCAAAAGCCCAGGTCTAATGGGGTATTGGGGTCTGTGGAGGCTAACTTCCAGGGTTGCATTCCACGACACCAGGGGTGAGTCCCCACAGCCCTCCCATTCCTGGAGCCAAAAGGTGATGGAGGGTGCTTCAATTGTATATTCCTGCACTGCAGGACGTTTGACTGCATAGCCTTTGCATCCCCTTCCAATGATAAGATGCTATCATTATCAAAACACTAGGACCCCAAACAGACTGCAAAACCTGTGACTCTGAGGATACCCAGGATCGAAGACCACAAATGACTTTCCCCCCAGATCTAGGGCAGAAAAGACATATTTTTCCACAAAGAACACTATTACAAGACCATTTAAATGCATATTTTATATGTGAAAATGTTCTTCTCTCTCCCTTTCTTTGTACCGTTCTCATCACCATCTGTCACTTTCTGGTGTACTACAATATTTTCCACAAACATATCTATAAATATGTCTATTAATTTCAGAAGTGGTGAATCTTCCTACGTAGTCACAGCTTCTCCTGAGACAAGGTAGTCCAGCACAATATAGGTGCCATCCCTATGGCCAAAAAGCTTATTGCTAGTGACGTCTCAGTTGGGAGTTGGGGAGGGCAATCGTCTTTCTAACCTGACTTCATAGCAGATAGCTACCTCTAAAACAGTGGTTCTCAACCTTTTTTTAACCAGTGACCACTAGACCAGGGATCACTCTCCAACATTAGTACCAAAAGGGTTACAAAGCAGTTTTTGGTCAACTTTAGACTTGGTTTGGTTATTTGGGGTGCTGATTCAGAAAATTACATTGGATAGTCCTCATCAGCTTTAATTTCTGATACAGAAGATATGGCATCCAGTAGTCAACATGTGCTCATCCACAGAAAACTATATTTAATAATTTAGAGCTGGTATGGTAGTAGTAATCTTTCATGAGTAGTCAGCCTGTCCCCTGCTGACATCCTCATTGCTTTGGCACTATAAGAGGGTTTCGTGAGACCAGCTGCTCTCATTGCTGTGTAGTTTCGAGGCAACAGTGTAGTAATGGTGAGGCTGCAGATCATATTTTTATTTTTGTGGACAACTGGTGGTCCACAGACCACAGGTTGAGGACCACTGCTTTAAAAGTATGCAGAGGTTTATTTTAAACCTCATATCCTGGGCCTCTTCAACTAGCCTCCTACAATCAGTTGCAGTGAAGGGCGCACTGCTCTCTCATCAGAATTGAGATTAGATTCAGTTATCCACCAAGTCAGCTTCTTTGCTGAGGTAAGGAAGGGATGCATTCTTATATTTTGCCTAAGGCAACAGAATGTCCTGGGTCACAGCAACCCTTGGGCTCACAATCATCTTGTGATATCTAATGAGAGACAACAACTTTTCTAAAACAATTCAGTGAGCTTTCTAGCTGAGGCAGAAATTACAGTATCTGCTGTGGTTTGGCTCTAAGACCCGCCTGTGGATACTAAAGACTATGGATGCTCAACCTCCATTATATACAGTGGCATACTAAAATGGTGTCCCTTATACGAAATGTCAAACAAATAATTGTTGGAAAGAGCCTGAGGTCAGTGAAATGCTGGGAGGCTACAGCAAGATGTGCTCACACATCAGCACACTACTTGGCACACGGCAAAATCGAGGTTTAGTTTTTGAATTTTTTTCTGAACATTTTAAAGCCGTGGTCGATTGAAGCTGTGGATGCAGCACCTGTGGATATGGATGATGGGCTGTCGACATTGTTGAGAGATGTGTAGATCGAGCCAATTTGTTTCTCTTTCATAATGTCATTTCAAAAAAAGTGATTTGATATAATTGTATTGACTCTTTGACCAACCATATTTTGGCTTGTTAGCTGCTGCTTTAGTACGAAATGTGGGCTAGGCAAAACTACAGTTAAGTGGATCTGTAATTGGTTACGTGAACAAACCCAGCAGGTGCTCCCCAATGCTTCCTGTTCATCCTGGAAAGAAGTGATGAGTGGAGTGCCACAGGGTTCCATCCTGGGCTCGGTTCTGTCCAACATCTTTACTAATAACTTAGATGAAAAGTTAGAAGGCATGATCAAAAATTTACTGACAACACCAAATTGGGAGGGATAGCTAGCTAATACTTTAGAACAGTGTTTTTCAACCTTTTTTGAGCCGCGGAACGTTTTTTACATTTACAAAATCCTGGGGCACACCATCAACCAAAATGACACAAAAGTACACTCTAACGCAGTAATTCATATAGTTAATATGTTTTTAAATGTATTTATACACTCAGTGTGAAACCTGGGCCTGTTTCGATGAACACAACATATATATGACTTCCTCTCACATATTTATACATGGCTATCATGTCTTCCCTCAGCCTTCTCTTCTTCAGGCTAAACATGCCCAGCTCTTCAAGCCGCCCCTCATAGAGCTTGTTCTCCAAATCTTTGTTTAACTTACACCCTGAGTGAACCTTGCTTCCAGTTAACTATGTTTGTCATGAAGCTGTTAAAAACAGTTCCTTGGGGGAGGGGGGACTCTCGAAAAATCCAGTAAAATAGTAAAAAAACATTTCCAAGCAGAGAGGCTCAATTTGTTTCTTGGGAACCTGTGAGGGGCTGCTAGGAGGGGGGAGAGTGCCAATTTCCCACGGCACACCTGATGATCGCTCATGGCACACTAGTGTGCCACGGCACACTGGTTGGGAAACACTGCTTTAGAAGACAGGAGTAGAATTCAAAATGGTCTTAACTGATTAGAGAAATGGACCAAAACTAACAAAATGAAGTTCAACAGTGGTAAACGCAAGATACTCCACTTAGGCAGAAAAAATGAAATGCAAAGATACAGAAGGGGGGATGCCTGGCCCAACAGCAGTATGTGTGAAATAAAATTTGGAGGCCTCGTGGACAATAAGTTAAACATAAGCCAACAATGTCATGTGGCGGCTAAAAAAAGCCAATGGGATTTTGGCCTGCATAAATAGGAGTGGTGTTTCGATCCAGGGAAGTCATGCTATCCCTCTATTCTGCCTTGGTCAGACAACAGCTGGAATACTATGTCCAATTCCGGGCTCAGCAACTGAAGGAGATGTTGGCAAGCTGGAATGTGTTCAAAGGAGGGCAACAAAAATGATCAAGGGTCTGGAGAACAAGTCCTATGAGGAGCAGTTTAAAGAGCTGGGCATATTTACCCTGCAGAAGAGAAAGCTGAGAGGAGACATGATGGCCATGTATAAATATGTGAGGGGAAGTCATCGGGAGGAGAGAGCAAGCTTGTTTTCTGCTGCCCTGGATACTAGGACATGGAACCATGGCTTCAAACTACAGGAAAGGAGATTCCACCTGAAGATTAGGAACAACTTCCTGTGAGAGTTGTTCAGTGGTGGAATTCTTTGCCCCGGAATGTGGTGGAGGCTCCTTCCTTGGAGGCTTTCAAGCAGAGGCTGGATGGCCATCTGTCGGGGGTGCTTTGAATGTGATTTTCCTGCTTCTTGGCAGGGGGCTGGACTGGATGGCCCACAAGGTCTCTTCCAACTCTATGATTTTATGATTCTGTGATTTGATAATACTCTATATGTCATGCTTCTTCTTGTAGACACATTATTGGTGAAATATCTCTTGTGTATATATTTTAATAGGACTGAGCCTGAATGTCTGATCTTAAAATCCAACAATCCAAGCATTTTGTAAGACTGATACCTGATATCCCTTGCACCAGTTTCAAAAAAGAAAGGAAAAAAACCAATTACATCTGTGTCCATATGAAGCAAAGCATTCTATAAAGTGAGTACTAGGCATTTGCCCAGAGATAAAAATCACACTTGGCAGAATGTCATGTCTGGCATCAGCGGTTACTGTAATCATGAGTAAATCAAAAGCAATCTCCTCTAGAAGCTGTAACACCTTATTCATTATCCTCATCTTGATGGTGCCACTTAGAGCAAAAAGGCAGCTTCTCAAAAACGTTGACAATGGAGAAAGTATTATGTAATGCAGCTAATGCTTTACCCTCACACAAATCCAGCTGCTCAACATTTTGTAGCTACAGAACAAGAGGCGTAGTAATCACTTGGTAATCAGAGGCATTGAGCAGAATATGAGACTGGAAAAGGAAAGATTAGGTACCTTTGACTCATTATTACTACCACCCACTAGACTAAAAGCTGGAGAACTCTCATATCTGTACATACCTTTAAAAGTGTAATCTATGCCTATTCGGAAAGGAGCCCTACTGAGTTCAATGGGATTGACTCTCAGGTGAGGAGGCACAGAACGGCAGCTTTAATCTCCATTTGGTGCAGGAGATAAGGCAGTTTCAACCAGCTCATTTCTTCCTTGGCCGACCACAGAACTGACCCCAGCAATGAATTGGATATCTGGAGTGGCATTAGTCATATAATGTTATTTGATATTATATTTTAATTGACAGGGATGGAAAAAATGTTTGTGGGATTTCATACCTCAGGTACCATAATAACTTGGCTGGCTATGAGAATTTTGAAAAGATTCGGAGTCGCTTAGAAAAGTTAGCTCTTTATTAAATGCCCCACATGTCTCCTGGCATATGGCCCAAAACAGCTCATGTCAAGTTGAAAAGAAATTACAGTGTTCCCTCACTTATTGCTGGGGTTAGATTCCAGGACCTCCCGCAATAAGTGAAAAACTGTGATGTAGAGATACTCCATTTATTTTAATATTCATACAAGCTGAGGATCAATCCCGATAAGACAGAGGTTCTCCAGGTCAGTCGCTCGTCTGATTGGGATATTGGGTGGCAACCTGTGCTGGACGGGGTTACACTCCCCCTGAAGTCACAGGTCTGCAGTTTGGGGTTTCTCTTAGATTCAGCGCTGACGCTTGATGCTCAGGTCTCGGCAGTGGCTGGGAGAGCCTTCACACAGTTAAAACTCGTGCGCCAACTGCGACCATACCTCGTGAAGTCTGACTTGACCATGGTGGTCCACGCCTTGGTTACCTCCAGATTGGGTTACTGCAATGTGCTCTGTGGGGCTTCCCTTGAAGACGGCCCGGAAACTTCAGCTTGTCCAACGCTCGGCTGCCAGATTAATAACTGGGGCAGGTTACAGGGAGCGGTCGACCCCCCTGTTTAAAGAGCTCCACTGGCTGCCATTTATTTTCCGAGCCCAGTTCAAGATGCAGGTGATTACCTATAAAGCCCTAAACGGTTTGGGACCCGCCTACCTTCGTGATCGGCTCTCCTCCCACGAACCAGCCCGAGCCCTTCGCTCCTCAGAAGAGGCCCTCCTTTTGCCCCTTGCAGTCTCACAAACCCGGTTTGTGAGTACTAGGGAGAAAGCCTTCTCCTCTGTGCCCCCCAGGTCTTTGGAATTCCCTCCCGGGAGATTAGGAATGCCCCCTCACTGGAATCCTTTAAAAAACAACTGAAAACCTAGTTTTTCCACCGGGCCATTGGAGATTAGACCCCCCAAATACCCCTGTTTTTGGTGAGATCTTCCCCTCCATGTGACACTTTATGTGTTGACACTACTCCTGTTATCTCCCCCAAGTTTTTAAACATTTTATATGTATGTTGTCGAACAACGACTGTGGGCTGGCCCCGCCAACCGCCTGCGGAGCCCAGTCCAGAGAGTTTGTGAGTACCCTGGCGAGCCTGGGAGCGACCTAGGCCTCTCAACCTTCCCGTCCCCGGAGGTCAGATATGCTCACCATGAGGCAAGGTAGAAGCCACGAAATTGTTTATTCTGCTCAGCTGAGTAGGATGCGACCGCAAATTCCTGATCCCAAAAAGACGCATACATTTTCATTCAAAACATTGGTTTTTAAAGGGTTTACAGAGCTGTCAACATTTGGATTCCCGCCCGCCTCCTCCCGGCTGATCGGCTGATGATTGGTCGGACCAGCTGATGGGGCGGGACGCCGACAACCTATCAGCGCCCTTCTCCATCAGCCTGTCCAGCCAATCAGATGTCTCCAACCATATATGGAGTTCCGGGAGGAAAGAGGTTGAGCAAGCTGTCATCAGGAAGGATTATGGAGGGCCAACAAAAGAAGTCCTTTCCAGGTGTTGACCTGGGGCGAGAAGGCCAATGTTAGCTTTTGTTATCAGGAAGTATATCTATCAAGTCCATATATCCCTTCCTCATGTCTGAGTCGGGAAGAAAGGAGAATCTGATTAGGATGATCAATCAGGTGGCAGGAATGACAAAGTCCTATGGTGGGCTTTGCCTGGTTTCCGAAGCCAAACAGGGAGCCCGCTGTGATTCATGATTACCTTTTGTCCAACACCCCAAAGATTAGCCTAATCAGTCAAAACTCAGAAAACTAGGCAATCTCGGGGTCAGCCAAGTGTGGGGACAGGATAAGGACCGAATCTCCATAACAAGGGCTTGGCTGATATTCTATTTCCCATGCAAACACGAAATGATGAAACAAAAGTGTGAGATGGCCCAGGGTATGCAGTACATATCCACTTGGCAAATACAGCAATCACAAATCAAAATATAGCTTCTAACTAGTTTCGTGGGGAAGGGGAGGGAAAAGGGTTACATGGGGTTGAGGGAAGATTCATAAGGTAATATTTTTATAGCTAGAGCAATGGAGGCAATAGACAGGGTGCACATGTATGATAATGGAATGTCCATCTGGAGAAATGTCCTTGTGTGCTATAAAGTCCGTGATCAGGGGAAAGGTCTGGGGGCAACATTCTGGGCGAGTCCACTTGTACGAGGCGAAGACCCAGGCCAGAGAAACAGCAGAAAATCCGGGTTATGTGGGGTCCTTGATGAACTACCTTTTCCAAGGCAGAGAGTCCATGATGAAAAACAAGGCTTCTTGGCTAAATCAGCCAGGAAGAAACATCAGGAACAGTCCAGGAGAAGAAAAAACAATCAGAAAGGGGCAAATGAGGCTGCAGTACTGGAGAGAACTAGATCTTCCTTTGGCATCAATGCTTGCCTTTCACCCACCCCCCCCTGAAGAGATCGTTTATTTATTGTTTTGATTTGTTTTGGTTAACTTTTGGAAAGTTTTCCTGTGGGGAGAGGGGAAGGCGTTTCGGGGCCTAGTGGTGGTACTGCAGCGGCCTAGCATAGGCCTGGGTGGGAAGTGGCCTGGCTGTTGTTGCTTGGAGGGAGGGGGAATGTATTTGCTATTGTCTTGAGGTGGTCTGCTTATGGGGTTGTAAGTGTTATTGCAATGTGTGTGGCAGAGGATACTGGGGAAAGATGTCCTTTCCTATTGTTTTGTAACGTGTGCCCAAAATGTCTTCCATGCTATGTGCTGTATGAAGTGTTGTAAATGTGGAGATGGGAGGTAATGGTGGCTGGGTTTCCTGGGAGGGACAAGGTTGATGTAGTGGTGTATGGGACCAGGTGGGGCAGAAAAGGAAAAAAGCTTGGTACTGGTGCAACTTGGGCCGGGGGCCAAGAGGGATACTGGGGACCCTCTCCTGCTCGTTCTTTTTGGGTTTGGGGCTTCCTGGCTCGACTACATGTACATGTGGCTCACCCTCTCATTTTTGTTTTAGATTCACCTATGTTGTCGTGTTTTCATAGATGTATTTTTATTCTGTTTATTGCTTTTATTGCGTTTATTGTTTTCTGATGTTTGTGATATTTTTTGTGATTTGTTGTTCGGGCACGGCTCCATGTAAGCCGCTCCGAGTCCCCTTTGGGGAGATGGATGCGGGTTAGAAATAAAGTTTTATTATTATTATTACATTATTTTAGGAGTTATACACTATTTTAAGTCTTTTTAAACTTAAAATAAAGTGAAGGAATGGCCCTTCAAGGCTGGAGGGAGGGAGGACTGAGGAGGGAAAGGGCCTTGTAGAGCAGCGACAGCAAAACCCCACAAAACAGCAAAAATATCATGATATATATTTTAAATTAATATTTTTTGAAATCCGTGAAACAGCGAGTCTGCAATAAGCAAACCGCGAAGTAGCGAGGGAACACTGTGTTCATATTGGAATTCTTCATTTTTTATTACTACCCTTTAATTATGCAAATACATGAGGAAATAAATCTATAGAAGCTGGCCAGGTAATGGTCACCCTGGGCTGAAAAGGCCAAAGAAAATGGGAAATAAAAAATGTTAGAATATTAGTGGATTATATACTTCAGGACAATATTTCTAAAAGCAGAAACAAATACAAAAATAGTCATCTCAATGAGAACTGGGATTTGAAATGGAAAACTGATAGTCAGAGTCAAAGGAAAAAGAAAATATAAGGAACTACAACAGACTATCTTCATGGAGGATCTGGTCTCCACCGTGAGCAGAGCAGCGTTTTCAACCTGTGCCAGGCAAGGCGGCTGGCGCCCTATTTTTCCGGTGACAACCTGGCCACAGTAATCCAGGCCACGGTCATCTCGAGACTGTACTACTGTCAAACCCTTTATATTGGCCTTCCTTTGTCGGTAATCCAGAAACTGAAGATGGTGCAAAACGCTGCGGCTCGACTGCTGTCTGGAGTGACACTATCGTGCCACATCACACTAGTCCTACAGCGCTTGCACTGGCTCCCTATCGAGCACCAGATTGCCTTCAAAGTGCTGGTGCTAACCTTTAAGGCCTTGCATGGTCTGGGGTCTGTGTACCTGAAGGACCGCCTTTCCCTGCATGTTCCCCAGAGACCACTACGGTCCATGGATCAAAACCTACTAGAGGTTCCATCACTTAAGATCTGCCGCTTGTCATCGACGTGGCAGCACACTTTTTCTGTAGCAGTAGTCCCTAGGGTCAGTCCCCACACCCATCTCGCTTCTTCGCAGGCCCGATTACCCATAAGGCCAGACCAGGCCATGGCCTCGGGCGGCGGATTTTGGGGGCAACATTTCCGGCCCTGAAGGAAGGGGTGAAGGAAGGAGTGGCACCCGCCCGCGGGACAAGGAGCCAGGGGGGAAGTCCTGCCGCCCCTAGGGCGATTGACGCAGCGGGCGCCACTTCTTCCCTCAGTGAAGGGAGGAGGTGCGCCGGTGCGAGCGCGGCGGTGGGGGAAGCCACGTGAGTCTCCCTAAGGGCGGGACTTCCAGCAGCGCCTTCTCCCTCAGTGAAGGGAGGGGGCGGAACCGGCGAGAAAGAGAAGGTGCCGCTGGAAGTTCCGCCGCTAGGGCAACTCACGCGGCTTTCCCCACCGCCGCCCCGCTCGCGTTTGGGGCACGGGCGAGCGGGGCGGCGGTGGGGAAAGCCGCATGAGTCTCCCTAAGGGCGGGACTTCCGATGGCGCCTTGTGCGTCACGCCGGTTCTGCCCCCTCCCTTCACTGAAGGGAGGAGAGGCGGAGCCGCTGCCGGCATGACGTGCAAGGCGCTGCCGGAAGGCCCGCCCTTAGGGAGACTCACGCGGCTTCCCCCGCCGCTGCGCTCGCACCGGCGCACCTCCTCTCTTCACTGAGGGAAGGAGTGGCGCCGGTGCGGCGCGGCGGCAGCGGGGAAGCCGCGTGAGTCGCCCTAGGGGCAGGACTTCCGGCGGTGCCTTGTGCGTCATGCCGGCCCCGCCCCCGCAAGAGGCCCCGCCCCCGGGAGGTGGCGTTTAGACTGGGCGGCCTTGGGCGGCACAGGCCGTTAATCCGGCCCTGCTTCTTCGGGCTTCCAAAAGGTCAGAGAAGTCCTTAAAAGAAAACAAAACTTACCGGGCTGCCATGCCTCCTCTCCAACAAGCCTCCAAGCAAATAGAAAAGATATTCCAGGAGGCAGGGGGAAGGAAAATTGCTCATACCCCCCCCCCCCCACCTCATTTCTATATGCCAGGCGGCCTGCTGGAGAAGCCTCATGGCACCCTGCAAGTTTTATTTTTCTTTTAAGTGCTTTTGTGGGGTTGGGGGTTATTACTAAAATAATGTAGAAATATTAAAAAAAAAATAGAGCATCCCTACATCACAGTTTTTCACTTATTGCGGGAGGTCCTGGAACTTAACCCCAGCAATAAGTGAGAGAACACTGTGCATTTATTGACCTAAGAGTGCTTGTTTTCTTTTCCTTCTACCACAGTTTGCAAAATCTTTGAAACATCACAACATTGTTTGGAAATCACAAGATACAATTATTATTAATAATAATAAACTTCATTTATACCTCACAACCATCTTCCCAAAGGGACTCGGTGCGGCTTACATGAGGCCAAGCCCAACAACACATAATAACAATACAACAGCAATTATAAAACAATACCATCAATAAAACTTAAACATAAACAATAACATACAGTTTAAAACCATTTTGGGCAGGCTGAATGTGTTTATTTAAAATAAATAAACACAGGATGCAGACAGAGGTAGATTGTATATAACAGGAAGGTTTCAAGGACAATGTGGGGCAGTAAAGTGCTTCTGAGGGCATTTGTAGAGATTGAACACAGCAGGGAATTATTTACTTTATTCAGGGAAGGCTCATTGGAACAACTACGCCTTCAAACTCCTCCTAAAATCTGCCAATGTGAGGGCTTGTCTAATATCCTTGGGGAGCACGTTCCAGAGTTAGGGGACTACTACAGAGAA
Source organism: Anolis apletophallus (assembly GCA_030556195.1). Lineage (NCBI taxonomy): Eukaryota > Metazoa > Chordata > Lepidosauria > Squamata > Anolidae > Anolis > Anolis apletophallus. The sequence continues at coordinate 49,339,230 of JARBWK010000012.1, read as the reverse complement.
GGCCCTCATTCCCACCAAATGCGCCTGCCAAGGCAGTGGGAGCGAGACTAGGGCCTCTTCAGATGATCGGCGAGATCGCCTGGGTTCGTAGACAGAAATGCGGTCACTTAGGCGGGTCCCAAACCGTTCAGGGCATTGTAGGTTAGAACCTGCACCTTGAATTGGGACTGGAAGATGAACGGCAGCTAATGGAGCTCCTTAAACAGGTGGGTTGACCCACCTGTAAGTCCTCCAGTTAGCAATCTGGCTGCCACTCGTTGGGACCAGTTGAAACTTTCGGGCCGTCTTCAAGGGCAGCACCACATAGAGTGCATTACAGTAATCCAATTTGGAGGTGACTAAGGCGTGGACCACCACGGCCAGATCCAACTTCACGAGGTACGGTTGCAGCTGGCGCACAAGTTTTAATTGTGCAAAGGCCCTCCCAGCCACCACCGAGGCCTGAACTTCAAACGTTAGCGACAAGTCTAGGAGGACACCCAAGCTGCGGACCTGTGACTTCAGGGGGAGTGCAACCCCATCAAGCACAGGTTGCCACCCAATACCCCGATCCGGCTTACGATCGACCAGGAGGACCTCTGTCTTGTCCGGATTGATCTTCAGCTTATTCATCCTCATCCAGACAGTTACAGCAGCCAGGCACTCATCTAATTAACAATGTGACACATTATTTTTCAGGGCAGCCATGGAGACAAACAGTGCTATGTGTCAAAAATACTGTAGCAGCTGATAATATGAAATTTTAAAACGTACTTGTAGCAAATAATGTTTACTCATTGCTTTCAAACTCTGGCCTTTAGTAAAGAGCCATTGGGGTGTGTGGGAATCATTTTTTGAAAGCGCTAAATGTCCTAATACAGCATTCTTCAGACAAAAAAGTAGAATATCAACAAGTTTTTAAAAATAAATAAGCAATTATATTTTAAAATATGCTTTAAGCTTTGCACTTTCACAAAGTGGCATTACCTATTGATGGTATGTGTAGGAAAATCTAAGCAAAAATCAGCCTGTTCCTAGATTACAGAAAACATTTCATTGTGTAGCAGAGCATGAAAAATTTGCTCATAAAAATGGGTGCGTCACAACATTTGATTGTCTTGATGTATTACTTATATTCAGGATAAGAGACTATCATCAGGACAGAATACAGAGAAACTAAATGGTTTTTAGCTGGCAAGGGATCAGGCAAGTCTGCATTTTATCACTCTATGTGTTTGACTTGTACGTTGAACATGTCACATAAAGCAGGATTAGACTGAGAGGAAAGAAGTGCAAAAATAGGAAGAAGGATAATCAAGAATATAAAATATGCAGATAGCGTCATACCACCAGCAGAAAATAGCAAGCCTTGGAATAAATACTGGAGAAAGTCATGGAAGAAAAGTGGGTGTATAGTTAAGAAAATAAACATAATGACCACAGATGGTTAACATTTAGTTCAAAGCAGACAATGAAGATATTGAAATAGGTCGAGATTTTCCACACCTCGTTTCAGTCATTCATCAGAATGGAGACTGCAGTCAAGAAACCGGAAGAAGACTAGGTTATGGAAGGATAGCTATGATAGAACTAGGCATGATCCCGAAGTGAAGAAACACATAATTGAATACTAAACATAGGGTGGCCCATACTATTGTATTCCCAATGTCAATATATGCTTGTGAAAGTGGTAGGGGAAAAAATCAACTCATTTCAAATGTGATGCTGGGAAAGAGTTCTACAAATACTGTGAACTTCTAAAAAGACAAATAAATGGGTTCTATAGCAAATCACATCCAAACTCTCTCTGGATGATAACTAAACGGAGACTGTGGTACTTTGGAGAAGGCGTGACTTTTCTTTGCGAACGAAGATTCAGGAAGGACTCATCCTACGCTTTCTACAAGTGCGTTGATGATTCAGAGGTTGAATGTGTCCTTTGAGCCTGTGCAATGGATTTTTCTGGTGGAGCGCAGCATGCACAGAACTGGCCTCACCCTTTAAACCAAAGGTTCGTCTGCTGGGACCTAGCAAGCTTAGGATGGTGGCAGTGAGGTCCTCAGGTCGTAGGTTTGGTTCGAGTTTCCTTCTCTTAGATGGTTGACCTTACAGGGTTAGACGAGCGCCATCTGCCCGGGTTTGAAATCAGAGTTGTCCTTCTCCTAGGATGGTTGCCAAAAGGCTAGAGAGCCTATCCTGTCCATTGACACTCTTTGTCAGACCCTTCGGTTGTGACCTGTCTGGCATGGGAAGCCCTACCGGTGGCTATTATGCCACCGCCAGCATAGCTCACAACTTCATTAGGGTACGCAAGCCTCTCCCCCACAACAAGGGGGCGCCAACGGAGAGGGACAAGGTATAAGGTTAAAGGCAATAGGAAAAGAGGAAGAGCACATTACAGATGAATAGACTCATATAAGGAAGCCATGGGTCTGAGTCTGTAAGGCATGAGCAAGGCTGTTTATGATAGGGTGGAGGTCTCTCATTCATCGAGTTATTGTAAGTTGAAGTCGACTTGGTGAATGAAAGGGACACACCTGGATAAATCCAAGAAGGATGCAGTTCGTACGTATTCTTGCCTTCATTGTGCTGACAGTAATGGTTAAAAGGTGACATGAGTTGAGACCTTTATTAGAAAAGATTGTCCCAGTTTATGCTGCTGTAAGAAATGGGCATAACTAGATCAGGAATCTGATATGTCGTTGCCAATATGTTTCCCTTACACAAATTCAAATTTGTAATCACATATGGAACATTATATCCAGTTCTGGTCACTGCCAGTAATGTAACTGGGGCAAAGCCTCACCCCACATAGGTGCACCTATACTGCAGAATTATGCTGCATTGAACCAATGCAGTTTGACACCACTTTACCTGCATTGGTTCAATGCCATGGTATCTGTAGTCTTCTCTATCAAAGAGTGTGGCTGTCTCATCAGTCTACAGATCTCATGATTCCACAGCATTAAGCCATGGCAGTTAAAGCAACATCAAACTGCATTAATTGTACAGTGCAGATGCAGCCCTAACCTTTATTCCCGGGTCCATTACAACACAGTTCTAATAAAAATGCCTAGAACTGGGGTGTCTGCTGTATATCCCCATTATAGGTAGGGTGAAGTAAAAAAATCATATGAACTTTAGTTAAGAAATGGCAACATGAATGTAAAGAATCCAAAACAAGTGGTGCCAGAGATTTGTTAACATCCACAAAATGCAAAGGCTTATCTCCTTTCTTATCCCTTATTATAGTTTATTGTCTTCAAAAATAGTGATTCAAAGTTTTTTGTTTCTCAGGGCCCTTCCAGATAGCCATATAACCCAGAATATCAAAGAAGACAATCCACAATATTTGCTTTGAACCAGATTATTTGAGTCCACACTCCCATATAATCCAGTTCAATGTGCATTTTATACAGCTGTGTAGAAGGTGATGCTGTGATGGGGGAAATCCATGAACTGTGAAATTTTCCGAACTTCTTTTTAAAAGCCTTTGAGGCTCAACTAGTTATTTCAACTTTTTTTTTTTATAAAAAAAGAAAATATGTAAATTACTGGGCTTTTTTGTAGGGTTGGTCTAATTGTTGTTTGAGGCATATAAAGTACCATTATTTGGTGTGATGTTAATAAAAAAGCATATATCTAAATATCATTTCTATTCTTTTTTAAAAAGATCATATCGTTTGATTATTTCTCAAAACAAGTACTATAGTTTGCTTCCTTTAAAAAGTGTGTACTCTTTTAGCCATCTGCAATACTCTAAACCAGTGTTTCTCATACTGTGCTAGTTCAGGTGTTTTGGACTTCAGCTCCCAAGCCATCTTACCAGCTGTTAAGAATTGTGGGAGCTGAAGTCCAACACATCTGGAGGAGCAGAGTTTGAGAAACTCTGCTTTAAACCATAGCTGAAAACTTCGTCCCCATCTATAGCCTACTGATGTATAATCAACTTTCTGGATCCAAATTATCTTCTTGTGGAGAGAAAAAACAGGGTAAACACAATAATAATAATAATAATAATAATAATAATCTGCCTTGAAGTGCATTATATGACAGCGTAGTCCAGGCATGTTAGGAATTGTGGGTGTTGAAGTCTAAAACACCTGGAGGGCTCACGTTTTCCCATGCCTGGTATAGACTCATATACTCCATTTCAAAGCAAATAATCTCGATAAAGAAAGTGAGTTATATGGCAGAACAGATCCAGCCTCCCTCAGCAGAAACCTCCAACTTGGGGAGCATCTGCCCTGTAGAATTACTGACATGGCTTTATTTATTTATTTATAACATTTATATTCTGCCCTTCTCACCCCGGAGGGGACTCAGGGCAGAGCACAGCATATAAACGGCAAACATTCAATGCCGGACATAAAAAGACCTTGTACATACATAAACATTCATCTTCCTCAGCCAAAGAATGCTGGCGTCTCAACAAACAGTAACATTTAGAAAACACTGTGTAAACTATCCTTACCTATCCAGGAATGACCTTGCTGTGGTGATCCAGGAGACGGTCATCGCGAGGTTAGACTACTGTAACGCCCTCTACATTGGCCTTCCCTTGTCGACAACCCGGAAACTCAAGCCGGTGCAAAATGCTGCTGCTCAATTGCTGGTGGGAGCACCTGCGAGAGAGCACATCACACTAATCCTACAGCAATTGCACTGGCTGCCAATAGAGTACCGGATTGTTTTCAAGGTGCTGGTTTTGACCTTTAAGGCCTTGTATTAAAGGGGAAATTGATGCTTTAACAGAAGAAATGCCAGGAGAAAGTGCTACAGCATAGGCTCAGAATAGTGGAGTCAGCTTGCCAGCAACAGCTCGAGAATTAGTCACTGTGATTGGTCCACACAAGCACAGGCTGTGATTAGACCAGAGAACATCATGTGCCTCCAGATAAGAAACAGTCTTGATTGGCTTAGCATTCACCATGTGCGTTTGTTTACAAAGTTAGCAATTGGGTTAGGAGATGCGCATGGCAAATGAGGTTTCCACTTGGCAGGCTTCCAGTGGGAACTCGGTAGCAAATGTATCGATTCAAGTACAGCCTGCACGTTAGGGCAGATAACATAGAAGATGAAAATTTACATTGCGCAACGTTTGTCAGCAAATAGGATTGAGATGCTAAAATGCTTTGTTTAATTGGGTAGAGTAATATGGGCTCATGAATGCTAGCCAGTAACAATGCATGAAGAAGGGAGGGACTGAAATATTGTCGCCATTGTCTGTATAAAATCTGTTTACTGGGAAAGATCGGGGTTCTGTCTTCCAGCGGCATCGTTCCGCAAAGGGGCAGGCCCATCAGCTGATGTCATGCAAATAAAGCTGGTTTCCTGAATCGCAGTAAAATTGTCGCGTCATCCGTCCTTGCGCCGCTAGCAACGGCAGCCCAGCACAAAAGTATTGCCTTCGGAGTTCTGGGACTCCAGATTACCGCTACAGTATGGTCTAGAGCCAGTGTACCTGAGGGATCGCCTCACCCCATACGTTCCCCCGAGATCTCTGCGCACAGAAGAACAAAACCTTCTGATGATTCCATCAGTTCGATCCTGTCACCTCTCAGTGACAACACTAATGTAAAACAATATGTAATCCTATCTGATGTCAATAAATCCTCCAATGGGATTAGCCTATCATTCAAGATGTGTGCTTTATGGCAGGTTGACTATTGTAATTATTCAAATAAACACTTCATAAAGGTACATTTATATCATCATTACTTTTATGCAACTATTCTTTGATTCATATTTACATTCATTCAAATTCATGTAGTATAGGACTCAAATTATGTCCTTTAGGTTACAGCGTAAGTTGTACTTTCATTATTGGCATTTCTTCATTTCAAATAAAGTGTTCAGTTATACATTAATTATTTTGATTGCTCATCAAATTTAATGATAATAGGCCGTTCTTTATCTTTAATCCTATTGAAATTAAATCATATACTGCTTTACACCTCAGTTTGAGTCATAGGGAACATTCCAACCATCATATTACATAGAAATCATAGTTTTTAACTCCTCTAAACAATATTGCTTTATGAATGATGGCTCTATTGCAATGTTTTGGCCCACTTTTTTTACTACTGAACAAGTTAGGGCTCCAGAGTCAGGTTAAGTGGATGTATGTTTTAATATTGTTCTGTTGTGCCTTCCATAGACTCAGAATAGCATGGGACGATTGGCATTCAGAGTTCTCCTGTTGTTGTGTTGCCCCTCCTTGTTGTTTGCTTTCTATGTCTTTTAAAGAGGGGGGGAAAGCCGTTTCTTTTCTGATTGCGCTGCAGGGCCTTTCTATTCCTTTTGCTCAGCGAGGGGGCTCTGCTAAACAGTAGGGTGGATTCCCGTGTCTAGGCGTATAGCGCGTCCCTAGTCAGTCTTCCTGGCTAAAGTCCCATCCATTTAGTGGTCTGAAACTCTGGCACAAACTTAAGGGGCTGTATGCTCCCGCGCGTCAGGGGGGGGCGTTTGTGGATCTCCCGTTTAGGGTACGTTACCTACAATTATATTCAAAGGGTCTTCAGTCCCGGCTCGTACTGGGGTGTATCTTTCGCTGGTTGGGGATTCTTTCTCCTCCCGCTTCTTCGGCGTTGTCGACCTAGCTGCGTTGAGGCGAAGGTGAGGTGTTCGCTAAAGGCGTATGCCTTATTTTTTTCTGCGATTGCAGCAAGCGGCTCTTTCCCTGTGCGGGGTCGCCTGGCTGTTTGCTGGATAATAAGTGATTCCCCCCATGGGGGATCCGTGCCTATGGCAAAACTCCAATGGGCACCCTTCGGGCCGTTTGGCGCTCAGTGGCCTGGCGCTTCTTCAGGGGCTATGTTTTAGAGGTCACAGACTCTAGCAGCGGTGCCCGACTATTCCTCTTTTTATTTCTCCTTCTTTTGGCTCTGTATGGGATACATAAAGAACTGTAAGCAAGTCCCATGGCATTGGTGGTGATAGATACCCCTGATCGTTTGTTACATACCTTTCCTGGTTTGGAGAGTGCGTCTCACTGCAATGAATTCCCAGGGGCTGGAGTCAGCTGTGGGAATGATTTCTGAGTCCTCTTAAATAGAGTGTTGCTCATGTTTTCAATTAGGTTAAAAGATTCTGTGGATTTAAAGGGTCGTTTAACCCTGTAGGGTCCTCTGTGGAGAGGAGGAGGACCCACTTGCATTCAGCTTTGAGTAGTGCTGTCCTGATGTCTACATTGCCTTGAACCTGTATTTTTTCTAGGCCAAAAATTGTGAAATTTTCGCAGGGCCCGAGGGAGAGGCAGAAGGAGCTGATAGTCAATTTATCGGACCACCAATTCTCAGAAGATGAAATTAGGATTTTAAATAAAGGACTTTCCTTTGTCTATACACCGGTTTGCTCCACCTTAGACATACGCCGAGATCTGGCACAATTATTTAGAAATATCAGGCTAAGGGAATTTTTTGCTGACAGCACTCAAGAACCACAACCGCAACAACCTAAGTTCTACATAAAAAGTTCATTTACCCCACCAACGATCTCAGCAAGAGTACGAGTATTTGAACAGACAGTGATACAAGAAATAAACAAAATTAACCACAACTCAGATAAACATCATCCTAATTTGACCAGAGAAGAGAGAGAAACATTAAACAAATTAAGTGACAATCCAGATATCATCTTTAAAGCAGCCGACAAAGGCGGAGCCATCGTCTGTATGAACACACTGGACTACAGAACGGAGGCCCACTCACAACTAAACAATACGAGATTTTACAAACGAATTGACCAGGATCCAACGCGCCAGTATGCACGTACCATCCGCGACATAATATACCATGCCGAAACAATGGGATACATCAATTAGTCACTAGCTAAATACTTGTACAACTCGAACCCTAGGACGCCATTGTTTTACCATCTACCGAAGATTCATAAATCGAGAAGACCTCCTCCTGGTAGACCCATAATATCGGCAAATAACAGTCTACTGGAGCCATTGTCCAAATACCTGGATTCAATACTGCATCCGTTTGTAGAAAAGGCTAACTCATACATAAAGGACACAACGGACTTCATAAATCATATAGAAAATCTCAAAATCCAGGACGGGGACATTATAGCAACTGCAAACGTGGAAGCCTTATATACGCATATACCAACAGAAGAAACTAGACACATTGCCACCAATTTACTAGAAAGCAGACCGATACCCAGAAATCCTCCCACGTCATTTCTCGTCGAACTATATGATTGTATCACAGACTATAATTTCTTCAGTTTTGAAAACAATTATTTTTTGCAATGTGGCGGAGTGTCAATGGGCGCGGCCATTGCTCCAACAATAGCCAACCTGTTCATGAGTGATTTAGAAGAAAAACAATTAAAGTCTGACGCTGAGAACATGATGCCCAACTACATAAAAGGGTATTGGAGATTCATTGACGACATCTTCCTACTCCTACGGCACGACACAGACACGGCCAACCTCAAAACGTGGATGAATAGTTGGCACCAAAACATTAAACTTACGTTCACCTTTAGCAAAACAGCAGTAAATTTTCTGGATTTGACAGTATTTATACACAATAAGACATTGAAAGTCAAAAATTATCACAAACCGACAGACAGGAACACTTTATTGCATTTCAACAGCTTTCACTCGTTTGCCTTGAAAAGGAGTCTTCCCTATAGTCAATATATCAGATTAAAGAGGAACTCATCGTTCCAAGACAATTTCGAGGAAGACGCAAAGGATCTTTCGATAAAATTGAGACAAAGAGGCTACCCTCAGAAAATCATAGAAGAAGCCAAAACAAAAGCCGAACGGGTAGACAGACGCGTTCTACTTCAACCAACCACGAAACGCCAAAAAAAGAGGATGGTGTGGCCTTTAACTTTGACCAAGCATTCCGGACACATTCAGAGAATAGTAAAAAAATTCTGGCCCATGATCAATGAAATACCAGGGCTAGACTGTCCACCAATGATAGCATATAAAAGGACCAAGAACCTCAAAGAAATACTAATTCACACAAATCATGAGAGACAACCCAAACAACGAACGGCCAATCCGGGAACCAAAAGATGTGGACATTGCTCCATCTGTGCTCAAATAAATACCAGCCAAGAGATCAAGAACAAGACCACGCACAGGATCTTAAGGCTACGTCAAGAGATCACATGTGGCTCCTCGGGAGTAATATATTGCCTCCAATGCAGTTGTGGGTACCATTATGTGGGGCAGACCCAAAGAGAATTGAGGACGAGGGCATTGGAACATCAATCAAGAATAAACTGTAAATCCCAGGATTCAATACTCTACAAGCACTTCTTGACAGCCAATCACCCACCGGACAGTTTCACAATTTTTGGCCTAGAAAAAATACAGGTTCAAGGCAATGTAGACATCAGGACAGCACTACTCAAAGCTGAATGCAAGTGGGTCCTCCTCCTCTCCACAGAGGACCCTACAGGGTTAAACGACCCTTTAAATCCACAGAATCTTTTAACCTAATTGAAAAACATGAGCAACACTCTATTTAAGAGGACTCAGAAATCATTCCCACAGCTGACTCCAGCCCCTGGGAATTCATTGCAGTGGAGACGCACTCCAAACCAGGAAAGGTATGTAACAAACGATCAGGGGAGTATCTATCACCACCAATGCCATGGGACTTGCTTACAGTTCTTTATGTATCCCATACAGAGCCAAAAGAAGGAGAAATAAAAAGAGGAATAGTCGGAACGCACCGCTGCTAGAGTCTGTGACCTCTAAAACATAGCCCTGAAGAAGCGACGCCAGAGACGACGCGAAACGGCCCCGAAGGGGGTGCCCATTGGAGTTTTGCCGTAGGCACGGATCCCCCCGCAACGGGGGAATCACTTATTATCCAGCAAACAGCCAGACGCGACCCCGCACAGGGAAAGAGCCGCTTGCTGCAATCGCAGACGGAAAATAAGGCATACGCCTTTAAGCGAACACCTCACCTTCGCCTCAACGCAGCTAGGTCGACAACGCCGAAGAACGGGAGGAGAAAGAATCCCAACCCGCGAAAGATACACCCCAGTACGAGCCGGGACTGAAGACCCTTTGAATATAATTGTAGGTAACGTACCCTAAACGGGAGATCCACAAACGCCCCCCCCTGACGCGCGGGAGCATACAGCCCCTCAAGTTTGTGCCAGAGTTTCAGAACACTAAATGGATGGGACTTTAGCCAGGAAGACTGACTAGGGACGCGCTATACGCCTAGACACGGGAATCCACCCTACTGTTTAGCAGAGCCCCCTCGCTGAGCAAAAGGAATAGAAAGGCCCTGCAGCGCAATCAGAAAAGAAACGGCATTCCCCCCCCCCTCTTTAAAAGACATAGAAAGCAAACAACAAGGAGGGGCAACACAACAACAAGAGAACTCTGAATGCCAATCGTCCCATGCTATTCTGAGTCTATATGGAAGGCACAACAGAACAATATTAAAACATACATCCACCTAGCCTGACTCTGGAGCCCTAACTTGTTCAGTATTAAAAAAGTGGGCCAAAACATTGCAATAGAGCCATCATTCATAATGCAATATTGTTTAGAGGAGTTAAAAACTATGATTTCTATGTAATATGATGGTTGGAATGTTCCCTATGACTCAAACTGAGGGTGTAAAGCAGTATATGATTTAATTTCAATAGGATTAAAGTGAAAGAACTGCCTTATATGATTTAATTTGATGAGCAATGAAAATAATTAATGTATAACTGTACACTTTATTTGAAATGAAGAAATGCCAATAATGAAAGTACAACTTACGCTGTAACCTAAAGGACATAATTGAGTCCTATACTACATGAATTTGAATGAATGTAAATATGAATCAAAGAATGGTTGCATAAAAGTAATGATGATATAAATGTACCTTTATGAAGTGTTTATTTGAATAATTACAATAGTCAACCTGCCATATAGCACACATCTTGAATGATAGGCTAATCCCATTGGAGGATTTATTGACATCAGATAGGATTACATATTGTTTTACATTAGTGTTGGTACACTGTAAGCTTGCATCATATTATTTGACCTCTCAGTGACAAGACAACGAGCCTTCTCCGTGGTGGCACCGACGCTATGGAAAGTGTTACCAGATGACGTTCGGGCTATCATGGAGTTAGCCCCCTTCCGGAGGGCCTGCAAGATGACCTGTTTTAAGCAGGCCTTCAATCTAAGTTCCCCCGGACAACTCTGACCATGTCCTTGTGTTTTATATAACTAAGTGCTTTATCTGCATTTTAATCTGTTCTTTTATGTAAACCGCCCCGAGCCTGCAGGGAGGAGCGGTATATAAAAATGAACAATAAATAAATAAATAAATAAACACCAAGTACCTATGTGCAATAGCATCCTGCAGAAGCTTACTGGTAGTGCATGGAGTGCAGACCCAAAATTAATAAGAACATGAGCCCTGGCCTTGTCTTACTCAACTGCTGAGTATGCTTATCCCGTCTGGCATAAATCTGCCTATGCAAAGCAGGTGAATATATCAGTGAATGAAAAAATGTAGAATAATCACAGGATGTTTTAAGCCTACATCTGGTGATAGACTTTATAAGCTGGCTTTGTCGCCGTCGCTCCCCCCAAAATATGCGATGGGAATTTGCTGCCAACTGCAGAGAAATAAGGTTGAACACTGTGAAAGACATCCATTGTATGGCTATCAATCTCCTCTGAGTAGACTCAAATCAAGGAAATGTTTCATGAGAACCAACACTCACTCCTCTTAAAGTTCCCTCCAAAACAGCAAGAAAATCCCTCTGAGCAGAAAAATGAGGTAATTCCAACTGGATGGCCCCCTACGAGGATTTGCCTCCAAGAATAGGAAATTGAAAGTCCCCGAACAGACTCACAAGTGGAGTGTGCAAATCAAAAGAAAATGGCACTAGGCTACCTAGAAGAATCCCCCACCTTGTGCGACTGTGGTGCAGAACAATCAACTCCGCTTCTGAATGCTTGCTCACAACGCCCTGCCTCATGCACAGAGGAAGAATTGTTTAAAGCTACAGAGAATGCAGTCGCTATTCTCCGTTTTGGGGCTAAAATCATTTAGGTGCTTGTGCTCCATTTATTCGTTTTATACTTATTTATTTATGCAGAACTTTTGATACGAATTAAATTAAATTTTAAAAGCAAACAATACATCCCAGGATTCCACACTATTGAGCCATAGCAGTTCAAGTGGTGTCGAGTTGCATTCATTCTATAGCAGTGGTTCTCAACCTGTGGTTCTCAACCTGTGGGTCCCCGGGTGTTTTGGCCTACAACTCCCAGAAATCCCAGCCAGCTTAGCAGCCATTAGGATTTCTGGGAGTTGAAGGCCAAAACATCTGGGGACCCACAAGTTGAGAACCACTGTTCTACAGGACAGGCATGGGCAAACATCGGCCCTCCAGGTGTTTTGGACTTCAACTCCCACAACTGAAATCCAAAACACCTGGAGGGCCGAAGTTTGCCCATGCCTGTTCTACAGTGTGTAGATGCACTTTGAATCTTCATTTATTTATTTATTTATTTATTTGGGTTTCTATGCCGCCGATTCCCGGAGGCTCGCGGCGGCTTACAAGAGCCGAAGGCACAATAAAATACAGAACAATAAAACAGTAAAAGCAGTTAAAAGCAGAACAACACAATAAACAGTAGCACAATTGGAGCAGTGGCACAAGAATGTGCGAACCTACCCGCCAAAGGCCTGCTTAAACAAGTGGGTTTTACAAGCCCGTCTGAACGGGAGCAGGTCCTTCATTGCCCGAGTTTTGGCCGGGAGGGCATTCCACAGCGTGGGGAGCTATGACAGAGAACGCCCTCCGACGGGTAGATGTCAATCGTGCCAGCTTCACCGAAGGTACCTCCAAAAGTTGGCATCCTCGGACCGTAGTGATCTCAAAGGGCAATATGGGTGAGACGGTCCCTCAGATACGCTGGCCCCAGACCGTGCAAGGCCTTAAAGGTAAGAACCAACACTTTGAAGGTGATCCGGTGCTCAATTGGCAGCCAGTGCAGATCCTGCAAGACAGGTGTTATATGGCAGCCTGCTGGGGTACCAGACAGGAGCCGGGCGGCAGTGTTCTGCACCAGCTGAGCTTCGGTCGCCGACAGAGGAAGGTCAACGTGAGAGCGTTGCAGTAATCTAGTCTTGAGATAACCGTGGCTTGGATCACCGTGGCCAGGTCGTTCCGGGAGAGATAGGGGGCCAGCCTCCTTGCCTGTCGGAGGTGGAAAAAGGCCACCTTGCTGACCGCAGAGACCTGGGCCTCCATGGTCAGCTGGGAGTCCAGGTGGACTCCCAGGCTCTTCACGGAAGACGATGGGCATAACGCCTCACCGTCCAAGGTCGGAAGCTGAACATCCACCCCACCCGGGCGGCCCAGCCACAAGATCTCCGTCTTCGCCGGATTCACCCTCAACCTACTGGCTCGCAGCCATCCAGTAACAGCCTCGAGGCAATGTTGGAAATTATCGGGGACGGATCCCGGCCTGCCCTCCATCCTCAGAATGAGCTAGGTGTCATCAGCGTACTAGTGGCACTCCAGCCCATAACTCCGCACCAGCTGTGCAAGCGGCTGCATGTAGATGTTAAATAACAGAGGGGAGAGAATGGCCCCCTGTGGAACTCCGCAAACTAATGAGGAGCCCTCAGAGACCACCTCGCCCCTCCTCACACGCTGAGACCGCTGGTGGAGGAAGGAGGTCAGCCATTTTAGGGCTGTCCCCTCACTCCAGCCATGGCCAGGCGGTGGATCAATAGATTGTGGTCGACCGTGTCAAACGCTGCCGTGAGGTCCAATAACATGAGCAGCGCAGACCCGTCTTGGTCAAGCTGGCAGTGGAGTTGGTCTGTGATGGAGACCAGAACCGTCTCCGTCCCATGCCCCGAACGGAAGCCGGACTGGAAGGGGTCTAGCCATGTTGCATCATCTAGGAAGGACTGTTATAGGTAAAGGTAAAGGTTTTCCCTTGACATTAAGTCCAGTTGTGTCCGACTCCTGGGTGTGGTACCCATCTCCATTTCTAATCCGAAGAGCCAGCGTTGAGTAATAGTATGAAAGCTGGGTCCAGAAGCACAGAGCTTTACACTGTTTCCGCTTCACTCCTTTAGGAGTGCTGTTTCCGCAATGCAGAATGGAAAACAGATATTATCGAAGGAATGTAAAAGTTCTTAATGGTAAAACCCAACCCGAACCCTAAACCTTACTCTAGCCCCAAAACCCTAATTCTAACCGTGTCAGCGCCGCTTGGCCCGGTTGTTGTCCTAACGGGTCAAGCCTCGCGCGCCATCAGATAAGAGAAGCATCTGGCGGGCTTTGAACTGGATCCGCCCTTTGAAGTGCCAGGACCCTTTTCCTGAACTTTGATATGCGGAGAGCCGGATGGTCATCCCTGAGGAAGGAGGGGCACAGCAGGGGGGCGGGCCAGGGAGGGCTTTTGAAGAGAACTTCGCGCACGAACCCTTTAGTCTATCTTTGCCTACTTTGGATTAAGGACCTATTAAACCATCTTCCTTCAACCACGCTTGGAGTGAGTTTGCTTTACTAGACCCCCCTTGCTGAAGCTTACATAAAGATAGACTCCCCAACTTCTACGGCCGTGAAAGCCTTCCGACCGTAACCACCTTCGCAGGATGTCTCAAGCGGAGATGGATCCCCTCGCTGACCTGCCTACCGAAGACGTAGGTGAGGAAGAGGAGATGGAGGAGGATGGAGACAGAGACGAGGCCGGAGACCCCACGGCAGCAGCCCAGGCGGGAGGCGGGAGATGGGGCAGAGGCGCCGCCGCTCCTCGCCCCCCCGGCGAAGGACGAGACCCGGCGCAAGGTGCCGGAGCGCTCTGGAGGTGCAGGTATTCCAGCTGACGGAGGCGGTGCAGAAGCTCCAATCCCAGATGGAGCTGCTGCTGGCCAGACCGGAGGAATTACCGTGGGCCACGCCGGACGCGCGGCACCGGGAAAGGCCGTCGAGCCAGGCCACGGAGCGGGCCACCAGGCCGTCAGGGAGAGTGACCTTCCGGAACAGCGGAGACGACTTCATCCCGTCAGAGGGCTTCCACTTTCAACCTGGGCCAGGCCGACCAGAGCCAAGAGGCGGCGGGGAGCCGAAGGGACTTGAAGGTAAAGTTCGACGGGGACCCCCGCCAACTCTCCTACTTTGTCACCAATGTGCAGAACTACATGCTGGACTATGGGGACTCGTTCCCCTCGGAAGCGGCCAAGGTGCGGGCAGTGGGGGCCAACCTGAAAGAGACCGCAGCCGATTGGCTAGTGCAGATGACGGACACTCGAGCGCCGCAATTGAGGCGGCTGGATACTTTTCTGGATGCCCTACAAGCCCGCTTCGGGGACCCCCTAGCCGGAGAGAAAGCCAAGGCCCAGTTGAGGAAGATTTACCAAGGCCAGAGGTCTGTGTCGGAATACGCCTTAAGCTTCCGGGCCCTAGCGGGGAAAATCCGGGGCTGGTCGGAGGCCACTATATTGGAGTGCTTCAAGGCAGGCCTGAGGCAGGACATTTTGGAGTGGGCCATGCACCGGGGGAACCCCGAGACCCTAGAGGACTGGATAGTCTCAGCGGGGAGAGTAGAGTGCGACATGGAACAAATGCCCAGACGCCACCGAGATAGCGGGAGAACCCGCGGAGTGGGAGCGGGCCCGTCTGGGAGGACCGGGCCAGCCCGGAGAGCATCCCCGAGAGCCCGGTCGGCCAGCCGGGAGAGCCAGAGAGGGAAGAAAGGAGCCTGCTTCTCGTGCGGCTGAGAGGGCCACCGGGCGGCCGAGTGCCACAAGAAGGGCCCCTCCCCGAAGCCGGAGAAGGCGCCAGAGGCCAAGCCAGCTACCCCGGCCAAGACCCCAGTCCGGGGGAAGGCCGCAGCGGCGGCGGAGACGGCACGAGCACCCCGGACCCTCCGGGAGACGGAGGAGCTGGAGACGGAGACGGAGGAGAGCGACCCCGAATGGATGGCGGGAAACGACAACGATCTGGTGTAGATGCCCGGCGGCAGATCCAAACCCCTCCGGGCGGTGAGTCTGACCCTCTTGGGTGCGACACGTACAAGCTTGATGTTAAGGTGTGGGTCCCCGGGGTGGCCCAACCCATAGAGACAGTAGCCATGCTAGACAGTGGGTGCACCCGATGCCTGATGTCCCCCAAGCTAGCGAAGCAGTTGGGGATAAAGCCCCAAGCGCTGATCGAGCAGATCCTCTTTTCCCAGCTAGATGGGTCCCCGGCCAATGGGAAGCCAGCCACCCACAGGACAGGAGAGATGAGAGGCCCGATCGGGTCCCTCCAGGAGGACCTGAAGTTCGTAATTTCAGCGATGGCACACCAGCCCATCATCTTGGGGCCCCGTGGTTGCGCGCCAGAACCCGCAAGTCAACTGGAAGACGGGGAGCCATTAAGTTCCGGGAAGGAGAGGCCCCGGCGAGGATAGATGACCCTGAACAAGCTGGAGCCCCGGCCCACGAGGGTGCCGGTGTGGGGGCAGCAGAGAGCCCACCTGACGGGATCCCGCGAGAGTATGGAGACTTGGAGGAGGTCTTTAGCGAGCGGGAAAGTGACCAGCTACCCCCCCACCGGAAGTGCGATTGCGCAATTGAAATTGAAAAGGGCGCCAAACTGCCCAGCCCAAAGCTATACGCCCTGTCCGAGCCGGAAAGAAAGGCACTGAGAGACTTCATTGAGAAAAACATGGACAGAAGATTTATTGAGAAATCTACAAGCCCGCTGGCAGCCCCCGTCCTGTTTCGTCCAAAGGCGGACGGTTCACTGCGGTTGTGTGTGGATTACAGAGGCCTCAACGCCATCAGCACATCGAGCCCCTACCCGCTGCCCCTGATGTCAGAGATATTGGCCCAGCTGGGGGGAGCGCGATTCTTCACCAAGCTGGACATCCGAGAGGCGTGAGGGACGAAGACTGCTGGAAGACGGCGTTCAACTGCCACCTGGGCCAGTACCAGTTCCGGGTCACCCCGTTCGGACTTAAAGGCGCTCCCAAAATATTCCAGCAGTTCATCAACGAGATCTTCAGGGACTTGCTGTATAAGGGAGTTCTAGTCTACCTAGACGACGTGTTGATCTACTCGGCGTCGGAGGCGGAGCACATCGAGCTGACCCGGGAGGTGCTGCGGCGACTGCGGGACGACCAGCTCTTCGTCAAGCTGTCCAAATGTGAATTTCACCGGCAAGAACTGGATTATCTGGGGTACGAATCTCCACGCGAGGCCTGGCCATGGACCCGGGTAAGGTGAGAGACGTGCTCGCGTGGGAGCGCCCAACCCCGCGGCAACTGCAGGGCTTCCTGGGATTTGCTAATTTTTATAGACAATTTATCCAAAACTTTGCTAAGATAGCGCTCCCTTGACTGAACTGTTAAAACCAAGGGCTTAGGGGAGACGAAGAAAGCCAGGTCCCCTATCGCCAAGCTCAACTGGACCCCGCAGTGCCAGGAGGCCTTCGACAGCCTCAAGCGGAGCTTCACCAGTCAGCCGCTGCTTATGCACCCCCAGCCCGACCGGCCGTTCACTGTGCAGTGCGATGCTTCCGAGGCAGCCTATGGAGCGGTGCTCTTGCAACGGGACGAAGGGGGCACCCTGCGACCGTGTGCCTATCTTTCTAAGAAATTCACACAGACGGAGAAGCGCTGGCACGTATGGGAAAAGGAGTCGCCGGCGGTGCGGGCCGCGCTGAGCCATTGAGGCACTTCCTGGAAGGCACCGCTTTGCCTTTCGAGGTGTGGACCGACCACAAGAACCTGCAGGCGCTACAGTCCCCGCAAAAGGCTCAACGCCAAGCAGCTGAGGTGGGCACAGTTCTTCAGCCGCTTCAACTTCGAGAGCTCAAGTACTTGCCGGCCCGAAGAACGTGCTGGCCGACACGCTTTCCAGGATGCCTGAGGCCGACTACTCGGCGCCAGAAGAAATGGGAACAGTGTTTACCAAGCGCCAGCTGGGCCTGGTGGCCCGCACCCGGGCGGCGGACAGGACCCCCCAGCCGGCAGTCCCTGGAACCCCTGAACTGCTGGCGGACTTGGCAGCGGCCTACGGGTCGGACCCCTGGCTCACGGAGCACCGAGAGGACCTGACCGCGACCGGGGGAATTTGGTACTACAAGGACAAGCTGTACGTTCCCCAAAGCCAGAGAGCCCCGATCCTGGCTCAAGCCCACGACTCCACGTTGTCCGGCCACTTCGGCCTCACCAAAACCCTAAAGCTTCTGGCCCGGCAGTTCTGGTGGCCAGCCATGCGAAAAGACACTAAGGACTATGTTGCGGAATGCGAGGTGTGCGCAAGGAAGAAGCCAAAGACGGGCCGCCCGACGGGACTGCTGCAGCCAGTAGCCGACCCAGCGGAACCCTGGAGCGAAATCGCCATGGACTTCGTCGTTGACCTGCCGCCCAGTGGCGGGTACACCACCATTTGGACTGTAGTGGACTTATTCTCTAAACAGGCCCATTTCATCCCGCTGCGCAGACTCCCACAGCCCCCGGAGCTGGCTCGCCTGTTCACCCACCACGTTTTTCCGGCTACACGGCTGTCCACGACGGGTCGTGAGTGACAGGGGGCCTCAATTCACGTCCAGGTTCTGGAAGGCGTTCCTGGCGGGGCTGGGGTCGCAGCGCGCCCTGAGCACAGCTTTTCACCCGGAGACGGACGGTGCGACGGAGCGTGTCCAGCGGACCCTGCAGCAATACCTCCGCTGCTACTCTACCTACCAGCAGGACAACTGGGCCAAGCTGCTGGACGTGGCCGAATACAGCTACAATAACTCCGAGCACGCCTCAACAGGGGCCTCGCCGTTCCGGGTCGTCTCAGGCCGCGACTTTCCCCCCTTCCCGGCGCTGGCCCCGACAGCGGACCCGGCCGAGCCACCGACTGACTGGGGGGCCAAGGTGGCGGCCGCTTGGCCGCGAATACAGGCAGCGCTGCTTCAGGCTCGGGACTCTTACAAGCTGTACGCCGATAAGAAGCGGGCCCCCCAGCCACTTTACACTGTTGGGGACCGCGTGTTCCTGTCCACCAAGCACCTCAAGTCCACCCAGCAGTCCCGCAAGTTTGCGAATAAGTTTGTGGGGCCCTCAGCGTGGTGGAAGTTATTAACCCTGTGGCAATCAAGCTGGACC
Organism: Anolis apletophallus; assembly: GCA_030556195.1. Lineage (NCBI taxonomy): Eukaryota > Metazoa > Chordata > Lepidosauria > Squamata > Anolidae > Anolis > Anolis apletophallus. Next base: position 49,320,140 of record JARBWK010000012.1, on the reverse strand, counting down.
TCCCGCACACCTGGCGCAAGGTCCACCCAGTCTTCCACGTGAGCTTACTCAAGAAAGCTGTGTCCGACCGGAAGTGGTCCAAGCCCGAAGACACTCCGGTGCCCATTATGGTGGGGCCCCACACCCACTTTGAGATCAGGGAAATCTTGGACTCGCGGCACCTCAAGGGCCGCCTTAGCTACCTAGTTAAATGGACTGCCAAAGACTTACACCCAGAATGGGTGCAGGCCCAGCATGTGAGGGCCCCAAAGCTGTTGAAGGCTTTTCACGTCGCCTTCCCTGCCAAACCTGGACCCTGAATTCTCCCCCCCCCCTTTTTCCTTGTCTCTCCCTTGCAGGTCGCTCCTTTCCGGAGGGGGGCGCTATGTCAGCGCCGCTTCGCCCGTTTGTTGTCCTAACGGGTCAAGCATCGCGCGCCATCAGATAAGAGAAGCATCTGGCGGGCTTTGAACTGGATCCGCCCTTTGAAGTGCCAGGACCCTTTTCCTGAACTTTGATATGCGGAGAGCGGATGGTCATCCCTGAGGAAGGAGGGGCACAGCAGGGGGCGGGCCAGGGAGGGCTTTTTGAAGAGAACTTTGCGCCAAACCCTTTAGTCTATCTTTGCCTACTTTGGATTAAGGACCTATTAAACCATCTTCCTTCCACCACGCTTGGAGTGAGTTTGCTTTACTAGACCCCCCTTGCTGAAGCTTACAAACCGTAACCCAAACCCTAAACCTTATCCTAACCCTCCCCCCTCCTTTCTATCCTTCCACCAAATGTAACTACGAAGTATATTCCTCCCCTTCCTTTTTTCACAACCACTGTTGCGGAATGTGCTCAGAGCTTCTGGACCCAGATACTATCACCATAGACACCTCCAAGGTCATATGGCCAGCATGACTGCATGGAGCACAGTTACCTTCCCACCGGAGCGGTACCCTTTGATTTACTCACATTTGCATGTTTTTGAACTGCTAGGTTGGCAGAAGCTGGGGCTGATAGCGGAAGCTCACGCCGTTCCCTGGATTTGAACCTGCGACCTTTCAGTCAACAAGTTCAGCAGCTTAGCGCTTTAACCCACTACGCCACCGAGGGCTGCTATAGGTAAAGGTTTTCCCTTGACATTGTCCAGTCGCGTCCGACTCTGGGTGTGGTACTCATCTCCATTTCTAAGCCAAAGAGCCAGCGTTGTCCGTAGACACTTCCAAGGTCATGTGGCCAGCATGACTGCATGTTTTCAAATTGCTAGGTTGGCAGAAGCTGGGGCTAACAGCAGGAGCTCACCGCCCTCCCTGGGTTTGAGAACCTGCGACCTTTTGGGCTGCTATAGGTAAAGGTTTTACCCTGACATTAAGTCCAGTTGTGTCCGACTCGGTGTGGTACCCATCTCCATTTCTAATCCGAAGAGCCAGCGTTGTCCGTAGACACTTCCAAGGTCATGTGGCCAGCATGACTGCAAGGAGCACCGTTACCTTCCTGCTGGAGCGGCGGTAACTATTGATCTACTCACACTAGCATGTATTCAAACTGCTAGGCTAGGTTGGCAGAAGCTGGGGCTGACAGCGGAAGCTCACGCCGTTCCCTGGATTCGAACCTGCAACTTTTCAGTAAATAAGCTCAGCAGCTCAGCGCTTTAATCCACTGCGCCACCAAGGGCTGCTATAGGTAAAGGTTCCCCCCTGACATTAAGTCCAGTCGCGTCCGACTCTGGGGTGTGGTGCTCATCTCCATTTCTAAGCCGAAGAGCCAGCGTTGTCCATAGACACCTCCAAGGTCATGTCGCCGGCATGACTGAAAGGAGCACCGTTACCTTCCTGCTGGAGAGGCGGTACCTATTGATCTACTCACACTTGCATGTATTTGAACTGCTAAGTTGGCAGAAGCTGGGGCTGACAGCGAAAGCTCATGCCGCTCCCTGGATTTGAACCTGCGACCTTGCGGTCAACATGCTCAGCAGCTCAGTGTTTTAACCAAGGGCTGCAATAGGTAAAGGTTTTCCCCTGTCATTAAGTCTGGTTGTGTCCTACTCTGGGGAGTGGTTCGCATCTCCATTTCTAAGCCGAAGAGCCAGCGTTGTCCGTAGACACCTCTAAGGTCATGTGGCCTGCATGCTGCATGGAGCACCGTTACCATCCTGCTGGAGCGGTACCTATTGATCTGCTCACACTTGCATGTATTCGAACTGCTAGGTTGGCAGAAGCTGAGGCCGACAGCAAAAGCTCACGCTGCTCCCTGGATTCAAATTTGCGACCTTTCGGTCAACATGCTCAGCAGCTCAGTGCTTTAACCAAGGGCTGCAATAGGTAAAGGTTTTCCCGACATTAAGCCCAGTCGCGTCCGACTCTGGGGTGTGGTGCTCATCTCCATTTCTAAGTTGAAGAGCCAGCATTGTCCGTAGACACCTCCAAGGTCATGTGGCCAGCATGCTGCATGGAGCACGGTTACCATCCTGCTGGAGCGGTACCTATTATTGATCTACTCATCTACTCATATTTGCATGGTTTTGAACTGCTAGGTTGGCAGAAGCTGGGGCTGACAGCGAAAGCTCACGCCGCTCCTTGGATTCGAACCTGCGACCTTGCGGTCAACAAGCTTCAGCAGCTCAGCGCTTTAACCCACTGTGCCACCGGGGGCAGCAGCTATACACACAGATAAATGAAATAGCCACTGAGAGAAATACAGGGCGGAACTGAGTAACTCGCGACTGGTGTTGTCGACCGAGCCTATTTAGGGGACGGACCTGGTCCGTTGTTGAATGTGGTCCGACGGAGGAATCTCCCAAACCTCGTGTGAGGCTGCCGGGTTTGGCGCAACGCTTCCCAACAACGCAAGGAAGATGGTGAGTGCAAGAGAGTGACGTCATGCAAGCTCTGGCCGGGGCTGGCCGTGCTTAGCCCCCTAGGTCTGGCCCTTGGAGAGCTTTGAGGCTTTAGCTCTGGGTAGTTTACAGAAAGAGAAAAATGTAATGTTTGTTTGTGGGATTAACATACTGTAACTCCAAAACCACTGGGCGGATTGCCGCCAAATTTGGCCACAAGGCACCCACCAACCCAAGGAGTGACCATCACTCAAAAATTGGGGATTTTGTCATTTGGGAGTTGTAGTTGCCGGGATTTATAGTTCACCTACAACCAAAGAGCATTCTGAACTCCACCAATGAGGGAATTGAACCAAACTTGGCACACAGTTCTCCCATGACCTACAGAAAACATTAGAAGGGTTTGGTGGGCATTGACCTTGGGAGTTGTAGTTCCCCTACATCCAGAGAGCACTGTGGACTCAAACAATGATGGATCTGGGCCAAACTTGGCATGAATATTCCATATGCCCAAATATGAACACAGATGCGAGTTTGGGGGAAATAGACCTTGACATTTGGGAGTTGTAGTTGCCGGGATTTATAGTTCACCTACAATCAAAGAGCATTCAGAACTCCACCAATGATGGAATTGAACCAAACTTGGCACACACGACCCCCCAGACTAACAGAAACACTAGAAGGGTTTGATGGGCATTGACCTTGAGTTTGGGAGTTGTAGTTCCCCTACATCCAGAGAGCACTGAGGACTCAAACCATTATGGATCTGGACCAAACTTGGCATGAATATCCTATATACCCAAATATGAACACAGATGCGAGTTTGGGGGAAATAGACCTTGACATTTGGGAGTTGTAGTTCCTGGGATTTATAGTTCACCTACAATCAAAGAGTATTCTGAAGCCCACGGTCGCCAGAATTGGGGCAAACATCCCACACAGAAACCCCACGACCAACAGAAAATACTTAAGGCCATCCGGTCCAACTCCCTTCACTAGGCAAGAAAACATAATCAAAGCCCTCTTGACAAAAGAGCCATCCAGCCATAGATATAGATAGATATATATGATTCACACACAAGAGAGAGATATAGTATCCTAGATTTCAAAGGGGCCCCTAAAGAAGGACAATTATATGTTGTATGAATAGGCACAATCAAAGCCCTCCTGCCAGATGGCCATCCAGATATGATAGGTATGATCACTATGCATATATATAACACACACACACACATACATATGGTAGATATATTATTACAGAGGCCGCAGAGGGTATCAAGTCCAACCCAGTTCCGTAATACAGAAAGGCACAATCAAAGCCCTCCCACCAGATGGCCATCCAGATATGATAGATAGGTATGATCAATATATATATATATATATATATATATCATATACAATCTCCACATCAACACTGACAAAGAAACAGCAAGAAATACTGTTTAGCCACAAGCATAAAGACATTACATATTTTAGAAACCAACACTTTCTCATCACTTTATTTCCCAGATCACCAGACTGGGGCATAGCAACGCATGGCAGGGGATGGCTAGTACATAATATTTTTGTTATTAACTATTTTGTTATTTGGCTTGAGACCGGGCACAACTTAGTTAAAAACACCTCTCAATAAATATATACAATACATATCATAAGGTACATATATTAGAACAACCTGCCTTTAAACGAACCAGACTCTATATGGAGCAGAATTGTGGGCCCTCCCACACAGCTCTATAAGCTCAGAATATCAAGGCAGAAAATCCCACAATATCTGCTTTGAACTGGGTTATCTGAGTCCACACTGCCATATAACCCAGTACAAAGCAGATATTGTAGGATTTTATACAGCTGCGTGGAAGGGGCCTGTAATGCAGGGAATACTCAAGAGATGGCATTATTGTTGCTGTTGTTATTATTTTTATTTTTATCCCGCTTTATCTCTCCCGCAGAAGACTCAGAATGACTTAACATAAAAACATTTGCATACAATTTAAAACATACAAATATTAAAACAGCATTAAACATCGTTAGTATTAAAACAATTCAGATTGAATCCGTAAAAACATATAAAAACACAGCAGCCCCAGAAATTATCTTTAAAATCCTGCACAGACATTATGATATGGAAATTGCTGTGTTGGCTTTTAAATTGTATATCTTTATTAGTCTTAATCCTAACTTTTGTCCCCTTAATGTTTAGATATGAAAATGTAATTCTGTTAAGTCATTGACTAATTTGTGGTGATGCCTTTATTATCACTTTGATGTAGATGTTGGACATGTTTTATGTTTTTTTATTTGTGTGGCTTTGGTTGTTTTGGTTTTGTTATCACCTTACGCCAGGGGTGCTCATTAGGTAGATCCTGATCTACTGGTAGATCGCGTAGGGCGTCCTGGTAGATCGCGGGAAGAAGGCTCAGTCCCGCCCTGCAGGCTCAACGCCGCCCAAGGGCTGCCGGCCCTGGGTTATCTGAGGTCCTTTCCACACAGTTGAATAAAATCCCATGTTATCTGCTTTGAATCAGATTATATGGCAGTGTGGACTCAGAAAACCCAGTTCAAAGCAGATATTGTGTTATATGTTTCACATTTTTGTAGTGGGTAGGGTAGATCATTTTGACTTGGTTGTTTTATAAGTAGCTCGCATGCTGAAAAAGTGTGAGCACCCCTGCCTTACACCATTGAAAGTTTGCCACTGCTTGTTGCACACCGCCCTGAGTCCTCACGGGGAGATAGGGCGGAATATAGTTAAAGTTTTATTATTATATTACGTTTTATGTATGTATTATTATTCTTTGGTCCCTTCCACACAGCTGAGTAAAATCCCACATTTTCTGCTTTGAACTGGAATATATGGCAGTGTGGACTCAGGACCCTTCCACACAGCCCTATCAAGGTAGAAAATCCCACATTATCTGAGTGGGTTTATATCACTCAGGGCCCTTATAGACAGCCCTATATCCCAGAATATCAAAGCAGAAAATCCCATATTATCTGAGTGTTCAAGGCAGATATTTCTGCCTTGATATTCTGGGATATAGGGCTGTGTGGAAGGGCCCTGAGTCTACTCAGATAATGTGGGATTTTCTACCGTGATATTCCAGGATATAGGGCTGTGTGGAAGGGCCCACAGTCATATAACCCAGAATATCAAAGCAGAATAACCCACAATCTCTGCTTTGAACTGGGTTATCTGAGTCCACACTGCCATATATTCCAGTTAAAAGCAGATAATGTGGTATTTTATTTAGTAGTGTGGAAGGGCCCTCAAATAATCCCGTTCAAAATGGATAATGTAGGATTTTCTGCCTTGATACTATGGGGGCCCTTCCACACAACGAAGCCCATTAAAATCCCAACTGAAACAAAAAAAAAACCCCCACTAATAAAAGCTGTTTTACTGTAAAGTAGGCCCTTCCACACAGCCATATAACCCAGAATATTAAGAAAATCTCATAATATCTGCTTTGATCTGGGGGCACATCCAGACAGCCCTATTGCGGAAACTTCTGCAATAAAAATGGGGGCTGTCCAGATGACATTCTGGGCAACCCGCAATGAATTCGCCACAAACTAAGAAAATCCTGGTTTGTGATTAATTAATTAAATAGTGGATTTATTCAGTGTCTTCTTGGATGGCACGGGATAAACGCACTGCTTCCTACTACTGCTGCCCACTACCATTCCCACAGTTTTCTGAACTAAATTAGTCTGGAAAACTGGAGGAATACCAACCCCCTCCCCCAAATCCCTAAAACCCAATTTAAAAGTAAGGAAAACTTACCCGGCCTCCAGTAGAGTGTTCCTGGAGCTCTCCCGGCTCATAGAAATGACGCACCAGGTGAGCCGGGGGGTGGGGTGGGGGGCTCTCCTGGCTTTAGGTTTTAGCCTGCAATTTCTTTCTTTTTTTCTTTTGAATTTTTTAAAAATATGAGTTTAAACAATAATATTTTATTTCGCCATACTGTTTTTTTCCAAAAGAAAAAAAGCACCAAACTTTTTGTGATATAATTCTCTAAATATTTTCTGATCAGTCTATATTATTATTTAGATCACATGACTGACATAAAATAATCACAGATCTTTAAAAGCAAATATAATATGAGAACATAATAAAGTGATATAATTCTAGATCTATATACCAAAGTCCCTATTAGCAGTGGTCAGGTCTTTAAAGTCCAGGTCTGGTTCTTTGTCCCCTTTTCACAAATTCATCTTAGGCCTCTTACACATCAGTATAAAATCCACATTGAACTGGATTATATGGCAACGTAGACAACGTAATCTAGTTCAAAGCAGATTTTGTGGATTATCTGCCTTGATATTCTGGGTCATATGGCTGTGTGGAAAGGTTCTTAGATTTCATAGCAATTATGCTGGGGAAAATAGAAGGAAAAAGGAAGAGGGGCCGACCAAGGGCAAGATGGATGGATGGCATCCTTGAAGTGACTGGCTTGACCTTGAAGGAGCTGGGGGTGTGACGGCTGACAGGGCGCTCTGCCGTGGGCTGGTCCATGAGATCACAAAGAGTCGGAAGCAACTGAACGAATGAACAACAACATGCGTTATTGAGAGAGGGTCATACTATGTGATGTTGAGTCATATAACAATGAAAAAGTGACAGAAGTAAAGATTTGGGTTTTTCTGTTGAGAAGCGTGTAACAAGGTGCATCTACATTGTAGGATTAATGCAGTTTGACACCACTTTATCTCCCACAGCTCAATGCTATGAAATCATGGGAGATGTAGTTTTATAAAATCTTTTTTTAATGGAAGATTTCCATTTTTTTCACACAATAGGGGAAAATAGAAGAGTTGTGTAAAAAAAAAGGCAAAGGGAGGATAGACATAGTGGAGTTGTTAATAGATTAAATCTTTACAAATATCTAGTAAAAGATGGTTTGCCAGTTCCTTCCTCTGAAATATATCCACAATGTTTGGTATTTGCTGGCAGTCTCTCATCCAAGTACGGAGACTGACTCTGCTTAGCTTCTTTTTTAAATGCTTTTTTGGTACTTTTCAGTGGACCTCTTTCCCTTGGTGTATAAGTCCGGTCTGAGTCCCTCTACGGAGGTGAGAAGATCGGGATACAAACGTTTTAAATAAATAATAATAATAAAAAATCTGTATAGGGCTTGCAAGGATTCCAAACATTTAATATCCCTTCTCATTCTTATAGCACTGCTGCAAGGTGTGCGGGAAAACTTTCTTTTCTGTTGAGGATACAGTCTGTCAGGGATGAGTGTTAGGGTAGCTAAAGTAAAAACTGCTGTAGCAATAGTTCCATTATGTTTACATGTTGAATAAAAACAATCATTTCAGCAGATCTTGCTTGCTACTTTGTTGTGCTACAAGAAATACATTTGGAATTCATTCTTTTGCAGAATCAAATGGTTTTCACCCTTGCAACCCTTCTGTGTCTATCAGTGCTGGCAATGAACCTGTTTTCCATCTTCCTCAGTCCTGCCACCCTCTTTGTTGTTGTCCCAGAGGGATGAGTTCATTCAGGCCATCTCCCTCCTTCAAGGCTCCCTTCTCTCTTTTACTCCTAGAATAGGGGTGCTCACACTTTTTCAGCATGCGAGCTACTTATAAAACAACCAAGTCAAAATGATCTCCCTACCCACTACAAAAATGTGAAACATATAACACAATATCTGCTATGAACTGGGTTTTCTGAGTCCACACTGCCATATAATCTGATTCAAAGCAGATAACATGGGATTTTATTCAACTGTGTGGAAAGGACCTCAGATAACCCAGGGCCCTTCCACCCATCCTATTTTACAGTTGACACACACAAACTGATTTCTTACTACTGGACGAAGTGCTGCCAAATTTGGCCACAAGACACCTACAAGGAGTGACCATCACTAAAAAAACTGATTTTGTCATTTGGGAGTTGTAGTTGCTGGGATTTATAGTTCACCTACAATCAAAGAGCATTCTGAACCCCACCAACAACAGAATTGGGGCAAACTTTCCACACAGAACCCCCACAACCAACAGCAAATGTTCAAGACGGAGAGGAAGGAAAGGAAGGAAGGGATGAGGTAGGGAGGAAACAGGAAGGAAAGAAGATAAGGCAAGAAGGAGGGGAGAAAGGAAGGAAAGGAAGAAAGGAGATGAAGGGAAGAAGGAAGGAAGGGAAAGGAGGGAGAGAGAGAGAGGAAGGAAGGAAGAACAGAAGGAAGGGAGGGAAAGAAGGGAAGGAAGAAAGGATGGGAAGGAGGGAAGGAAGAAAGGGAAGAAGGAAGGAAGGAAAGAGAGTGAGGGGGAGGGACAGGGAGGGAGAAAAGAGGAAGCCTCTCCACTGGCTTACCAACAGCTCCGAGTCCCAGTCCGTGCTGCAGCAGCCACAGTTGGAGCCACCCCCTCCCCCGCGCCCTTCTTCTGGCGAGACCACAAAATGGTAGGGAAATCTGTGAGCATGACGTCATGGTGGCGGCGGAAATGGCATGGGAGCCATACACACCATGTATGGCTCCCATATGAAGCATAGCGACACCGGTCACGCCGCCGCTGCCGCGCTGACAGGCCAGCAGCACCTGGGCGGCGTCGGGAGCCTGCAAGGCGGGACTGAGCCTTCCTCCCGCCCTGCCTGCAATCTACCAGGACACCCTATGCAATCTACCAGTAGATCGCGATCTACCTAATGAGCACCCCTGTCCTAGAAGAAAGCAGAACACTTTCAAGAGTGTAGATACACTGGTATTAATGCATGATGCCACCACTTGAACCACCATGGCTCAATCTTGGGAGCTGCAGTTTTAGAAATGGGCTTTAGCTTTCTCTGCCAAAGAGTGCTGGTGCCTCATCAAACAACAACTCTCATGGTTCCATAGTATTGAGCCAGGGCAGTTAAAGTAGTGTCAAACTGCATTAATCATAGAGTGTAATGCACCTCTATACAGAACTGAAGATTCTGGTTTTGAATAAAAAACTGAGCAAGCTTTCTTGTTTCAGTTTTGTTCACAAGAACCAAATATCTTTCAGGATCACGCTTAACTATTTATTTGTGAATGTCCTGCCTTTTATGATAGGAATGAAAGTCAGCTTTTCTGATGTTCTTGAACTTCAGTCCTCATCAGTTTTAAGTGGCATGGCAAAATAACAAGGTGCTGGAGTCTTTAACAGCTAGAGTGCTACTTGTTCAATTTTTTTTAAAGGAAAATAGGTGTAGACAAAGTGGGTATAATTTAGTACCTTATGGGCATTTTCGTGGTTCTCTCCACATGTTCAAAAATCCCATTCCCATATTTAGGGAGAATATTTTTATTAAGCAGGGTATGCATTGGAACCTGGTTAGGTGCAATTTTTTTCAATTTTTTATGGTCTGCGGAAGCTGACAATATGATGAAAATTCTCCCCATATGTCACGGGGGACATGTAGAGAAATGTCAAAAGTGCATTTACATTGCGTTTTTGAAGGCTTTCATGGCCGTATCACTGGGTTGCTGTGATTTTTCCAGGCTGTATGGCCATGCTTCTGGAACATGGCCATACAGCCTGGAAAACTCACAGCAACCCTGTATTTACATTTTTATGGAGGGTTGTAACTATCTGAAGTCATTTGAGAGGCCCATTAATGGTTGCCTACCCCCTTTAAAAGATATATGTAATAATATGAAAGACAAAAATCACAACTTTTTTGACAGCCCAGTCTAAATAACAATAATTCTGTGCTTTTGGTAATCAGGCACACTCACATGTCTCTGCACCATATCCTATCCAAATCTTGAATGTGTGTGAGTACAGTTGGAAGCTTGTGTGGCTCAAAAGCTCTGCCCACCTTTGATGGTGAATCTTTAGCCCCATCTGCTACGGTATCTTGCTGGATTCCCAGTTGACGATGGAAGCTCAGATTTCCACCATCAGTAAGCAGGTCTTTTTCCACCTCCGCCAAGCGAGGCAGCTGGCATCTTACCTTCCAACAGAGGCCCTTGCAATGGTAATCCACGCCACAGTTACCTCGAGGCTGGATTACTGTAATGCATTGTATGCTGGTACTCCTCTTTCAGTGACACGGAAGATCCAAGTGGCTCAAAATGCAGCTGCCAGATTACTTACTTGGACACCAATGAGACATCACATAGCTCCAGTGTTAGAACACCTCCATTGGCTCCCAATTGAATATTGGGCTTTCTATAAGACACTGGTTCTCACTTTCAGGGCCATCCATGGTCAAGGCCCTAAATACCTCGGAGATCGTCTCTCACATACTTGTCATCAGAGACCACCAAGATCAGCTCAAGAAAAGCTCTTGTTCGTTCCCGGTCTTAGGGAGGCACGCCTGGACTCCACGAGGCACAGGGCCTTCTCGGTTCTTGCCCCAACCTTGTGGAATTCCTTACCTCCATACATTAGAGCTATACCCGATTTGCGGTCTTTCTCTTAACCTCTCAAAACTTGATTTTTCATCAAAGCTTTTAATTTGTGATTTATCGTTGATATGTTTGCTGTTTTTTTGCTGCGTAAGTCGCTCAGAGCACTCAGAGTCGCTCAGAGCACTGCCTATAATGTCCCCAGTACTACAGGATAGAGAGACTAAAATAATCTACATCAGGGGTGCTCATTACGTAGATCGCGATCTACTGGTAGATCGCATAGGGTGTCCTGGTAGATTGCAGACAGGGCGGGAGGAAGGCTCAGTCCCGCCCCGCAGGCTCCCGATGCCCGCCCAGGTGCAGAAGGAGGTTGGATTGGATGGCCCTTTGAGGTCTCCTCCTATTTTAGGAACCCATTGTTGTTGTTATTATTATCAGAGGCTGAATGGTCATCTGTGAGGAATGTTTTGATTGTGTTTTTTCCCTTATGGCAGAAGGAGGTTGGACTGGATGGCCCTTGGAGGTCTCCTTCTACTCTATGAACCTATTGTTGTTGTTATTATTATTAATAGTAGCAGAGGCTGAATGAATATCATCATCATTATTATTATGAATAAATTCAGGGGCTTATTATACTCACATTTAGTTGAATTCAGTCTTAAAATCTATTATATGGCTCTCACTGAAATAAATTTCCAAATATTTTGCTTTTATGGCTCTCTGAGTAGTGGGTAGGGAGATCATTTTGACTTGGTTGTTTTATAAGTAGCTCACATGCTGAAAAAATGTGAGCACCCCTGATCTACATCAACTCATCCTGTTTTTAATGGAAAGATAGTAGACAGATTATGCAAAGGAAATTCAGTTGATATTAGATTATATTGAAACTGTGCTACATTTTTGAAAGAAAAATCATTGTGGAGTTGTAACTATTTGCAACTAATTACTTGTGTGTTGTTCTTGTCCCCCTAATATCAAAGGTCCGACTACACCACCTTGCAATTGCTTCTTGCTGTATAATAAAATTAGATGTTTATGGTATTTTCAGTTACAGAATGACCTTAGTAAATCCTAGAGAAATATTTTAATTTGTCAACATACTATATTGAAGACATTTTAAATATGTTCAGGAATACAACATATTTTAAAACAGGAAATAGATCTTAAAATATTTTAAGTGTAGCTCACATGATTGAATAAAATGCAGTGATAGGGAGCAAATGCATGAAAGTCTACGTTGATACCCTGAACAGCCAGACTCACTTAATTAACTGCAATGTCACCTAAATATCTTTTTCAGGAAGTAGCAGCCTTTGTTTTTTGTGTGTCTGCAAGTTGTTTCCAATCCATGACAACCCTAAGGCAAGCCTATCACAGGGTGTTCTTGGCTGAAAGAGTGTAACTGGCCCAAGGTCACCCAGTGGGTTTCCATGGCTGAGTATTCCAGAGTCCAATGCTCAAATCACCACTCCTCACTTTACTTGCAAAAATTGAATAACGTAGTACTTTGTTCCTTGTAATAAGGGACTGGATTTCTCATTCATTTTTCAGTGGTTTATTTTGTGGGGGGGGGGAGTGCTAAATACTATTTTTCAATGTCAGAGCAAAGATGATATTTAAGGACTTGGGAAGATTCTCCTACGCTGTAGCTCCTCATATAGATAATTTTATCTTGGGCTGGAACACTCAGAAATCTGACCTTTCAACTACCAACTCCATTTGTTCAAAATGGAGACAGATGAAAGGCTTCCAGAGTTTGCTTTTTATAGGAAATGGGATGTTTTTCACACATTTTGCCCTTGCCAGACTTAAAAGTATTACAGCTGTTGATGAAAGAGCAGCTGTATCAGTTTGTGCTCCTATATCAGATTAGTTTTTTAAAGATCCAGTTCTGAAGAATTAGAGTAACTGCACTGAAAAACAATGCTGTAGTGTTATGTTTGAATATTTCTAAAACCCAGTTCTCTGGAGCTGGTGCTATCCATTCCCAAATGCAGACTTTTGTAGTCTATCCTCACCTGTTTCATTTTTTTCTAAATTAAAAGATACGTATCTTAAGTATTTGTGTACACATTGCCTCAGTGGCTGTTTATGTCGTTGTTGCATAAGTAGGAGCAGATGATAGCATCCCTGGGATCATATCTTGAAAATGGTGGTGTAGCCTTTCATTTCATAAGTGTACAAACCCTCATATTTCTGATCCGAAAGCTAGCCTAGGAATCAACTTAGCTCTGAAAACTTGTAGGATTAGACATATTGTCTGGGCATCTAAGATTTATTCAAAGCTCATGTACAAGTAAGTAATTTTAGTTACTAAATACTAAAAGAGAAGGGAGTTTATGATGAATGGGAGTTTCTTGAAAGTGAGATACTGAAGGCACAATTGCAAAGATGTGTCCAGAGGAGGACAACTAAAGTAATCAAAGATCTGGAGACCATGCCTTATGAGGGATGTCTGAAATAACTGGGTATGTTTAGCCTGGAGAAAAGAAGGTTGAGAGGAGACATGATAGCCGTGTGTGTGTGTGTGTGTGTGTATATATATATACATATATATACACATACACACACTAGCTGAGGACCCGGCGGTGCCCAGGTTATTTGAGGAAGGCATTGTGTGCCAAGGTTGGTTCCTATTAGATGTTTATGTGGCTTGCAGTGGTTTCAGGAACTTAGTGAAGGTACTGCGAGGGGGACATGGTGCATCCCCCTCCAAACAGCACCAGGATGTTGAGTGGGTCATGGGGGCTGTGTGTGTCACATTTTGTCTTGATCATTCTCTGAATGAGGGTTGCAGTGGTGTCTGGAAGTGAGGGAAGGTACTGGAAGTCTCAGGATGAGTGTTGCAGCGGTCTCAGAAAGTGAGTGAAGGTACTTCAAATCCCATCATCTGTGGTCTATCCCACTCAAAACTGCACCAGGATGTAGAGTGGGTCATGGGTACTCTCTGTGCCAAGTTTGGGTCTGGTCTGTGATGTATAGGGGCTGCAGTGTTGTTTGGGAAGTGAATGAGGTGAAGGTACTGCAAATCCCATCATTTGTGGCCCATCCTGCCCTAAATCACACCAGGTTGTGTAGTGGGCCTGTGGGCCTCTATTTGGTCCTGATCCGTCATTGCTGTGGGCCGCAGTGGCTAAGTGCCTGAGGCCTTTTGCTTTCCCTCTGAGTCACCTTAGAAGTGTATTGGGTGAAGGTACTGAACATTCCATTTCCAACAGAAAAACTGTCAACTGGCTAACTTCACCTCCAGCCATTGGTGCCTGCCTCAGGCCCTTCCCGTCCCTCCCCTCTCTGTGCTGTGTTGGAATGTTGGGAGGCTGGCCAGTCATAGCCATTTATGCAAATAATCCGACAGTTGCAGCCAATCGAAACGCTGGCACATATTCGCTCGGTCGCACCACCCACCCACCACCCGCAAACAGCTGACTTTTATTATATACATAGATATGTGAAATGGAGTCATAAGGAAGGGGGAGCAGATTTCTTTTCTGTTGCCCTTGAAACTAGGACTAGGAGCAATGGGTTCAAATGACAGGAAAGGAGATTCCATCTGAACATTAGGAAGAACTTCCTGATTGTGTTTTTCCTACATGGCAGGGGACTGGACTAGATGGCTCATATAGTCTCTTACAATTATATTATTCTATGATTTCATTTTTCTTTATTTGTGGAGCCCAGGAATAAAAACTACTCCAACCACCATTTATTTTATTTTATTTTTTTTTGCCAAAAAACCTAATGTTCTCTTAATAACAATTTTTGTGCAAGGAGTACTGAATTACTTTAGTAGTCTCATGCCCAATTGAGATGTTGAAAATAAAGTATCTTCAAGAAGTGTCTATTTACAAATTTTTGCCCTGTTTTGGGCATTTGAGTCAACACAGTGATGCAGAGGCCAAAAAAAAATCCAATGTAATTCTGGTCCAGACTGAGGAGTGTACTAGCACCACTCTGTTCTACTTTGGTTATCCCCCACCTGGAATATTGTTTCAATATCTGATTACTACAGTTCAACAATGGCATTGACAAACTAGAACATTTCCAGAGAAGGGTCAGCAATATGATTAGAGGTCTGGCAGCCAGGCCTTATGGGGGAGCTGGGTATATTTCGCTTGCAGAGAAGAAGTGATGTGACAGCTGTCTTCAAATATCTGAAGAGATGTCATGTAGAACAGTGTTTCCCAACCAGTGTGCCGCGGCACACTAGTGTGCCGTGAGCGATCATCAGGTGTGCTGTGGGAAATTGGCACTCTCCCCCCTCCTAGCAGCCCTTTCTCCCTCTTTCGCTCCCCAAAGATCCTCCCCGAGGCAAAGGAAGGGCTCCGTCGAATGCCAGGGCCAGACCCGCCTTGAGGAAGCCGTCAGGAGCCTCGACTAATCATGACTCCAGCTCCCCTCAGGGCTGCTTCAGCCTCCCGATGCACCCAGGTTTGCTCACTGCCCAATTCACCGACGTGGAGCTTCCGGCTTTGGCTGTTCTCGCGAGAAATCCAAGCCAATGCGAAAACACCAACTCAATCACTTCTGCCCAGTGCTCTGCTTTTGTGGAGGGAGGAGGGAGGCAGCCAAAGCGGCCACACAGATCTATGAAACACTACTTGTTTTATAGATCTGTGTGGCCTCTTTCGCTGCCTCCCTCCGCAAAAGCAGAGCACTGGGCAGAAGTGATTGAGTGGGCGTTTTGCATGACTTGATTTCTTCGAGAACAGCCAAAGCCGGAAGCTCCACGTCGGTGAATTGGGCAGTGAGCGAACCTGGGAGCATCGGGAGGCTGAAGCATTCACAGGTTTCAAGAAACAAATTACCTCCGCTTGAATTTTTTTTTTACTATATACTGGATTTTTCGAGAGTTGACACCCCCCACAGGAACTGTTTATAACAGCTTCATAACATCCATAGTTAACTGGAAGCAAGTTTCACTCAGGGTGAAATTTCACAAAGGTTTGGAGAACAAGCCCTATGAGGAGCGGCTTGAAGAGCTGGGCATGTTTAGCCTGGGGAAGAGAAGGCTGAGAGAAGACATGATAGCCATGTATAAGTATGTGAGAGGAAGTCATATATATGTTGTGTTCATCGTAACAGGCCCAGGTTTCACACTGAGTGTATAAATACATTTTTAAACATATTAACTATATGTATTACTGTGTTAGAGTGTCATTTTGTGTCATTTTGGTTGGTGGTGTGCCCCAGGATTTTGTAAATGTTAAAAATGTGCCGCGGCTCAAAAAAGGTTGAAAAACACTGATGTAGAAGACGAATCAAGTTGTTTTCTGCTGCTCCAGATGCTGAACATGAACCAATAGATTCAAATTATAAGAAAGGGGATTCCACTTAAACATTAAGAAGAACTTATTTATTGTTAGGAGCTGTTTGACAGTGGAATAAATTGCCTTCAATAGATGATCTTTCTTCTTGGAGGTCTTTAACCAGAAATTGGATGGGCATCTTTGAGGAGTTGTGTATTGCTGTATGGCAGGCGATTGACTAGATGTCTCTTGTCTCATACAAAGATTCTGTTTGAAAACTTTGTTCATTCAGGATGGATTCATATATCTAAAAATTAAAGTGGTGAGGGTTGAAATAAGGTTGCATTGAATTTCTTTTTATGTAGCTGCCCTCATTTTTAAGTGCAAGCTTATGTTCTACCTTGTGCTGTGCATACTCCGTTGGAAGGAAATCAAACTGCAAAAAGGAATGTCATATGTCAAGAGCAAGATGTTGCTACAGGCATTTTTGTCTGTTTTGAATCTGCTTCCAATCGATTTCATTGATTGGCTCCAAAGTTCTAGCAGAGAGGGAGAAATCTGTCTATGCCATTCTTCTTCATCAGCTATAAGTCTGTGTAGCACATCTCCTTTTCTCTCACTGACCTCTAAACTAAAAAAAAGAAGCCTTCTTTGTGTTGAAGGCACTCAGATCCATTTGTTGCCCTTGTCTATGCCTCTTCGATTTTCTTCTTGAGATGGGTGTCATAGACACATCTGGCTCTCTGTGGAGGTTGTTGACTAAAGCCACAAATGCATCTCATTACTATTTTCAGTCTTGACAGCTAGAGGAGCTGAAGCCTAGAAGGCCGATGTTAGCTGTGCTGGGAATGAGAGAAGGAAAGCAGCATGAAAGCAGCCCATGGAAATTGGAAATAATCTTCAATGTTTAAATAACAATAGAGATTGTGTATCTTTTATCTGAAATTATTGGGACCAGAAGTGATTTGAGATTTTTTAATTAATATTTTGGTATCCTTATATTTGCATATTGAGATATCTTGGGGATAGGATCCAAGTCTAAACATAAAATTCATTTATGTTTCATATGCACCTTATACACCTAGCCTGAATGTCATTACTTACACATTTTAAATATTTTGGGGCATCAACCCAAGTTTGTGTAGACTAAACCAGTGTTTCCCAACCTTTTTGAGCCGCGGCACACTTTTAACATAAAAAAAATCCGGGGGCACACCAACCAACCAAAATGACACAAAATGACACTCTAACATACCGTGTTTCCCCGAAAGTAAGACACCCCTGATTGTAAGATGTATCGGGGGTGTCAGGGGGGTCGGCTAATATAAGCCGTACTCGAAAGTAAGCCGTAGCTCGTCGCGCCGCCGCGCCACCGCAACCGGCCATCGACGCGGCACACCTTTCCGCCAGGCCTCCAAGGAAGGGGGGAAGAGAGCCAGAGGCGTGGCGAAGCAGTGCCGTGTCAGAGTGACGCCGCGCGCTCGCCACGCCCTGGCTCCTTCCCCTCCCTTCTTTCGTCCAAGGAAGGGAGGGGAAAGGAGCCAGATGCGTGGCGACGCGGCGCGCGTCACTCTGACGCGGCGCTGCCTCGCCACGCCCCTGGCTCCTTTCCCCCTCCCTTCTTTCGTCCAAGGAAGGGAGGGGGAAAGGAGCCAGAGGCGTGGCGAAGCGGAGCGCATCACTCTGATGCGGCGCTGCCTCGCCACGCCACGCCCTGGCTCCTTTCCCCTCCCTTCTTTCGTCAAGGAAGGGAGGGGGAAGGAGGGCGTGGCGAGGCAGCGCCGCGTCAGAGTGACGCGCGCCGCCGCCACGCCTCTGGCTCTCTTCCCTCCCTTCCTTGGAGGCCTGGCGGAAAGGTGTGCCGCGGAGGTGTGCCGCGGCCGATGGGGCCGGTTGTGGCGGCGGCGGCGTGACGGCGGCGGCGGCGTGGGCGTGGCGGCGGGTGCGTCTTAGTTTATAAGACGTACCCAAAGTAAGCCTTAGGGTGACTTTTCGGGGAAAGAAAGTAAGACGCTGTCTTACTTTCGGGAAACACGGTAGTAAAGAATGGCTGGGGGATGGTGGCCTGCTGGGAGCAGCTGCTGGGAGTGCCGAAGCCAGGAGAGGGGGAGGAGCCAGGCCACGCCATGCCCCACCCCCTCCCCCCGGCTACAGCTCTCCCACAGCTTCTCCGGCCTTGAGGGGGCAGTGCCAAGCCAGTGGTGGCAGAGCCAGCACAATGCTGGCTTGGCACAGTCCCCTCAAGGCTGGAGAAGCTGTGAGAAAGCTGAAGCCGGGGGAGGGGGTGGAGCCAGGCCGCACCATGCCCTGCCCCTCCCCCGGCTTCAGCTCTCCCACAGCTTCTCCAGCTTTGAGGGGGCAGTGCGAGCGAGGGGCGGGAGTCATGGCCCCGTCCCCGGCGCCACTCTCCGCCATGACTCCCACCCCTCGCTCGCTGAAGCCGTGCAGAGGAGGAGGAGCATGAGCAGTGGACGAGCTTCAGTGGGATGGGCTCCTCTACGCGGCTTCAGCGAGCGAGGGGCGGGAGTCATGGCGGATTGGAGGCTGGCTGGGGAAACGGCCGAAGGAGGCGGCGCCCCGGCCCCTTCTTTTTCTTCTTCGCCGCCCGGCCCTTCCTCCTCCTCCCCCAAGCAGCAGGAGGAGGGGGGAAGGAAGGGGGGCAGAGAGCTTTTCTCGCGGCACAGCAGGAGGTCTGTCACGGCACACTACTGTGCCACGTCACAGCAGTTGGGAAACACTGGACTAAACCATCAGAAAGCAAAGGTGTCACTATCGCCACAACATGTGGATTTGTTCAAATTTTGAAGTATTCTGGATTTTTGAATTCTGGATAAGGGTAGATCAGCTTGTACTGAATGTTCTCAAACTTTTGTACATAGATCATTTAAAAAAAATTAGCTTTCTGGTTTTTAGTTTTTTCATTTGCTATTTTTGTTGCACATATCATCAT
Source organism: Anolis apletophallus (assembly GCA_030556195.1). Taxonomy (NCBI): domain Eukaryota; kingdom Metazoa; phylum Chordata; class Lepidosauria; order Squamata; family Anolidae; genus Anolis; species Anolis apletophallus. The sequence continues at coordinate 49,300,811 of JARBWK010000012.1, read as the reverse complement.
AAAGTACCCTGGGGATTTTGAAGTGAAAATAATACAAATTCACATTCCAGTTGTTTTTTTAAAAAAGGAGTCACCAAAAATATTGATTGCTGTCATGTTTTCAAAAACTAATTATTAGGCATGTGCAAAAAAAAATCAGAAGTTTGGGAAATCATAAGAAAATCAGAAGTTTTGTAAGTCAGAGCCATATTCGAAGTGTTTGCATGGCCCACACCAAATATTTTAGAATCAAAACTTAACCCATAAAGGGTCTTAGTGCCCTGTCATTCCTCTGTTAAATCAATGCAGTCTAGGCATTCGCAGTGGGCAAAAGAGGGAGCAGTTCATTTTGGGGACAGCGCAGAACTCTGGGAAATGGAAGGGATGAGCCCTATGCCAGAGAATTCAGAAGGTCTTGTCCTAAACTACATTTCTCAAACTGCATCAGCATCAGAAAGCGCCAGTCAGTTCTTTACTTTGAACTACTTTCAAAATAAAGACAACACAATTAAACAGGAAATTATAAACTTTCAAAGTGGGAACATGTTTCCTTTATTATTAAAAATGTTTTTTTTACTTTGAAAATCTGCCAAAAATCCATGGATAAGTGAAACGATCTGAAATTTGGTGGGCTAGCAGTGGTCAATGTATGCCACCATTTTAGAAAGTTTCACCTCAATAGCTTCAAAAATGAGGGAGATCGAAGCCCCTGAAGTTTCACCAATTATAGTCATTTAATTATGTGCAATTGCTGTAACGAAATAGTAATGAAATTTCTTGAATTTTGTTATGATAATGAAATTTTCACTAAGTTTACTTTAGAAACACTTTAGAAATTAAGCATCGGCTCCCCTCAAATTTTGTAATGACTTTTGAACCATTTTTATGAATTGCACATCTCTAGTAATTATGTTTATTATCATACTTAAGAAAGAGTGTTGAATGTAATTAAAATATGGGCATTTCTGAAATATCCACTCTATTCCACCTCCACCCCTTTTAAAGAGAAAGACAAGATTCAAATTTAATTAACAGAAAGGCACTCTCTTGTACTTTTTTTTGGAAGCATTTCACAGCTGTATTTCCGTCACATAATATTTATAGAGGAGCAACCTGTTAGCTTCCAAGCTGTGTTGTACAAACAAAAATTAATATTAGTTTGAAAATGTTAGACCAATTTGCTTATATAACTGTGTTGATGTGTCTACATGTAGGTTGTCAGTTGGATCCAGTTCAACCATTCAGGAAGTCTTGAATACCCAGAGCTACTTTAATCTCTCATTTTGAGCTTTAAGATTAGCGACAGCAATGCTATTCCTATTATCTCAGTTCCATAATATCATGGAGGCTTTTTGAAGGCTCGCTAACCTATTATTTCTCTCCTCTGTGTCTTTCAGCAGGGGCTCCTACTTGCTTCTTCGGAGCTGGCTGAGTCTTTCACCTTATAGGAAGACTTTGAAGGAAAGTGCTCTAAAATGTCTTACTGTGTCTTTCTTCTGACTCATTGTTTCAGCCCAAAGCAGGGAAGAGCAAAGGAGGGCAGGAGAAGAAAGTCATCCATCCTTACAGTAGGAAAGCTGCCCAACTTACAAAAGAAGCAAACAAACAAGAGAAAAAAGAAAAGTGAGTCCTTTCATGCTTCGTCTTGTCAGTGGTAGAGAAGAGGAAATACATATCTGCTGCATGCTTATGGGAATTGTCTGAAAAATTTTAATTGGCATTTTCTTAACTTTATTCCAACTTAGAAAACCTTGCAGGTACATGCCTAAATGACAACCATTTTCTGTTAAATTCCTAAACTCGCAGGACTGTGTTATGACAGGGTTGCTAACCTACAAAAAGCCATGCTGGAAAATAGGAAGCTAATGGAAGGTGTTCCTTCACACCTATTTTTATTTGACAGTTTAATGGCTGCCTATATTCTACACCTACATTAGTGGAATATACTTTTAAGAGATATTTATATTTTATGTTACTTTTCACATATTAGGTAGCCCCTACCCAGATTTGTCTCTTTGTCTCAAGGTATTTTATCAATGACTTACGGTACAATTCTATTAATTTGTGATGGATGTTTGTTATTTGACCTTGATGATCTTCTTGCAGACTCAGGGCCATTACTCCCTTGACTGAGTCTATCCATCTGTAATGGCATTCTTCCTTCTTTCGTCATTGTATTTTCTTGCGAGTCTTTTTGGTAGTCCAGGGTAGCTACAGAACTCTTTTCCAGCACACACACTTCAAACAAGTTGATTCCTCTTTTTGACTCTCCAGCTTTCACAATTGAGCATAGAAATGAGAAGTAAAGACTTGATTATGGTATTCAGTAATAGATATTTGGAATCTTGTCTAGTTCTTTCGTAGTTTCCCTCCCAAGTCCTAGTCTTCTGATTTCTTGCCTGCGCAAATACACCATGATGATTTACAGTGCTGTGGAGGAGTATTCATTTTTGATTTTTCTACGCTTTCTTGTGATACAATTTGGAATTGAAATTGATTTAATTGACATTGTTACCCTTAAACCCGTACAAAAGATAGTCAGCACTGAAGATGAAAGATATTTTCATTGTGGTATCAAAAACAAACAAACAAACTGCCCCCGTGTCAGCGTCGCCTGACCCGTTTGTTTACCTAATGGCCCAGGCATCGCCCGCCACCTGATAACAGCAACATCTGGTCGTCCTTTGAACTGTCCCTGGCCTTTGAAATGCTGAGCGCCTTGTTCCCGCCTTTGATATGCTGGACGCCGGAAGACCGGACTAAGGGGGAGGAGTGGGCCAGCAGGGGGTTGGGCCTGAAGGGTTTGAAGGTGTAGACCGGTGGGAAAAGGCCAGATCGGTCTTTGACCGCCCTGGGTTAAGGATCAAATAAACTACTTTTCCTTCAAAGAAATTTGGAGTGAGCGTGGCTTGTTTGGGGTCCTACCGGAGCTGACACCCCGGTTGGTTGCATAATTATCCATTTCTTTTGCTGCACCTGAATGTGCTTTGGTGCAGCCCACTCTTCTTGAAGTTGTTGAATGACATGCATTTGAAACAAAAATAATTCAATTCAATTCCCAACAACACAGCAAAAACATGGAAAAGATAGGTGTATATGTGAATAGTTCCACAATACAGTTTACGTATGTGAAAAGGTAAGTGAGAGTGAAGGCAGGTACAGAGAGGTTGGACAGAAAGCAGTGTAGACTGAGAGAGAAGACAGAATTTTGAGAAGCAGGAGGAAGGAACAGGTATCTGTGTTTGGTCTCCTTTTGAATACTAAAGTTTATGTAAAAGATTTTGACCTTGAAACAAGTGTCATTCCATTAAATCATTTTAATTTATCGTCTGGCTCTTAAAGTACCATCTTTATTGCCAGTGAATCACTTGTATTGTACATACTCCAAGGAGCTAGAACATTGTTGTAATTCATAAGCATCAGTGTGATAATTGAACTCCCAACTAGATTGATACCCTAGAAATGTGTGCCTTTGTTTTCAGCCATATAGGAAGTTGTTTTAAAGCTTGCGTCTTCTTATTCTAAGTAATTACATTTCTGCTTCTGTGTGCTAGTGTGCAAATAAATATCCATAGCATTTCTAAGTTAGTAATGCTGTTTATATCACACAACTTCCTGCTCTTAAGTTTGTTGTACTCTTCATCTCCTTTCTATAATTATTTCTTTTCTTTAGAAGTTCCATAAGCAGTTCCTTTCTGACTGAATATATAGTGGGCTGCTGTGAGTTTTCCGGGCTGCGTGGCCATGTTCTAGAAACATTATCTCCTGATGTTTCGCCCACATCTCTGGCAGGCATCCTCAGGTTGTGAGGTCTGTTGGAAATTAGGCAAGTGAGGTTTATATATCTGTGGAATGCCCAGGGTGTAAGAAAGAACTCTTGTCCGAGGCAAGTGTGAATGTTGCAAATGGCCACCTTGATTAGCATTTAATGATCTTGCAGCTTGGCTGGTTGCTGTCTGGGGGATCCTTTGTTCAGAGGTGTTAGCTGGCTCTCATTGATTTTTGTCTGGAATTTCCCTTCTTTTTTAAATGTTGCTCTTTATTTACTGTCCTGCTATTAGAGGTTTTTTTTCATACTGATAGCCAGATTTGGTTTATTTTTAAGGTTTCCTCCTTTCTGTTGAAATTGTCCACATGCTTGTGTATTTCAATGGCTTCTCTGTGTAGCCTAACATGGTTGTTGTTAGAGTGGTCCAGCATTTCTGTGTTCTCAAATAATATGCTGTGCCCAGGTTGGTTCATCAGGTGCTCTGCTATGGCTGACTTCTCAGGTTGAATTAGTCTGCGGTGCCTTTCATGTTCCTTTATTCATGTCTAGGCAATGCTGCGTTTGGTGGTTTTTCTTATGTCAGGAGGGAATGCTTCTGGAACATGGCCATACAACTCACAGAATTGGAAACTCTCAGCATCCTGGCCATGAAAGCCATCAACAACACTTTGAATATATAGTTTCCCCATTATTAGTTTACGCAAGCAAAATACTTCAATAACCTGATCAAAGTGCGGGTGACTAGATTATTCTTTCTTTTTAAAAAGAATAATGTGGTTTAGGGGGGGACATAACACCATAGTAACTCTTTGAAATCTGTTTTAGTGTATTGTTTTAAATAGACGCAGTGAAATTAATGGGGGTGGGCTTGCTGTTAGATATTGGAAAGCAGTGAGAAATATGCTTTGTTCAGCATCTGCATGGGAGTAAAATAATTGGGATGAACCCTAGGAAAGAAGCAAAAAGTTGTTGGGAACAAGTGACTTAATTAGATTTTCTTTCTTGCATGTGACGAATTTGTCAAGGGAAGAGAGGAAAGCAACAGCTAGGTCCCTTCCACACATTTTTATTCACATTCAGACAGTGTGAATAAAATCTCACATTGTCTGCTTTGAATTGGAATATATGGTAGAAAACCCAGTTCAAAGCAGATATTGTGGGATTTTCTGCGTTGATATTCTGGGTTATGTGGCTGTGTGGAAGGGTCCATAGATGGTGTAGCTGACCATAATGGGCAGTCAGTTGCTGACGGCTTGCCAGGAAAGCAAAGTCTTTGCCTATTGATAGAAGGACAAGAGGGAGTACCTTGAACTGGAAGTGGGCCTTGAGAAGACTCTCTTGGATGTCTGCACCAGACACACCTCTGAAAGTGGTGGGACGGAGATAAGGACCTCTTCTGTCAAGTCACTTAAATGTAGATGGGCTTTTATGGGTGAATATGGTTTTCTCACTAAGCCTGAACCCAAATTGTATAGGGTTTTATAGATCACTGCTTCTTTTGAAAGGCTTCCTAAATAGTTGAGTTTCCTCTTTATGAAATACAGCAGCAACATCTTCTGCAGAGTCCACTAGAACAAGCACTAGGTGATGTTCAGAAAACGTTCAGTGTTGCCAATTTTTTTTGGAACCCCAGCATTTATTTATTTATTTACAGTAGTTTTACCCTGCTCTATCTCAACCCCGAAGGGGACTCAGAGTGGCTTCCACATTGGCAAAATTCAGTGCCACATTAAACATAAACATACAATACAGTATACATTATACATTATAATCAATAACAAAATCATAAAATCGTAGTGAATCAAAACATTAAACTAGGCTTTTAGAACAACATAAGACCCAAAATCATGATCCAGGAGCCATTCCAAACATAAGAACATAAGAAGAGCCATGCTGAATCGGACCTCAGCCCATCTAGTCCAGCATTCTGTATCACACAGTGGCCCACCAGTTGTACACGGGGATCTCGAGCAGAAGGGAGGGCAAAACCCTGACCTGCTCCCGACCCCCCACAACCAGTACCCAGGGAAATCCTGCCTACCTCAACCAACTTCGAGGTGGCACTTGAATGTCCTTTGGTACAATCACTTCATAGCTGCCCACTGTACTGTGCTACTCTCCGAATGCTTGGTTCCACAGCCAGGTTTTTAGTTCCTTTCTAAAGGTCAGGCGAGAAGGAGCTGATCTAATTTCACTGGGAAGGGCCACTACTGAGAAGGCCCTGTCCCTCATCCCCACCAACTGCACTAGGGAAGGAGGTGGGTCTGAGAGCAGGGCCTCCCCATAAGATCTTAACGTCCGGGGTGGCTCATAGGGAGAGAAACGTTTGGACAAGTATGCTGGCCCTGAACTGTTTAGGGCTTAATAGGCTAAAGGCATCACTTTGAATTGTGCTCAGTAGCAGATTGGCAGCAAGTGGAGCTGACATAGTAGGGGGTTGTATGCTCCATGTACATTGCTCCGGTGAGCTAAGGGGACCTCATATTGGTTCAGGGCACACAGTTTAAGAAGCAGTGGCTTGGCATATGTTGTAGGTTGGCAAGAAATGTAAACATGAGCATTCTGACTTAAGAGGCAATTTTGGCTGCCAATTCCACCTTTTAGCTGTACAATTTGTGCTGACTGTAGAGCAAGTACCACAATTAATGTACGTTGTGCTAACTTTTTGCTGTTAAAAGCAGTATTTCCTTTTAAGCACTTACCTTTTCACTTCTTTATGTAACTGGTTAAGAAACAACTTGAGATTCGAAAAAAGGTGTTTATATGTACCATCACAGTGAACATTTTCATTTTATCTTTATGTTTGTTTGTTTTTTGCCTTTGTTCCCATAAATTAAACGGGTTTTTTTTCTTTTTGGCAGGCTGAAAAATGAAAAGGCCGTTCGTCTCAGCATTGTAGGTAAGGGTGAATAATTACTTCCAAGCTTTGCAGAATGAACTGTTCGTAGCAAATCGGAGTTCTTTTAAGTTTCTGGAAGATGGTGGCCTATATAATGTAACATCAGCCTGACTTTATGAATAGTACTGAATTTAGTGCCACTGCTATCTTCTAGGTCCTTTTGATGTCTGTCCTTTGAAATACTTGACGACATCTGTGTGTCTGCAGTACCATGGGCGACTTGTTGTAATTTCTCATACAAAGAGTATTCAGTCACACTTGGATAGTTAAAGATATTAGGTTTTCCACATCAAATCTAATGCTAATATAGTGGAAATGTGATATAGAGAGGGAAAGATGAAAGAAGGGGGAAATAAAAGGGAGCAGGGATTTGAGGATAGAGAGACAAAAGTTTTAAGAAGCATAAGCATTCAACGCTTATACAAGATCTGGCCCAGCAATTTCCACATCATACATCATCATCTGATTCTGGATTCCTTTTATAGAGAACTGAGCTACTTTTATTATTTGCAGTCCATTCTGTGAGTCGCAACTAACAAATACGGGGAGCTAGAGCTGACAGACAGGAGCTCACCCCCCTCCCTGGATTTGAACTACTTACCTTTTGGTCAGCAGTTCTACCAGCACAAGGGTTTAACCCATTGTGCCATTGGGGCTCCTTCACTCTGAAGAGTAAATGCCACTGAATTCAACAAGATTTATTTCTCAATAAACATGAACAACTGTCAATAGCATCTTTGCTCCGAGTTGAAATCCTATGAGTATATTTTTTATATTTTTTATGCCAGTTGGCTCTGGGCGATTTACAGTAAAACACAAGCTGAATGCCTGAACATCTCAAAACATCTAAATATCTAACATCTAAAACCACATAAAACAATTAGCATCTAAAAACATCTAAAAACAATTGGCAATCTAACAGTTCTCAGCCGAACGCCCTCTCAAATAGCCACGTTTTGCAAGCCATGCGGAAATCTTTCAGATCACGGATGGTTCTGATGTAAGGAGGGAGAGCGTTCCAAAGTGATGGAGCGATCACCGAGAAAGCTCTGTGCCGGGTTGATGTTAGATGGGCTTCCTTAGGGCCTGAGACCTGTAATAGATTCTGATGGTCTGAGCGAGGTGATCTCCAGGGTTGACACGGAGAGAGGCGTTCCCGTAGGTATTCTGGCCCTTGGCCATACAAGGCCTTAAAGGTTAGAACCAGCACCTTGTGAGTAATATGAAATTCGACCGGAAGCCAATGCAGTCAGTATAGGACAGGTGTTATATCGTTCCTCACGGGGGTTTCCGTGAGGAGTCTGGCCGTCGCATTCTGTACCAGTCGAAGTCTTCGGGTCACCGACAAGGGAATGCCAACATAAAGGGCATTACAGTAGTCAAGTCTCAAAGTTATTGTGGCATGAACTACTGTGGCCAGATCATCCCTGGACAAGTAGGGTGCCAGCCGCCTGGCCTGCCGAAGATGGACAAAGGCCGACTTACTGACAGCGGAGACTTGTGTCTCCATTGTCAATAACGGGTCAAAAATGACACCAAGGCTTTTGACGGTGGTAGCTGGAGAGAGAGATTCGCCGTCTATAGTGGGCAGCCGCACCTCATCCAATCCAGGACGACCCAGCCACAAGATCTCCGTCTTTGCCGGATTCACCCTCAGTCTACTGGAGCGCAGCCAACCTGTTACGGCCTCAAGGCAAGATGTGAAGTTATCGGGAACCGAGTTTGGTCGGCCGTCCATCCGTAGAAGGAGCCTGTGAAGATTGAATTAAACAAGACATCACATGTATATACCTGGGAACTCTACACATTGAACTTAATCTAACAACAACAACAACAACTTTATTTTTATACCCCACCGCCATTTCCCCAAAGGGACTCAGGGCGGCTTACAAAGGGACAAGCCCAGGGAGCACAAAGTTCAAAACATAACACAATAAGATAGCATCAAAACAAAAAATTGAAACATAGCACAATAAAACATAACACCATGAAAACAGTACAATGGAAGCAATAAAAGTGCTGAGTTCAGAGGGCTCTGAGTTTGTGCAAAATTCTTGATAGAGCTAAGGTAGGGTTGCCACTTTTTGATATAAGAAATAAGGGACATTTACGGGATTTTTCACAAAAATAAGGGACACTTCATTAAAAACTTGAAACTCAAACGTTAGTTATAAAACGGACTTACACCCTCTTAACAGTACATGGTATGTTTCTGCATGTTTTGTCATGCAGAAAAAACATTAGAACTACCTTATTTTCTCCATCTGTATTTAGTACTTGACTTTGCTGACTTTAAAAGTGCACTGTCTAAACATTAAAATAAAATAAGTTATAAGACATTACATCTTCATTATTATTGTGCCAATAATTAATAGTATAGCATGGGATACACAGCACTGTATAGTATTGGGATACACAGCTAGGCCTATTTTAAGAATAACTCTCAAGCAACCAGAAACTATCTTTATCCAACATGATCTAACATTCCCCTTGGGTAACGGTTAATTGAGTCTACTGTACTTTGAAAAAATCCTATATCGCATCTTTCTTCCAACGGGGACGCAGGCAGGTACACACTCGCAAGCGCGCGACTGTCAGCCTGCCCTGCGAGTTGGAATCCCTGGGCAGGCATTGCCGTGGAAACCACAGCGTGCGCATTCCTCTGGTCCTCCCCGCCCAGTCCTGTCCTGTTAGTCAATAATAAGGGACAGGGCCTGAAAAAACAGGACACAAATTTTAGGACCAAAATAAGGGACGTCCCTTAGAATAAGGGACATATGGCAACCCTAAGCTAAGGGAAAGTGCAAAATTCAATGGCAGGGATGGGAGAGTAATGTCCTTGGGCTTTATGATGTCAGAATTGTAGAGTGGAGGGCCATGGTAAATAATTTACTCCCAAGGAGACAACTTTAGGAAAGAGAGTAATTATACAGAGTGTCCTGCGATGTTGATACATGAGGAAAGCAGCCAGACTGCCTTAGGGGGATGATATGAGCTTACAGTGTACAAGGTTACATCAGAGGACCAGAACCATCTGCCTCAAACACCATTTCTGCTTAAGAATTTCACACAAGCATCTACTGGAGAAAGATCCTTCTGATACTCTGATCTTTTCCCCCAATTATGCAAAGAAATTCAGATGTAAGTAAAATTATACCTACTTAGGAGAGGGGAGAATCCAACTTTTCCCTTTGTCATTGTTATTTATTTATTTATTTAAAATTTTGTACCCCGACCTTCTCACCTCTATAGAGGGACTCAGACCGGCTTACAGCAAAATTCAATGCTATACAAATTAAAAACCTGTTACAACAATATATTAAAAACAGAAAGTACCAAAATACATACATACAGATCACATAGCCATTTAAAACAAATTCAACTTGATCTGTGAACGTGGTCACTCAATTCATACTATAATCAATCACAGCCTATTCTGGGAAAGCTTCGTTCCACATCCAAGTCTTCACCCGCCTCCTGAAGGACAGCAGGGAGGGGGCAGATCTATCATCAATTGGGAGAGAGTTCCACAGCCGAGGGGCCACCACAGAGAAGGCCCTGTCCCTCGTCCCCACCAGCCGCGCTTGCGAAGAAGGTGGGACCGAGAGCAGGGCATCTCCGGAGGATCTTAATGTCCTTGATGGTTCATAGGGGAGAATCCGTTCGGACAGGTAAACAGGGCCAGAACCGTATAGGGTTTTGTAGGTTAAAACCAGCACTTTGAATTGTGCTCGGAAGCTAATTGGCAGCCAGTGGAGCTGGCGCAGCAAGGGAGTTGTATGCTCCCTGTGCCCCGCTCCTGTTAGTAACCTGGCTGCTGAGCATTGGACTAATTGCAGCTTCCGAGCAGTCTTCAGGGGCAACCCCACGTAGAGAGCGTTATATTGCATTGCCTTTAAGTGGGTTGGGATATGTTTGATTTTCTTTGAGGAGCCTACCACACACAGCTGAATTGAGGCAGCCACCGATGTTCTTGTAAAATAGTTGCATTTATGAAAAAAAACTGAGTGAGATGCAAGCACTCAGGAAAAGAGATAACAACAGAAATGAAAGCTCTTGTTTTTTTATTACTTTAAACCTTCCCCGACCATGCCATAATTCAGAGATTGGCTGCCTAGCAAATCAAGCTATTATTGTTGCTTCAAACTGCTGTTTTCTAGCTGGAATTAATCTCCTCCTCCTCCAGTACAGCCAGCGGTTCCTCCAAGTGGATTGGTTGTTGTGGAACTGAACCTCATCTTTTCATAGGGAACAAGAAAATGTGTGAGTGAGGAGGAATAAATTGGTGTAAATGGGTTCTTTCTCAAATCAAAATTAAAATTGACTATAACTTGAAAGGCACACTGCTATAGAAAACAAAGGTTAACCATTTTTCAGGCAATCCAAGAAAAACATTTCCGAGGAATCAAAAAACTATTTTCTATGGTCACGAAACAGAATGGATGATCTCAACCTTTTGCCAATTGCTTCATTATCCATCAAAAAAAGAGAGCCTTCAGTACAAAGCAGCACGAAGCTATTTAGAATAAATCTCCAAATGAGGCACATGCATCTTAGGTCACAGGAGAAAGATACATGTGAATGATTGGTTTGCAAATCCGTTCCGCTAGATAATTTAAAGCTTTCAGAACCAGACCCAATGAGTTTTTATGACACTTTTAAGCAAGATATTTTGATTCTATATTTTTTCCGAAGTGGAAGTATCAACAGCCACTATTCTTCGTGACAATATTTTTTATGATCAGTCATAAGGGAAAGGAGGCACTAGCATCATGGAGCTCTGGTGGCGCAATGGGTTAAACCCTTGTGCGGGCAGGGCTGTTGACTGACAGGTTGGTGGTTCAAATCTGGGAGTGGGATGAGCGCCCGTCTCAGCTCTAGCTCCCCATGTGGGACATGAGAGAAACCTCTCACAGGATGGCAAAACATCTACTATCCGGACTTCCCCTGGGCAATGCCCTTGCAGATGGCCAATTCTCTCACACCAGAAGCAACTTGCAGTTTCTCAAGTCGCTCCTCCTGACACACACACACACACACACACACACACACACACACACAAAAACTCCCAAGAAAATCTAAATAAGAGTGTGCCCTTAATCTCACTTCATAGAACTCACTTCACAAATGTATTGACCTTGGTAAGGGTCTTTGGACCATAATAAAATGTTGTTGGTAAGGAATTCTAGCAACTTTGACCAGAATAGCAGCATATTGAAATGTGTGTTCTGTGAGGTTGAGCAGATGAAACATTTATCTGTTACCTGTCTATCAAGTGTATATTATTAAGTTTGTAATAGTATGGTGATGACCATTGGTCTTTCATAATCATACGATAAGCAAGGCGTCTATCCTTGAATCATCAATGCCATCTGTACAAACAATGCCCATTCTAGATTCTGTTGTTTGGCTTGAAAAGGGATAAGGAAAACAATACCTTTGCTGCATTAATTTTATTCCAAACATCTGGAATTTGGATTGTTTACTTTTAAGGTCCAAGTTAGATTTCCTAAGAGATTTTAGAAAATCTTGATTTTCATTAGCACAGCCACATCAAGTTTCCTAGACCAGTGTTTCCCAACCTGTGTGCCGTGAGCGATCATCAGGTGTGCCGTGGGAAATTGGAGCCTCCAATACCCTTTCTTCCCCCTCCTGCCGAACACTTTTTCTTCTTCCCTTTGGCTCCCTTCTTCCCAGCCTCGCTCGGCTCGCTTTGCCTCGCTTTGCTCTGGGGCGTACCTGCGCAGTAGCGCCTGCACGTATCACGTCTTCCTCCCTCCCCCCTCCCCTCCTGAACACGCTCACGCTGCCCCCTCGGATCAAAATGGCGGCAGAAGCGGCAGTGTAGAAGAAAAAGTAAGTGTTCGGCAGGAGGGGGAAGAAAGGGCACAAAGGGGAAGGGGGAGGAAGAGGTCTCTGTCGAAAGCTGGCATGGGCAAACTTGGACCTTCTAGGTGTTTTGGACTCCAACTCTTACCATTCCTAGCAGCCTCCGGCTCTTTTCCTTTTTCCCCCTCAGCCATTTAAGCAGGAAAGGGCCTCAGGCTGTTAGGAATGGTGGGAATTGAAGTCCAAAGCACCCAGAGGGTCCCATGCCTGTTTTAAGGTCCCATGCCTGTTTTAGGGACCTTAAAGTGGTGAGCCTCCTTCCAACATTGTGATTCTGGATAGAAAACAAACAACAGTATAACATAACATTGTTTGAGTCCACAGTGCTCTCTGGGTGTAGGTGAACTACAACTACAAAACCCAAGGTCAATGCCCACCAAACTCTTATAGTATTTTCTCTTGGTTATGGGAGTTCTGTGTGGGAAGTTTGTGTCTTTCTGCCATTCCTGCCAGGATATCTATGTTGTGTTCATCGAAACAGGTCCAGGTTTCACACTGAGTGTATAAATACATTTAAAAACATTTTAACTATATGTATTACTGTGTTAGAGTGTCATTTTGTGTCATTTTGGTTGGTGGTGTGCCCCAGGATTTTGTAAATGTAAAAAATGTGCCGCGGCTCAAAAAAGGTTGGGAAACACTGTCCTAGACCAAGAATTCCCTTTTTGTTTTGCTGAGCAAAATCAAAAGAGGCTGTATGGTTTGGTTACAAGGTCTAGTCCAAGAACTAAACTTAATTCAGTCATTCAGGGTGTCTCTGGAGTGTTTAGTTGTTAAATTGTTCTTTCCCCCAGATAATTGTATGTACTGTGTAGCTGAAATAAATGGACACAACTTTAAATTTACCTGTGAGACATTTCAGATTTATTAAGCATCTGGGGCTTAAAGTAGAAATGTGCAGATGTTCATAGCTCCTTAGCCAGTGGAATCAATAATGAGGAATGCTGGGAGGTGTAATTTAACACTGTCTGTTGGGTCACACAATTTCTGCCCTTGGCCTATATTGCCAAGTGTGGACTTATAAAGTCACTGATTAAAATTGGCCAATTCTATTTGGGACCAGCAATTGGCTTTCGCTTCAGGCGAGTTCTGTGGCTTTTATATGACTGTTTATGTTCACTTTTGTAGGTGAGAAATTGCTTTGGTTTCAAAGTCACCTTGATCCCAACAGAATGGAATATACCAAACAAGACGCCTGTGAACTATTAGAAAGGTAAGTTTGCCGCAGATAGGTAAATTGGAAGTAAGAACGAAGGACTAATGTTATCTTTTGATAAATTTTGTGGTTGAGATGCCTTAAGTGCACACAGGTTTATGTGTTTTTGTGTACAAAAACAGCATTTTTATATTGTTGTAGTGTTTATTGACTTAAAGCTGTATTTTCAAATTCCATGGCTGCAATACTACAGATCTCATCATAGTGCAGTAGCACCACACACAAAATTTTGCTACTCCAGATCTGTCTTATAGCAGCTCAGGCTTCCCCCAAATACAGGGTATAAGGCAGGGGTGCCCACACCTTTCCAGTTTGCGAGCTACCTTTCTAACGACCAAGTCAAAAAGATCTACCTGGCCTGCTCCCGGTCCTCTGCCGAGCGCACTCCTGGTCCTCTGCCGCGCGCACGCTCTCGCCGCCGCCTTTCGCCTGCGTGGGGCTTCTTTCGCCAAAATGAGGCTTTAGTGGGCGGGCCCTGGCGCTCATCTCTTGCCACGGTGTGGTGACGTGACTTGCCACGGTGTGGTGACGTGACCACCCCACGCACGCACCCACCGCCGCCTTCCGTCTGCGCGGGGCTTTTTTTTGCCAAAATGAGGCTTTAGTGGGCGGGCCCTGGCGCTCATCTCTTGCCACGGTGTGGTGACGTGACTTGCCACGGTGTGGTGACGTGACCACCCCATGCACGCTCCCGCCACCGCCTTCCGTCTGCACGGAGCTTTTTTTTGCCAAAATGAGGCTTTAGTGGGTGGGCCCTGGCGCTCATCTCTTGCCACGGTGTGGTGATGTGACCGCCCATTGGTTGCTGCTGGGGGGCAGGAGCAAGGCGAAGGCGCGCGCAGGGATAGGATGCGAGGCTGTGGGAGGGAGGGAGTGTGTGTGTGAGAGAGAAGGCCTCAACGGAGGAGGATGGTCCCCGCAGTGGAGCTGCAGCTGACGAGCGTGCCCTCGACGCCGGTGAGTGAAGCCTGGACGGGCCCTGCCTCGTGCTCCGCCTTGTCTCTCACTCACCTCGGCCCTCGGGGGCCCAGGCTTCACTCACCGGCGTCGAGGGCGTGCTCGTCAGCTGCAGCCCCACCGCGGGGACCATGCTCCTCCGGTGAGGCCTTCTCTCTCACACACCCACACACATTCCCTCCCTCCCGCAGCCCGTATCCTATTCCTGCGCGCGCCTTCGCCTTGCTTCTGCCCCCCCCCCCCCAGCAGCAACCAATGGGCGGTCACGTCACCACACCGTGGCAAGAAATGAGCGCCAGGGCCCAGGGCCCACCCACTAAAGCCTCATTTTGGCGAAAGAAGCCCCACGCAGGCAGAAGGTGGCGGCGGGAGCGTGTGCGGGGTGCCCGTGCGCAGAAGCGCCCCATCCGGCTGCGAGCTACCTCTAATGGACTTGGGATCGACTAGTCGATCGCGATCGCCTTCCTGAGCACCCCTGGTATAGGGTTACAGCCTGAGTTGGATGGGATTACACTCCCTCTGAAGACACAGCTGCACAACTTGGGAGTGATCCTGGACTCATCGGTGAGCCTGGAACCCCAAGTTTCAGCAGTGGCCGGGGGAGCTTTCGCACAATTAAAACTTGTGTGCCAGTTATTTCTTTCTTTCTTTAAAACATTTATATCCCATCCTTCTCAACCCTCGAAGGGTGACTCAGGGTGGCTTACAATTTGCAATCATTAGATGCCGACAAAGAACTATAATAGCACAGCAATTAACATAAACAGGTCCAGAACAGTACAAATACATTAAAATACATTAAAAATACATTAAAAATAATGGCTCTTAAAATATTAACACAACCAAGTCTGAGTCCAAAAATCCAAATCATAGCCCACAGTTCCAGTCCAAGGTATCTTCATTGATAATTCTCACAAGTCATTACAGTTGTTGCTCAGCCAGCTGCCCGAATGCTTGGTCCTAGAGCCAAGACTTGGGTTTTTTCCTGAAGGAGAGGAGAGATGCAGTCGCCCTGATTTCACTGAGGAGTGCATTCCACAGATGGGGGGGCCACCACCGAGAAGGCCCTACCTTGTTGAACCTCTACCTTGGGAAGTCAGACTTGGCCACGGTAGTCCATGCTCTGGTTACATCCCAAATAGACTACTGCAATGCACTCTACGTGGGGCTGCCTTTGAAGATTGTTTGGAAGCTTCAAATGGTCGAACAGGCAGTAGCCAGACTGCTCAGCGGAGCATTGTACGAAGAGAGGACATCCCTCCTGTTGCTTTAGCTCCACTGGCTGCCAATCTACTACCAAGCAAAATTCAAACTGTTGGCTTTAGCCTATAAAGCCCTAAATGGTTCTGGCCCAGCTTAGCTGTCTGAATGTATCTCCCTCTATGATCCACCTCGGAGGCTAAGATATAAAGGGGAGTCCTTGCTCTCAGTCCCACCCCTCCTCCCAAGTGCGACTGATGGGGACGAGAGACAGGGCCTTCTCAGCAGTGGCCCCTTGTCTATCGAACTCCCTTCCCAGTGAAATTAGATTGGCCCCCTCCCTCCTGGCCTTCAGAGAAAAAACTAAAAACTTGGCTCTGGGATCAGACTTTTGAGCAATAATGGAAGTGAGGCAATGACAGATTGTAAATTAATTTTAATTATGACCTGGAGTGGCCTTGGAATATGACCTGGACTATGTGCTTTTAATTGTTGTTTTAATGTTTTGTTTATCCATTGATGTATGTATACATGTGGCATTGAATTGTTGCTTTTGTAAGACCACCTTGAGTCCCCTTCAGGGTTGGGAAAGGCGGGATACAAGTATGGTAAATAAATATACTAGACGAGGTCCTACTAATGGCTTTGTATTCAACAAAAGGGGTATAGCCAGATGCCTATGTGATACTCCCCATTGCCTTCCAGTGACAAATGGCTGTGGGACTTCAACTTGTCTATGATAGGTGGAGGAGGGCCCTTCATAGCCGTGAAGGGAGGAATACCAACCAAAATAGATGTGTACAGGTATAGGGTTAACTTTGACCTGCCTATTCCACTTATGCATGGTTAAGTTCATAATGTATTAGATAAGTGATGCATTAAAGGGGTAAGGCAACAAAAGAAGTGAAGCACATCTCTATATTATTTTTTCACTAACCATCTTAATTAGAAAATATGTTTGGAGGCGCTTCACATTTTCCTGTAATTAGTTTGTATATGAGTTTCTTAGCATATGCTCTGTAGAAATTAAAAGGATTAATGTTGCTACCATGCCGTTATGCTGTACTCAGCCTCTCCAAATAGACCTCCGCTTTGGAGATAATTGTTATTAGCATCTACTGTTAGGGATGTTTCTATGTTGACTCCAGAGGCTGTGTAAAAGAAAACGTAAAGCGGTAAAATTTGAACAAATCCATTTCCAGCAATGCAGTTTTATTTGTGTTTCAGTTATTTGCAACGATTCTGTGATGAACTGGAGCAGATTGAACTGCGGAATAGCATTAAAGGAAGGAAAGCAAGACAACACAGTGCTAGAGAAACATTCATCAGACAGACTATGGAACGCGAAAGGCAGCTATATGAAGGATATGGTCTAGGTATGACTATTACTTGCTCACTATCCTAATAAGAATATCTCTACATCCGTTAAGAATAATTTCTTGTTGGCAAATCAGACCTCTGTACGGGACAATTGGGAATTGGGTTTTCTGCTTCAAGAACCTATTTTCAGTCTATAATACTTTTTCTTACCTTCATTTCTCCTTTCCTAAGGGCTTTTTTTCCCCTACAGATGCTCATTACATGAGTATGACCTTTGCATAAATCGGAGGTTGGAAATTTTTTTTTTGCAATTACAACTCCTAGAAACCTCGTCTAGCCCATATGGTCAAAGGCTATTCTGACTTACTGTATATACTCGAGTATAAGTCGATCCGAATATAAGCCGAGGCATCTAATTTTACCACAAAAAACTGGGAAACCGTATTGATCCAAGTATAAACGAAGGGTGGGAAATGCAGCAGTTACTGATATATTTCAAAACAAAAATAGATACCAATAAGATACATTAATTGAGGTGTCAGAAGGTTAAATGTTTATGAATTTAAGGTAAGATTGTCCAGCTCCGATTAAACCATTATTTTAACCTTCTTCAATGTAAATGTGCTTACATATCGTTCCACTAATAAAGAGAGTAAAAGTATTAAATGTAATAATGATAATGATAATAATAGAGTAAAATAATATAAATGTAATAATAATAAAGTAAAATAATAAATGCAATAAAATAATAATAACAGAGTAAAATAATAAACAACTTTGATTAGAGCAGTGTTCCCCAACCAGTGTGCCGTGAGCGATCATCAGGTGTGCCGTGGGAAATTGGCACTCTCCCCCCTCCTAGCAGCCCCCTCACAGGTTTCCAAGAAACAAATTGAGCCTCTCTGCTTGGAAATGTGGGTTGGTTTTTTTTTTTACTATTTTACTGGATTTTTTGAGAATGCCCCCCCTCCCAATGAACTGTTTATAACAGCTTCATGACATCCATAGTTAACTGGAAGCAAGTTTCACTCAGGGTGAAATTTCACAAAGGTCTGGAGAACAAGCTCTATGAGGAGCGGCTTGAAGAGCTGGGCATGTTTAGCCTGAAGAAGAGAAGGCTGAGAGAAGACATGATAGCCATGTATAAATATGTGAGAGGAAGTCATATATATGTTGTGTTCATCGAAACAAGCCCAGGTTTCACACTGAGTGTATAAATACATTTAAAAACATATTAACTATATGTATTCCTGTGTTAGAGTGTAATTTTGTGTCATTTTGGTTGGTGGTGTGCCCCAGGATTTTGTAAATGTAAAAAATGTGTCGCGGCTCAAAAAAGGTTGAAAAACACTGTATAAGCCGAGGGGGGATTTTTCAGCCTATCTGTCTGTCTGTCTGTCTGTCTGTCTGTCTGTCTGTCTGTCTGTCTATCATCTATCTATCTATCTATCTATCTCCCTTTTTACAAGTATGGTATTCAAGGCAGCTAGGGCCTTCTTGAGAGCTACATAGAAAAACAACATTTCTAAGCTAATACTACTCCCACTAAAAATGGTTATTAGGTTCTGTTGCAGGAACCCGGTTAATAAAAATAAATTTTTTGACCATTGTGGCATAGTAGATGTTGTCCCAACCTGATACCTTCCATATACCTTTGAAGGTTCATGTTGAACTTCCTTTCTTCACAGTTTTAGGGTTAGCCTTCCCATTAAGTCTAGGCCTTTAATGGACATCGTTGTAGATAGAATTATAGAGTTGGAAGAAACCATAGGAGGCATCTAGTCCAACTCCCTGATATGCAGGAAAAGTGCAATAAAAGCACCTCTGACAGATGACCATCCTGTTTAAAAGCCTCCAAAGAAGGAGCTTCCACAACACTCTGAAGCAGTTGCTAAACAGTTTATATGGTCAGGAACATTTTCCTAATGTTCAGGTGGAATTTCCTTTCCTGTAATTTGAACCCATTGCTCTGAGTCCTAGTTTCCAGGGCAGCAGAAAATAAGCTTAACCTTCTCTTCCTCCGGCTAAACAGACCCAGTTGTAGCTGCTCCCTGTTTGCAAAAAGAATTTGTATGTGAGATTACCCTCAAGTGGTAGTTGACAGTGTCCATGTTTCCCCATTGAGCTTCATGGCCCAATGGGTTCTTGAACGTGAATCTCCCAAGTCCAGTCCAACACAGGAGGAAACACTGACCTCACTGGCTCTCTGGTCATGGCTTGAAATGACACGTTTAAAAGTCTACAATATATTATCATGTTAGAGGACCCTGTTGTTTATGTTAAATAATATATTTAACTTACTTCCAGCCTCGATATTTTTATTGTGAAAGGTTCCAGCACAAAGAATAAGCATAGCAGGTTTCAGGGATTGCAGCAAAACAAAATCAAAACTTGTCTTGATGTTTACAAAGTTGAATTTTGAATAGAAAATCTTGCTTGACTTTCCTTTGTTGAAAGGTGATCTAATCATTCATTCCTTGTTAGAGCCATTACTATGGATGCATGTCGAATCTGTAAACTGAGATTTCAATTACAGTGTGATGTTGTAATTAGGGATGCCAATTTAAAGCCCTCTAGTCCCCTAGAATGTGTATTTAATAGCATTCAAAGCCCTCTGTGGCACTAGGAAGCACTTCCCTCCTCCCTTTTCCTTAATGAAAGAAAATGTCTGTAGACTTGATTTAATTTTGCCTTTTCTTGGTGACGGTAAAGTTTTGCTTCTATTTTGTAAAGGAGAAACAAGACTGTGTGGATTTGTAAAAGCAAGGAAGTAGTTGAACTTGTGTGTGTTGTTGAGCAGTGAGCAGAGCATCACTATATGAACCATTCACTCAGTTCAGTTTTTTCATGGCCATTATGTCTTCTCCCAGCATTCTTTTTGTCACAGTGCTGGGTCCTGGCCCGGCCCCTTAAACACACACACAGAGACAACGATCAATTAACTATTTATTGAATAATAAAGAACAGGTGAGAAAGTAGAATGTCCAAGTAAAAAGCAATTAGTCCAAAATGGTTGGCAATAAGTGTCCAAGTAAAAACAGGGAATCTCTTTAAAGCAAAGTCCATAAAAACAAAGCGAATCAAAGCAAAACAAGGTCTCCGTTGATCAAGGCAAGGCAAGGTCCAAGGTCCAAGGTAGCTTCTTGGCAAGGCAAGGCAAGGCAAGGCTGGCGTCAGAGATCAGGAACGCTACACTTCCTTCAGATCAGAAGTGGCCGTCCAACTGAGGATTCGTTCCCACAGAACGTATATTTAATCTCCTCCTTTGTGAGACCAGCGCCGCTCTAGGCTTCGGCGCCATTCCTTTCTATTGGCCTCGATGCTTCTCCTGCAGTCAAAGCTCCTTCCCTCCCAAGCCGCAGCTGTCTCACTATCTTCATGTGAAACCTCCTCCCTTTCTGTTTCCATCACCTCATCCCCCGCGGGTTCCCAGATTCGCTCCTGGGAACCTCGTCCACCTGGTTTCTCATACGAGTTATCTGAATCTGGGTCAGACTGACCTTCCTCGTCCTCGTAGGCCTCGGGCCAATCATCTTCCCATTGCAAGCTCTCTGTAGGAGATGCAGGCCCAGCGGCCCCATCATCCATTTCACCTGAATCCCCATCAAGCGGGTCCAAAGCAATTGGGCTTGTTCTCCAAACCATTGATCATTTTCATCGCCCTCCTCTGGACACATTCCAGCTTGTCAACATCTCCCTTCAATTGTGATGCCCAGAATTGGACACAGTGTGATTCCAGGTGTGGTCTGACCAAGGCATAATAGAGGGATAGCATGACTTCCCTGGTTGTAGACACTATGCTCCTATTTATGTAGACCACATTGGCTTTTTTAGCTGCCGCATGACAGTGTTGGCTTATGTTTAACTTGTTGTCCACGAGGACGCCAATATCTTTTTCACACGTACTGCTGTCGAGCCAGGCATCATCCCCCTGTATCTTTGCATTTCATTTTTTATACTGCCTAAGTGGAGTATCTTCATTTTGTTAGTTCTGGCCCATCTCTCTACTCTGTTAAGATCATTTTGAATTCTGCTCCTGTCTTCTGGAGTATTGGCTATCCCCCCCAATTTGGTGCCTGCAAATTTGATGATCATGCCTTTTATCCCTTCATCTAAGTCAGTGATTTTCAACCTTTTTTGAGCCACGGCACATTTTTTACATTTACAAAATCCTGGGGCACACCATCAACCAAAATGACACACTAACACAGTAATACATATAGTTAATATGTTTTAAATGTATTTATACACTCACTTAGTGTGAAACCTGGGCTTGTTTTGATGAACGGAAGGGTGTTTCGTTTGGAGATGGCGTTTAAGTTTGCTTGGCACCATGGTGCTAATTGACAGCTTCTCACCACACACCAAGCACAGTGGAGTCGGTGCCGTCGCATCCCCGGTGAAAGGGAATCCAAATGAAAGATAGTTTTCGCTGTATTGCCTCGAGCTCACCATCTTTTCTTTTTTCTTTCGTCCTCCACTCATACTAGGGCCTTCATCTGTGTCATAATTTTGTCCAGGGCCCTGTTCGGAACTTGCATTTTTCCTTCTAAAAAACTTCTCCATCACTGTCACTCGCTTGTCTTGCTGTGATCCCAAATTGCCACTGTCACTTGACGGGCAGCTGCAGCACTAACTCTAACTTTGTTTACTTAGCTGCGTCTGAACGAATCCAAGATGGCGCGACCATAGCACTCTCGCGTCACTTCTTAGGTGACGTGAGAGTGCTATGGTTCCATTTCTTAAAGGGACAGATGTGCCTTATAGTTTATATATGAATGAAGTTCGAAAATAATTTGCCACGGCACACTTGATGATCTCTCATGGCACACTAGTGTTCCGCGGCACACTGGTTGAAAATCACTGATCTAAGTTATTAATAAAGGTGTTGAACAAGACCGGGCCCAGGATGGAAACCTGCAGCACTCTACTCATCACTTCTTTCCAGGATGAAGAGGAAGCATTGGTGAGCACCCTCTGGGTTTGTTCACTTAACCAATTACAGATCCACCTAATTGTAGTTTTGCCTAGCCCACATTTGATTAGTTTGTTTGCCAGAAGGTCATGGGGGACCTTGTCAAAGGCCTTACTGAAATCAAGATACGCAACATCCACAGCATTCCCTGCATCTACCCAGCTTGTAGCTCTATTGAAAAAAGAGATCAGATTAGCCTGACATTACTTGCTTCTGATAAATCCATGTTGACTATTAGCAATGACCACATTCCTTTCTAAGTGTTTGCAGACAGTAATTGGGTCATCCTTTTTTCCCTTTTTGAAGATAGGGACCACATTTGCCCTCTTCCAATCTGCTGGGACTTGCCCCGTTCTCCAAGAACTCTCAAGCTTCCGCTAGTTATGGACTTGCATATTGCTCTCTTGGTAAAATATAGCCCTCCTCCAGCAAATATGACACATTGGACCCAGAGCTATTCTAGTTGAGCTACTTGATTCTGTTGCAGTTCTGTGTGTTCTCTGAATGTTGAAAGTGTTCCCCTTCTTGCTTCACTACAGATTTCCTGGCTACCCTTAAACTAAAACTAAAACCAGATCTATATGTAAGGCATTGTATTTATGGGGTGTTGTGTGGTTCCCAGACTGTTTGGCTGTGTTCTAGTAGCATTTTTTCCTGACATTTTGCCTGCATCTGTGGCTGGCATCTATGCGGGTGAAACGTCAGAAGAAAATGCTGCTAGAACACGGCCATACAGCTGACAAACTACACAACACCCCAGTGATTCTGGCTGTGAAAGCCTTCAACATATTTATATTCACAGTCAAATTAACGTTCTCCATATTGTTACAACATCTTACTGATGGGTTGTTGTAGGTTTTTTGGGCTATATCAGTGTTTCCCAACCAGTGTGCCGTGGCACACTAGCCATCATCAGGTGTGCCGTGGGAAATTGGAACTGCCAATACCCTTTCTTCCCCCTCCTGCCCACAGTGCTTTCTGTGTGTAGGTGAACTACAACTTCCAAACTCAAGGTCAATTCCCAAGCAAACCCTTTCAGTACTTTCTGTTGGTAATGAGAGTTCAATATGCCAAGTTTGGTTCAACTCCATTGTTGCAAGAGTTCAGGATGCTCTTTGATTGTGTGTTAACTATAAATCCCAGAAACTGTAACTCCCAAATGTCAAGGTCTATTTTCCCCAAACTCCATCTGTGTTCACATTTGGGCATATTGAGTAGTCATGCCAAGTTTGGTCCTGATCCAACATTGTTTGAGTCCACAGTGCTCTCTGGATATAGGTGAACTACAACTCCAAAACCCAAAGTCAATGCCCACCAAACTCTTATAGTATTTTCTCTTGGTTATGGGAGTTTTGTGTGGGAAGTTCGTGTCTTTCTGCTATTCCTGCCAGGATATCTATGTTGTGTTCATCGAAACAGGCCCAGGTTTCACACTGAGTGTATAAATACATTTTAAAAACATATTAACGATATGTATTACTGTGTTAGAGTGTCATTTTGGTTGGTGGTGTGCCCCAGGATTTTGTAAATGTAAAAAATGTGCCGCGGCTCAAAAAAGGTTGAAAAACACTGGGCTATATGCATGTTCTAGAAGCATTCTCTCCTGACATTTCACCTGCATTTATGGTAGGCATCAGAGGTTGTGAAGTCTGTAGGAAACTAGGGAAATTGGGTTTATATATCTGGAATGTCCAGGGTGGGAGAAAGAACTCTTGTCTGTTGGAGCTAAGCGTGAATGTTTCAATTGGCCACCTTGATTAGCATTTGATGGCCTGATAGTTTTTAGGTGTGGTTTGTTTCTGCCTGGGGAAATCCTTTG
Source organism: Anolis apletophallus (assembly GCA_030556195.1). Taxonomy (NCBI): domain Eukaryota; kingdom Metazoa; phylum Chordata; class Lepidosauria; order Squamata; family Anolidae; genus Anolis; species Anolis apletophallus. The sequence goes on along the minus strand of JARBWK010000012.1, from coordinate 49,276,788 downwards.
TTGAGAGGTTATTAGCTGTCCCTCATTGTTTCTTGTCTGGAGTTCCCCTGTGTTTGAGTGTTGTTTTTTATTTGCTGCTATAATTTTAGAGTTTTTTTAAAATACCTGTAGCCAGATTTTGTTCATTTTCATTGTTTCTTCTTTTCTGTGGAATTTGTCCACATGCTTGTGGATTTCAATGGCTTTTCTGTGTAGCCTGACATGGCACACAGATGTTCAAAAATGATGTTCAAAAATGAAGGGCAAATGGAATATTCTTTTTCCAGTGTTGCTTTATTTCTAGCTCAAGAACAGTACATGAGCTATTTCAGGGCCATGTGCCATGTAAATTAGATTTAATGGTACTATAAGTGGTATTGAAAGTTGCTGAAGTTTTAGATTGTGAGCCTGCAGCCAGAGACAATCTAGTTCTTATTAATCCTATGGAAATAATTTTGGATGGAAATTTTGTTATGATTTACTTAAGTAGATAAAATGGGGGGGCAGAAACATATGAAAAATGTTGTCTGTAACACTATGACATCTGTAGCATCTGTAAAAAGAAGAAAAGAAAGAAATTGGCAATTATATCATATGTCTAACCATATCAACCATGCTAGAAATGGTTAGACATGGAAGCTTTAGGATACACCATAGTTTTTTTTAATTACTACACACCTATTTGAAGATGTGATAGACATAGAGAAATAAAGAATTAAGCCAGTGGTATGAATTTTCAAAAGCTCTCAAAATGCCAATCTTCACTTAATAGCATATGTACATTTTCAAATTTGTAGATGCTGGTGTTCCTTTAGTATGTTTCATATGGTCAAGTCAGATATGGCGATGCTCTCTCGGAGCCCTTTCTAATAACTAATGGAGTGAAACAAGGTTGTGTTCTTGCACCAACCCTATTTACAATCTTCTTCAGCATGATGCTCCAAAGGTCTATGGAAGACCTTGAAGAAGAAGACGGCATATATATACGCTATCGTACTGATGGTAGCTTGTTCAACTTAAGCCATCTGAGGGCTCGCACTAAGACTTTAAGCTACCTAGTCCGTGAGCTGCTTTTTGCTGACAATGCTGCCCTTGTCGCCCATTCAGAAGCAGCCCTGCTTTGCAGCAGCTGCAGAGCTGTTTGGGCTGGAAGTCACCCTGAAGAAAACGGAAGTCCTCTACCAGCCCGCACCACAGGAAGAACACCATCATCCCCACGTCAGCATAGGCACATCTGTGCTTAAGTCCGTTCAGCAGTTCAACTACCTGGGAAGCATCATCTCTTCAGACGCCAAGATTGGCAAAGAGATAGATCACAGATTATCAAAGGCATATAGTGCATTTGGAAGGCTTCACAAAAGAGTCTGGAGCAACAAGCACCTGAGGCAAAGCCTCAAAATCAGTGTGTACAGAGCTATCGTACTGTCTATTCCCCTCTATGGGTCTGAAACATGAGTCACCTATCGCTAACACCTACGACTCCTTGAACGCTTTCATCAGCGCTGTCTTCGCACAATCCTAAATATACACTGGACCGACTATGTGACTAATGTTGCTGTCCTTGAGCAAGCAGGGATGACCAGCATTGAGGCCATGCTATTGAGAACACAGCTGCGATACTTAACAGACAACACTAGAAGGGGAGGTCTAGCCCTACCGGATCTCCACCTCTACTATGAGGCTGCGGCCCTAACATGGGTGAGGGATTGGGCTACCCTCAAAAAGAAAAAGATATTGGCGCTAGAAGGCGAGGGCCTATGTAGGGGGTGGCATGGATACTTACTGAGAGACAAGGTAAAAGTGGAAAAAAATTTCAACAACCACTTTGTGAGATCTGCGTTACTCAAGACATGGAATACATATAGAAATCGATTTCATTTAAAAATGCCACTCTGGTTCTCACCAAATGAGGCAGATCAGAGAAGGGAAATTCCATATACAAGATGGCTCCGATACGACTCTCTCTTAAAAATTAAGCACCAGGAGATAACTTTAAAATCGCTGGAGGAGGTCCACACAATCGAACCCAAAATAACCTGGTTCCAGTACTGGCAGATTAATGAGAATTTTAAAATAGACAAAAAAAAAAGGTTTCGATACGAAAGAAACTTTTTGGGATAAAATCCTGAAAACGGAAAAAAAATTAATCGGGAAAATATACCAACAACTTCTCCTCTGGGCGACAGAGGAGGAACAAGTCAAGGAAGTGATGATAAAATGGGCAAGAATGGTGGGACACTCTATTGACTTTTCACAATGGGAGACAATATGGAGTAAGAAGCTTAAATATGCGTACGCAAATGAAATTAAGGAGAACTGGATAAAAATGTTTTTTATGTGGTACCTAACGCCTGAAAAAATAGCAAAATACAGCAAGGGGAAGATCAGCGAAAAATGCTGGAAGTGTGGGAAAAGCATAGGAACTTTTTCCCACCTTTGGTGGGAATGCAAAACTGTAAAAAAATTCTGGTGGGGAGTCTACCACAAATTGAAGGAAATTCTTAAGCTGAGCTTTGATTTCAGACCGGAATACTTTTTGTTGGGGATGGTTGACTTCCAAATTAATGAGAATGATAAGGTCTTTTTTTATTTAACCTCTGCGACAAGAATTTGTATTGCCCGGCAATGGAAAAGTAAGGATGCAATTACGTTTAGTGACTGGATGTTAAAGTCCTTAGAGATCATGAATATGGACTTGCTAACACAAAGGTTAGCCCGGAATAGAAACCTATCAAGGAATACTAACTGGGATAAATTCATTGAGTTTATAAGGAAAAGTAAATACAAATATTTGTGATGATAGTACAAAAGTAATAAGGACGGTGGTTCCAGACACAAGGAAAGAGGGACTAATCAAGAATCCAAGGGACCGTAGGAAATCGCAGAGAAATACGGAACTAGGGTAAAAGATAAACCATAGCTATCACTAAGCGACTAGGAAGTCAAGAAATCTTTAGGGGGAGAGTGGACGGAGGTGATGTATTGTCATTGTTGGTATGTCCAGCGTCTGTGTCCCCATGATCAAGGGTTCCCTGTGACATGGGGGGTGGAGGGTTGCTCGAATGGTATTTAGTGTACGTCTTTTTATTTATGTTCAATAAAAAACATTTTTTTAAAAAAAGAGAACACAGCTGCGCTGGGCAGGGCACGTCTCTAGGATGGAGGACCAACGCCTCCCAAAGATACTACTCTATGGTGAACTCGCCATGGGTCAGCTCAAGAGAGGCGCCCCCAAAAAGAGATATAAGGACTCCCTGAAACAACATTTCAGGCTCAGCCAGATTGATCACCTACAATGGTCCACCCTGGCCTCACATCGGGAGGCATGGAAATGCACTCTCCACAATGCTGCGGCCTCTTTTGAGAAGACCCACTGAATGGGTCTCAAAGAGAAACGACAACACAGAAAGAACCGCAACTTGGAAGCAACATCACCCAAGGAGACTTTCTGCTGTGCTTTCTGCAACCGAACTTGCCTATCTCAGATTGTCCTTTTTAGTCATCAACGCGCTTGTAAAAAGCGTGGGATGAGTTTTTCCTTAATCTTCGTTCACGAAGTAATGCCGAGAGAGAGAGAGAGAGAGAGAGAGAGAGAGAGAGAGAGAGAGAGAGATTATATTCACAAAGTGCAGCTAAATTTTCTTTTTAGAATTCCTTCCTCCAAAAAGGTAACATCCAAAGATCTGTAAATTCTTCATGGAAACCATTTGGGTTATACTTTCTTCTAGGGCACCAAGGTTCGGAGTGAATGGTTCATGCTTGTTTATACTGTTGATGCCAGAAGCCACTAATCTCTAAGTGTTTAATCTAACAAATACTGGCTGTGTGACCTAGGATTTTTTGTTTTCAACAGAAATTCCTGACATTGTGAACTGTAAGCACCTTAAGATGTTCAGGTGAGTAATTACCTCATCCTTCATCCAGCAACTATTTTAACAAAGATCAGGTACATAGTATTTGTCCAAGATATATCTATTTTAATGTATTGTCGAAGGCTTTCATGGCTGGAATCACTGGGTTGTTGTAGGTTTTTCGGGCTATATGGCCATGTTCTAGAAGCATTCTCTCCTGATGTTTCGCCTGCATCTATGGCAAGCATCCTCAGAGGTTGTGAGGTGAGGCGAGGGGCATCTATGGCAAGCATCCTCACAACCTCTGAGATGCTTGCCATAGATGCAGGCAAAACGACAGGAGAGAATGCTTCTAGAACGTGGCCATATAGCCCGAAAAACCTACAACAACCTATATCTAGTTTATTAGATCTGTGTTAGGGTAGGACTTGATTTCCTTTTTTCAAAGATTAGTTTAGAAGTGCTAAGCTCCATTTTGGAATTGGAAATTAGTGTTATTTGGGTTATTTTGCGATGTGCTTAGTCAGGTGTAGCACCACAGTAGATTTCATCCATGTCATTTAGATGTGTTGTGTTATGAGAACTGGACCTATGGACTTGCTAGCTCAGCATTTCTCAACCTGGGGGTTGGGACCCCTGGAAGGGGGGGGGGGGGTTGCAAGGGGTTTTCAGAGGGATTGCCAAAGACTATATTTTTGATGGTCTTAGAAACCCCTTTTGCAGAGAAGGCTGAAGATCTCTCCACCTGGCCTTCTCGCTCTCCTCCTGCTGTGATTGGCTGGCCTCCCAGCCAACAGGAGGGCTGTTTCTGAGACTCCAAGCAGGGAGGGGAATGCCCTTTGATTGTAGATGAACTATAAATCCCAAAAACTACAAACTCTTGAATGTCAAGGTCTATTTTCCCCAAGTTCCACCAGTGTTCACATATGGGCATATTGAGTATTCATGCCAAGTTTTGCCCAGATTCATCATTGTTTACAGTGTGCTCTGGTGAATTAGGTGAACTACAACTCTAAAACTCAAGGTCAATGCCCACCAAACCCTTCCAGCATTTTCTGTTGGTCATGGGAGTTCTGTGTGCCAAGTTTGGTTCAATTCCATCATTGGTGGAGTTCAGAATGCTCTTTGATTGTAAGATTACTATAAATCCCCAGCAACTACAACTTCCAAATGACCAAATCAACCCTCCAACCCCCCCCCCCCCACAAAGTATTCAAATTTGGGGGTATCTGGTATTTGTGGCAAATTTGGTCCAGTGAATGAAAATACACCCTGCATATCAGATATTTACAGTATGCTTCACAACAGTAGCAAAAGTACAGTTATGAAGTCGCAATGAAAATATTTTTATGGTTGGGGGTTATCACAACATGAGGAACTGTATTAAGGGGTTACGGCATTAGAAAGGTTGAGAAACACTGTGCTAGCTAAAGATGAGAGTTGTAGTGTCTCACATCAGAAAGGGGTGAGGCTGGGAAAGATGGTGCTAGTTGTTGTTAACAATTCAGAAACAATTTTCAAGTTTTCCCTCATCTCAAAATTTGGAGGCATTTTAGTTTGCCTAAACAACTTAGGATCATATACTACAGGAGGTCTTGACCAAACTATAATGTAAACTTAGTTACATGCCAAAGCTTTAAAGAAATCTCTCCCCATACAGACATCCCCCACTTTTTGTTGACTTGCTTTGGACAGATCTAAATTGTAGCCATGTTCTGCATTTTCAACACCAGCTTTTTCAACCGCTCCACTCCTGCTTTTTTGGCACACAGTTTTCTCAGTTGTCTTGCACCATCTAGTGTTTAGTCTTGCATTTGCAAGGTAAAAAACCCTGGCTTCCACTTTTTACCGGATTCAATTTTCCGACAGTCCCTAACCTGTTGCGGCTTCCTTGCAGTGGTTCTCAACCCGTGGGTCCCCAGATGTTTTCGCTTTGGGTCCAACCTATCTTTGACACTACATCTCTTTCTATGAACCGGCGTGGGTTCTGAGAGCGACACAGGAGGCCCTCCTCTTGGTCCCACCACCGTCTCAAGCACGGTTGGAGGGGACAAGAGAGGGGGTCTTCTCTGTGGTGGACCTCCAGCTCTGGTATACCCTTCCAAAAGAGATTAGATTGGCCCCCACCTTCATTCCTTTGATTCCAACCTGAAAACATGGATATTCAGACAAGCCTTTGATCTTGAATAGGCTGAATGGGCCCATATAAAGCTGACACTTGGCACCTTGTGAATTGACAACAGTAAGTTTTATCTACTGTTGTTTTAAAATTGTTATTAATTTGATTTTATGCTACATGTGTTGACAAAGATTGTTATAATTTTATGTGCCTCATTTTATACTTTTTATACCATTTTTACCTGTTGTGTGTCACATGTGCACCATGGAGTGCCTTTTAAGCTGCCCCGAGTCCCTTCAGGGAAATGGTGGTAGGATATAAATAAAGTTTATTATTTATTATTAATATTCAACTCCCAGAAATCCTAACAGCTGGTAAACTGACAGGGGCTTTTGGGAGTTGTAGGTCAAAACACCTGGGGACCCACAGGTTGAGAACCACTGTTCTATATTTATTTACTTTATTTATATTCCGTTCTTCTCACCCCGAAGGGGACTCAGAGTGGATTACAGTACACATACTTGCAGACAATCCCTGCAGTTCAACATATGACATATAAACATGTGACATTTATCACAGTACAGTACATACATACATTTTGACATATTACACATATAGACATATTACATATAGATGAACAGAGGCAAACTTTCTGGCCACCAGGGGGAGCTGACGCACTCCTCATCTCAGCATTTTTTTCCAGCGTCCCTTTGTTGTTTCTTCCGCATTCCTCAACGATTCCTGGGTTCTTTTTTAATGGCCTCATAAATCAATCAAAGTTTTGCCTCCCCACTTTAATGTGGTACCTTTATCTCCTACTTGACAAATGTAACTGTCTTTCGGTAGCAGGCTACACTTAAGGTTGGGAACCCACCTCGACCCGGGCAGGCCTCGAACTCATGACCTACTGGTCAGAGAGGTCTTATGCAGCTGACACTTAGCCAGCTACGCCACATTCCTGGTTCTCTAGTCAGCTCCCATACCTTATATACAAAGCTGTTGCAAAACAGTAGTAATCTCTGAGGTACAAACTTACTAGGCCACTTAAGATAAAGGTTTTTTAGCCTGTTTTGCTGGTACCCATGTCAGGAAATTACATATTAGAATAATCAAGGTAGATGGATAGAGTCCAAAACAAACTTTTCCCCCTCAAGGCTCTTGCTGTACGACTTCTGCTGTAATGTCATTCAGCTAAATTTGCCGGAGGCAAAATGGGCATCAACTAGTCTAAACTTCACTATGAACCTTTTACATCTTCGTTCATTAACTTTTAAACTCAAGCACATGTCATTCTAGGAGAAACCGATCCTGTTTCAAAGTTTATAATCAAGTAACAAGATTCCTCATTTGTTGCCTTGCTTGTTGATAGGCTAAAAAGTTGAGTGTTGCGTTCAAGAATGTCTAGACTGGCAGAAAGTCTAGAAAAGTTTTCTAGTGGCAAGATACTTTGCATTTTTATTTTAAATATCAGAATACAAGATAAAGTTGGTTTGTTTCCAGGGAAATGTTCGGTCAATGGAAGACTTTCCCAATCTATGCATATTTAGTAATGAATATTAATAAAAATCAGTGTTAAAAAGACATTGTCTAAATTTCTTGACATTTTCTTTCTTCCTTCAAAGAGATTGGGATGGTGACCTGAAGAAACTGCCAAACATTAAAATGAGAAAGATTACAAGTCAAGATGCCTTTTGCAATACAATAGAGAAGACAAGTGAGGAAGCTGAAATGGACCTGAATGCAACCAAAAATACAGACTGAGGCATTTGCCTATACTCTAGATCAGTGTTTCCCAACCGCTGTGACGCGGCACACTAGTGTGCTGTGAAGGACCTCCTGCTGTGCTGCGAGAAAAGCTCTCTGCCCCCCTTCCTTCCCCCCTCCTCCTGCCGAACTCCTGCTGCTTGGGGAAGGCGGAGGAAGGGCCGGGCGGCGGCTAAGAAAAAGAAGGGGCTGGGGCGCCACCTCCTTCGGCCGTTTCCCCAGCCAGCCTCCAATTCACCATGATGCTCGCCCCTCACTCGCTGAAGCCGTGCGGAGGAGTCCCGCCCACTGAAGCCCGTCCACCGCTCATGCTCCTCCATGCGGCTTCGGCTTCAGCTGTGGGAGAGCTGAAGCCGGGGGGAGGGGGCAGGGCATGGCCTGGCTCCGCCCCCTCCCCGGCTTCGGCACTCCCAGCAGCTGCTCCAGCCTTGAGGGGACAGTGCCAAGCCAGCATTGTGCTGACTCTGCCACTGCTGGCTTGGCACTGTCCCTCAAGGTAGGAGCAACTGCTGGGAGAGTTGAAGCCGGGGAGGGGGCGGGGCATGGCACGGCCTGGCTCCGCCCCTCCCCCAGCTTTGGCACTCCCAGCAGCTGCTCCCAACAGGCCACCATCCCCCAGCCGTTATTTACTGTGTTAGAGTGTCATTTTGTATCATTTCGGCTGGAGGTGTGCCCCCAGATTTTTCTAATGTTAAAAATGTGCCATGGCTCAAAAAAGGTTGGGAAACACTGCTCTAGATAAATACCTACTTCATCAAATTGCAAATATGCTTTTTAATAAATGGAAATGAGGTCAAATCTCACTGTAAGATATGATAGGTCTTGACTCTTGGTGTGCTCAGCACTGCACTTTGGTATTCAGATAATGAATGATGTGAGATTCTGGACATGGTATACTATATTGTATTTTGAAGCACAATGTAAAGTTTATAAAGGTAAAAGAAATACTATTAAAATTCAAATTTGATGTTCCAGTGGCATAACCCTCCTCTGATTTTGGTCGAGTCATTTACAATCACTGAAGGAAGCAATGCAGTTTGACAAGAAAAGAGAGCTGAACTCCATAACCAGGAACAGAAAACATGTTCTTCAAGAAAATTAATTAAAATCAGAAGCACTGTGAAAAAAGTATATGCTTCACATTTAATTCTGCCACAGGTTAGTTTGTTCTTGAGAGGAATAAGTTGTTAATAATAATAAAAAAACCAAGAACACCCTCATTCATATGGTGGTTTTCTGCAAATACATGGTTTCTTGAGTGCTCTTGGTACTCACAAGTTAATATACTTGTTGGTAACTTTCTGTGAAGTACAATCCCAGGATGTTTAAATATTACTTCAGCCACATGATTCTACCTGTCTGTTTTAAGTGAAAGCTTGTGTTGCCAAGTTTTCCTTGTTATTTCAGTTTATCTTACTTATTAGGTAGCATATTCATTGCAAAAATGATTTCTTCTACTTAGCAAGTTAAATTGCAGATTCAACTTACAGTAGAGTCTCGCTTATCCAACTTTCGCTCATTGAACATTCTGTATTATCCAACACAGTCTGCCTCCAGCCCGGATCCACAGCTGTTTCAAAATAGTGCGATGTTTTGGTGCTAAATTCATATATACAGTAATTACTACGTAATGTTACCATGTATTGAACTGCTTTTTCTGTCGATTTGTTGTAAAACTTGATGTTTTGGTGCTTAATTTGTAAAATCATAACATAATTTGATGTTTAATAGGCTTTTCCTTAATCCCTCCTTATTATTCAACATTTTTGCTTATCTGCCGGCCGTTTATGTTGGATAAGCGAGACTCTACTGTACTGCTGTTTGGGGGGAAATGACTGAAGGGCAGATGTCAGTCAAGTCCCTTCTAGAGAAAATCAAGTGGTACTACTTTTAACTTCGAACAGGGAATAGTTTCCTCCTGTATCTTTCACTACCAATGTTTAACATTTCTTGTAATGAAAGAAACAACAAATGTTGTGGCATTTGCTCAGTTATTTTAGACGGATATAATTTGAGTCTTGTTTCTCCTATAGTTTAAACATGCTTAAACGGAATGCTCCATGCAGTCTGCCAACCTAGCAGTTCAAAAACATGTGAATGTGAGTAGATCAATAGGTACTTCTGCGGGAAGTTAACAGCACTCTATGCAGTCATGCAGGCCACATGACCTTGGAGGTGTCTATGGACAATGCCAGCTCTTCGGCTTAGAAAAGGAGATTAGCACCACCCCTGAGTTGAACACGACTAGATTTAATGTCAAGGGGAAACATTTACTTTACCTAAACAGACTGCCCACTTATTGAATAAGGAAACAGTTATATTCGGGAACACATGTTTTAAAAGAAATGCAGGAATCGTTGGTCGAAGCCCCTGTCATTAAAGCATTATTTGCATATGGATCCCTTACATCTGTTTTTAAAATGATTTATGAGGAGGAAATAAGTTTGTGTATATTTTATGAGAATGCATTGAAATTAGGGGGAAAGATGTGTATATGTATATTTGCTAAACACATTCCTGGGGAAAACTGGGTTATAACCCAACATTAAATATATTGTGTTTAATCAGTGTTCTTAAGTACCTTGCAGCTGTCAGTACCAAGTGTTATTGATGCAGCATGTTGGCATTGAAAAGAATAATATGTGCACTTCTCAGAACATCAGTTGGCCATGGATTTTGGGCTTAAAATATTAAGTTGGGAATAATTGTTGGACCTATAGGTTTGCTCCTCCCTTCATGCACAAGCATCAGTGTCCCAAACTTTGGTTTTCTGTCAGTTTACTAATTAGGATTTAAACCATTATTGGTTCATAGCGAATACTTGATGTATTTAGTATGTATTTTTAAAGAATGATTGAGATTTTGACGCTGGCATGACATGTAAGAGAAAAAGAAGAGTGTCTGTGCCTACTGAATCAGAGCATAACCGGTGTTCATCCTTTTCTAGTTGTTTGCCAATAGATTCCTAACTGGAGCGGCATACAGGGAACATATTACTCCTCTGTTACATCAGCTCCACTGGCTGCCGGTTTGCTACCGAGCCCAATTCAAAGTGCTGGTCTTGGCCTATAAAGCCTTAAATGGTTCTAGTCCAACTTACCTGTCTGAATGCATTTTCTCTTATGAGCCAACAAGAGCTTTAAGATCAGCTGGGGAGGCCTTTGCAACCGTGATTGGGGAGAGAGACAGGGCCTTCTCAGTGGTGGCCCCTCGGCTGTGAAATTCCCTCTCCATCGACATTGGGCAGGCCCCATCTCTTCTGGTTTTCAGAAAAAAGCTAAAGACCTGGCTCTGTACACAAGCCTTTGAAGAATAAGTTATTATGGATTTTGAAACAGTCTGAATAAGGATTATGCACAAGGATGATGGGTAAATGGAATTACGCACTTCCTATGTTTCAATCTGCGTATTGTTCTATGTCCTTTATTGCTCAACTGTTTTTATTGTTCTTAGTTGAAGGGATATGCTTTTATTGTTATGGTTTTAAGTGGCATTGAATTTTGCCGGAGTTGTAAGCCGCCTTGAGTCCCCTGCGGGGTGAGAAAGGTGGGGTATAAATGACACAAATAATAAGTCTATGAAGGATGGACTTTAAAACAATTTTCAGAAACAGCCATAGGGAAATTTAAACTTAAATAATAAAATGTGTGTGTTCATGTAATAAGGTACACAATATGTATATGGAGAGCCTTTAATAAGTAACTGTGGGGCAATTTTAAACTTAGAAAATGAGACACACAGTGCCTGTCAAAAATACTGCTTTTCTTGACCTTTTCATACTTTGTTGTGTAATGATCTATAATAACCACTTGATTAACACAAGATATTAATCACTGTGAAGGTACAAAATGATTTTAATGTGTTGCAAAAGTAACCAAAAAGAATCTGGCATTTATTGGTGGCATGGGTATAGCAGCTCCTTGGCTGTGGTATACCGAAATAGGTTCTGGTGCAATGCACTGCCTCCAGAACTCAAGGAGGCGGATTAACAGGCTCCATCTGAAAGCAGTTTTAGCATTAGATGTCCTCAGATAACATACTCCTGTATCTGGAAGGCACTGAGTTTATTGGAGGCTAAATCTAAGAAAACTGTATCATGAAGACCAAGGAGCTACTAATTCTAAAATTCTCTACGAACATTGTCTAGAATCTAGAGCAGTGGTTATCGACTGTGGATCCTCAGGTGTTTTGGCCTACAACTCCCAGAAATTCCAGCCAGGTTAGGTTTTCTGGGAATTGAAGGTCAAAACTGGGGACCCAAAGTTTGAGAACCACTGTTGTAGAGGATCATTACATTTATTATTACAAAATTGAAAGAATGTGGCTATGAGTCTGACTCAAGAAAGCCATTCATTAGTAATAAGGCAATAGCCAGAGAAGCAATCAAGAGGCCAAGTGTAACTCTGAAGAAGCTGGAGAGGCCTGCAGTTGAGACATTGCCCTTGGGACAACTATCAGCTGAATGTTACACAAAGATGGATAAAGAAGTCATTTCAAGAATAAAGCCACTGCCGAAACCTTTTTCAGTGTGTTTGTAATTTGCAAAAAGGCATGTGAGAGACAAATAAAAAATCTAGATGGGTCTGAGCATCTCTTTTCATCAAAGTAACAATGGTGTAGTTTAAAAACAAACCGAAATGTTTTAGCATAGCCCCATTAATCTGATTGAGAATCTGTGGCAAGACTTGAACTTTACTGTTCACCACTGGTAGCCATCCACCCTGACAGATCTGGAGCGGTTTTGCCATGACAAACTGGGAAAAATGGCAGGATCCAAACATGAAAACATAAGAGACTTTTACCCAGGAATACTCACAGCTATAACTGCTGCTGAAGGTGCTTCTACCAATTACTACTGTAGCACCCATGGGTCCGCCCGGGCCGCGGGGGAGGGGTGACGCACCGGGGTCCCGTTGGCATTGGGACCCGCACAGGCTGAAAGGGACTCGGAGGAGGAGTTGGAAGGCCCTGAGCAAGATTGGTCAGCCGTGCCTTTGCCCAGTCCATCGGCAGAGAGCTTAGCCTGGGATGTTGAATGGGAGCATTCTCCCGGGGACGGAGCGGACCAGGTGGAGATGGGAGGCAGCGAAGCAGATAGCGGAGATAGTTATGAATTCCCAAATGGCCGAGGTTCCCAGGAGCTGGCCGAGCAGCAGATGGAGGCTAGCGGATGGGAAACTTCGGGGAGGCTGCTTCTCAGGAAGATAGCGATACTAGGCTGGAAGAGCGGGGCCGTTCATAACAGGCGCAGGGACATAGAGGAGGGCAGGAGGAGCTGGCATCTGTCCCTAGACCGTCACCGTTCGGAAAGTAGAGACTGAGGCGCCGGGCCCTAGATCGTCGAGGGTCCCGGCCGAGGATTGGCACGGCCCCGAGGAACTGATCCTCAGTTCTCCGGCCACGCCTATACTGAATAGGCGCGGCGGAGTGGGACCACAAGTCCAGAGTGGTCATCAAGCCTTGCCTTGCCTTTGCCTTGTTTCCTGAGCCGCAGTGGTTTGCGGCACCTCGCCCTGGTCCTTGATTCGCATTGGATTGCGAAACCTTGTCCTGTTTCCTGATCCGCATTGGTTTGCGGAGCCTTGCCACGCTTCAAGCTATTTGCTACGATACTTTGGACTATTTGCTTTATACTTTGAACACTTGCATATTATTGGACTATTTACCTTTTGAACTGTTTTTATATACTCAATAAAGTAGTTAGCCTTTGCTACGTCTCCGTGTGTGTGTTAAAGGGGCAGTTCTAAGTCGGTGTTTGTGACAGTTGGCCGGAGAACTCCTCGAACCCCTTTCGCACCACGGGACGTACCAGGAACCGCAGGCAGCGCACCCAGGCTCCCATCGTTCCCACTGTCGCCATGGCTAACCTGACCGACGCCCAGGTGCAAGAGATGCAACGAGAATTGGGTGAGCTGCGGACCCGGGCCGGACGGCACCCGGGGGTGAGCCCACCCGGCCGCTTCAGTGGCAATCCGGCCCAGGTGGAGGTTTTTGTTTGCCAAGTGGAACTTTATTTGGAGCAACGCCCCAACGAGTTCGCCAACGATCGAGCCCAGGTGGTTTTCGTTTTCAATCTGCTGGACGGGTCTCTCGGCAACGTGGGCCACCGCATTGATCCGGGCGCAGTCCCCATACCAACACGCTGCGGGCTTTCCTGGATGCGATCAGGGCAACATGGGGGCCCCGTGAATGAGGAACTCGCTGAGAGGGATCTGGCCCGGCTGACGTGTAAGGATCTCTCCTGTCCCAGTACATCTCCGCTGAGTTCTGGCTTCCCAGACGCAGTGGGGTCTGCCGTCCGCTGCGGTATCACTACATTGCGGGACTGCCGCCGAACTGCAACAGGAGATGATAAAACATCCTCGGCCCGCGGATCTGGAGGCTGCCATCACCTTGAGCCTTCGGATGGAAGCGGGACTGCAGACCAGGAGGCGGTGGGACAAGGGCGTGATGGAGAAACCGGTGGCGCGGAAGGAAGGGGCTGGACAGTTTCAACCTCGGCAATTGCCAGTGCCGGCCGCCCGATGACCCAGAGCCCATGCAGTTGGGTACAGTTCGGCCCAAAGTAGACCAAGCGGAGAAGGCACGGGCGCCAGCGCTCAACTTGTGCTGGTACTGCGGGGGCTGGACATTTTTCTAAGGAGTGCCCCCAGAAAACCGCGTGGCAAGACCCCTCGGCCTCTGCCGCCTCGGAGGGGCCCCAGAGGCCGAAGAAGCCATTCAGGCGACGGGGGCCGGGACCGGCCGGGTGTAAGAGGGTGCGCTCACTCGGCTGCCGTCGCTCACCTCCCCCCCTGAACCCAAGACTGGACAAGTGTGCCGTGTACGGGTCAGGTTGTGGTCGCCCGAGAAGGGCCGATGATGGTCCATGCCATGATTGACTCGGAGCGACCAACAACTTCATCGATGCGGACTATGCCAAGTCTGCGGATTAAATTTTCTCGATCTCCAAGAGCCCAAACGCCCAAACCATTGATGGGAGAGTCCTGAAAACAGGGGCTGTAACTCAGTATACGGCTCCTACCAGGATGTGACTAGCTCCCATAAAGAGGACATTTCTTTCCTTGTGACCAAGCTCCCAGATTTCCCATTGTCCTGGGCATTGTGTGCTCGCGCTCACGACCCCAGATCTCCTGGGCTAAGAGGCAGCTAATTTTTTCTTCGGACCATTGCCAGGGCCACTGCATGACGGCCCGGCGTGCCTGGCCCAAGAAGTGGAGAATGTGGCCACCCTGCCCAAGAAGTATGCCGGATTTTGGGATGTCTTCAGTGAGAAGGAGGCGGAACGCTGCCTCCGCACCGGCCCTATGACTGTGCCATTGAGCTGCAACCGGGCCCCCGATCCCGCTGGGGAGACTCTACCCTCTCTCGGAACCAGAGCAACAGGCTCTCCGAGATTTCCTGGATGAGAACTCTGCGGAAGGGGTTCATTCGGCCCTCCCAATCCCTCGGCTGGGGCCCGATTCTTTTCGTCAAGAAGAAATCGGGGAGCTGCGGCTGTGCAATGACTACAGGGAACTCAACAAGATCACGATCCGGAACCGCTACCCCTGCCCCCTGATCCCCGAGCTCTGAGCGGATGCGGGGAGCTAAGGTGTTCACTAAATTGAACCTGAGGGGGCTTACAACCTTGTCCGGATTCGCCAGGGTGATGAATGGAAGACGGCCTTCCAGACCAAGTGGGCAGTTTTGAATACCTGGTGATGGGATTCGGTTTGTGCAACGCCCCTGCCTGTTTCCAACATTTCATGAATGACATTTTCCGAGACCTGTTGGACCGCTACCTGGCGGTCTACCTCGACGACCTGCTGATTTTTTCTCCGGATCAGGCGACCCATGATCGCCATGTCAAGGAAGTGCTCCAGAGACTGAGGGCCCACGGGCTCTATGTCAAGCTGGAGAAATGTGCTTTCGACTTGCGTGAGGTGGACTTTCTGGGCTACCGTATCTCACCCACGGGCATTGCCATGGATGACACCAAGGTCCAAGCCGTGTTGACTGGGCACCCCTGCTAGCAAAAAAAGACATTCAAAGATTCCTGGGCTTTGCCAACTACTACAGAAAGTTCATTCCTGACTTTGCCAAGTGGGCTGATCCGATCACCCAGTGTTTGCGGGGAAAGGTGCCGTTCCCTCCCAACCCCGCACCCCTTTCATCGTCCAGGCCGATGCTTCGGATGTGGCGGTGGGAGCGATCCTACTACAGCCGCAGGGGACGGACTTGTTGCCCTGTGCCTACTATTCCCGGCAGCTGACGGCTCCGGAAAAGAACTACACCATTTGGGAGAAGGAACTGTTGGCCATCAAGGTGGCTTTCGAGGTCTGGAGACACCTGCTTGAAGGGGCCAAGTTTCCGGTGGAGGTTCACACCGACCACCGGAACTTGGAGCATCTGAAGTCCCAGCGCAAATTGAACCAGAGGCAACAGAGATGGTCCCTGTTCTTTGAGCGATTCAATTTCCGCATTCACTATGTGACCCCCAAGCAGACCAAGCAAGCTGATGCGCTGTCCCGAAAGCCGGAGTATGTTCGTGAGGGCGACGGGCCGTCCGAGGCCCGGTTGCTTAAAGCGGAGAACTTTGCGGCTGCTCGGGCGCTTCCTGTCAACCCTCCGGTGGCTCCGCCAGCCCCTGGCGACAAGAGACCCTTGAGTGTGCGGGTCCAGGCTCGCCAGCGGACCGACCCGTGGGTGCAGGAGCTACTGACCAAGGGGCCTCCAGCCCCCTTTCCAGGTAAAGAACGGGTACTTTACCACCGGGACTCTGTCTATGTCTCCCCTGGGCCCGAGCGGGAGGACATTCTCAAGCTTTGCCACGATAGCCGGGCCGCAGGCCATTTTGGGCTCTTCAAGACTCTCCAACTGGTCCTACGGGACTTTTGGTGGCTTAAAGTGCAGAGGGATGTGGAGGACTATGTGGGATCCTGCCCTGTGTGTCACCGGGCTAAGAACCAGGGGGGCAAGCCGGCTGGCTTGCTCCAGCCGCTTCCGACCCCCTCTGCCCCTTGGAAGATGATTTCGGCCGACTTCATCACTGACCTCCCCAAGTCCAAGGGCTTCACCACGATACTGGTCGTGGTGGACTGTTTCACCAAGATGGGTCACTTCATCCCCTGTGTGTGGGTGCCTACTGCCAAAGAGACTGCTGATATGTTTGTGCAACATGTGTTTCGGCTGCATGGACTTCCCCAGAGCCTGGTGACCGACCGGGGCACCCAATTCACTTCCCAGTTCTGGAAGGCCGTTCAGAAGCTGCTGGGGATTGATGTGCGGATGTCCACGGCTCATCACCCGCAGACCGATGGCCAGACCGAAAGGGTCAATGCCACCTTGGAGCAGTACCTGCGCTGCTATGTCAACTATCAGCAAAACAATTGGGCGTCCTTGTTGTCCCTGGCAGAGTTTGCTTACAACAACGCGACGCAGGAATCCATCAAAGAGACTCCTTTCTTTGCTAACTACGGACACCACCCTCGGTTCTACCCGCCGGTGGACCCGTCCGAGATGTTTCCGAGGCTAAGGATTGGCTTCAAGAGCTCACTGCACTCCAAGACTTGCTACGCACTCAATTGGACCAGGCGAAAGCTGACTACAAGCGGATGGCTGATCGGCGGCGCCAGGAGGGCCCTGACATCCTTGTGGGGGATAAAGTTTGGCTGTCCACCAAGAATTTGCCCACACAGCGACCCACCCGCAAGCTGGACGCGAGATTTTTGGGTCCCTACAAGGTTTTGGAGAAGGTGGGGCCTGTTTCCTTCAAACTACAACTCCCAGCGGACATGAAGCTCCACCCGGTGTTTCATCGTTCGTTGCTCCGCCCGGCGAAGGGGGTGCGGCCTGACGTGACGCAGCCGCCTCCTCCCCCTGTGATGCGGGAGGCGGGGAGGAGGTCGAGTGCAGGACATCTTGGATGCCCGCCTCCGCTACAGGAAGTTGGAGTACTTTATTGATTGGAAGGGTTTTGGCCCGGAAGAACGTGCTTGGGTCAAGGCTCGAGATGTTCACGCCCCGGAGTTGGTGGCTCGCTTCCACCGCAACTACCCTGACAAGCCCAAGCCCCGGGGGCGGCCCAGGGGGGGCCCTGAGGGGGGGATAGTGTAGCACCCATGGGTCCGCCCGGGCCGCGGGGGAGGGGTGACGCACCGGGGGTCCCGTTGGCATTGGGACCCGCACAGGCTGAAAGGGACTCGGAGGATGAGTTGGAAGGCCCAGAGCAAGATTGGTCAGCCGTGCCTTTGCCCAGTCCACCGGCAGAGAGCTTAGCCTGGGATTTTGAATGGGAGCATTCTCCCGGGGAAGGAGCGGACCAGGTGGAGATGGGAGGCAGCGAAGCAGATAGCGGAGATAGTTATGAATTCCCAAATGGCCGAGGTTCCCAGGAGCTGGCCGAGCAGCAGATGGAGGCCAGCGGCTGGGAAAGTTCGGGGAGGCTGCTTCTCAGGAAGATAGCGATACTAGGCTGGAAGAGCGGGGCCGTTCTCATAACAGGCGCAGGGACATAGAGGAGGGCAGGAGGAGCTGGCATCTGTCCCTAGACCGTCACCGTTCGGAAAGTAGAGACTGGAGGCGCCGGGCCCTAGATCGTCGAGGGTCCCGGCCGAGGGATTAAATACGGCCCCGAGGAACTGATCCTCAGTTCTCCGGCCACGTCTATACTGAATAGGCGCGACGGAGTGGGACCACAAGTCCAGAGTGGTCATCAAGCCTTGCCTTGCCTTTGCCTTGTTTCCTGAGCCGCAGTGGTTTGCGGCACCTCGCCCTGGTCCTTGATTCGCATTGGATTGCGAAACCTTGTCCTGTTTCCTGATCCGCATTGGTTTGCGGAGCCTTGCCACGCTTCAAGCTATTTGCTACGATACTTTGGACTATTTGCTTTATACTTTGAACACTTGCATAATATTGGACTATTTACCTTTTGAACTGTTTTTATATACTCAATAAAGTAGTTAGCCTTTGCTACGTCTCCGTGTGTGTGTTAAAGGGGCAGTTCTAAGTCGGTGTTTGTGACAACTACCCACTTATATGCCAGTTTATGTTGCTTTAACATCTCTGCCACAGTAAAAGTATTTCATACCTTCACAGAGTTGAGTATACATCAAGGGGTAGCAATGCCACTTAAATCCATTTCACTTCAAGATTTTTTGTTCTTCGTGTCAGGAGAGACTTGAGAAACCGCAAGTCGCTTCAAGTGTGAGAGAATTGGCCTTCTGCGAGGACATTGCCCAGAGGACACCTGGATGTTTGATGTTTTACTATCCTTGTGGGAGGCTTCTCTCATGTCCCTGCATGGAGAGCTGGAGCTGACAGAGGGAGCTCAATCCACTGTCAGCCAGATTTGAACTGCTGACCTTTGGTCATCAGTCCTGTCAGCACAAGGGTTTTAACCAAGTGTGCAACTGGGGGCTCCAAATCGAGATTGCAATATAACAGCATTGGAGAAAAAAAAAATCAAAGGGTGTATATATGTGTGTGAAGGCACTGTTTATATGTGTATAAACAGTGAGTATATCTGAGTAGATCAATATGTACCGCTTCTGTGGGAAGGTAACGGCTCTACATGCAGACATGCCAGCCACATGATCTTGGAGGTGTCTACGGACAACACTGATTCTTCGGCTTAGAAATGGAGATGAGAACCACTCCCCAGAGTCGAACACAACCAGACTTAATGTCAGGGGAAACCTTTACCTTTACTTCATATAGACACAGTTAAGACAGATAGTCTTACAAGCTCAAAATTATTCTGCAGCAAGGTCTCCATCTATTGATGGCATGTAACTTCCCAAAAGAAATCTAAATACATGATGGTTCTGCTTTGAAAAGAAATGATTACAGCTACCTTTGAGGCATCTGTTTAATACAAATACAAATTTGTTCCACAACAGTTAGCAATTATATTAAGTTTTCCCCCTTTCCCAAATACCTTTTTTAATACACGAGTCATCCACAAAAGCATCTAAGGTCTGTTGCAAAAGAGAATTGGGTCAAACAAGTAAGAAACCTGTCGGTCCAGCAATTGTACAGAAAGAAAATATTTGCATCATAGATTGCATTGCAGTGCAAGATTCAGAATTTGAAAGCAAATTTTGTAATGGATG
The DNA here is from genome assembly GCA_030556195.1 of Anolis apletophallus. Lineage (NCBI taxonomy): Eukaryota > Metazoa > Chordata > Lepidosauria > Squamata > Anolidae > Anolis > Anolis apletophallus. The sequence continues at coordinate 49,256,980 of JARBWK010000012.1, read as the reverse complement.
TGTGTACCGATGTACACGTTTCAGAGCCATACTATCAATCGCTTTCCAGCTGTAGCAATAGCACCAATAGTCTGCTTAGGTATCCTCATAAAGCTAACAGAATAATTGAGGGGATTGCCTCTGACAGCCCCACAAATAGTGAAGGAAATGATTTTGGCATTCAACATTTCCTAATGTTAACATTTTTCCTCATGTTTGTAAGAATCTTAGTTCACTATGTAAAACACTTTTCTTAGACGTATCTTCTGGTTTCTCTGTCAGGTGAAACTAAAAAATAGAACACTGCAATCTCTGTGTGACAAGTGCCATTTTAAAAAGGGATAACGATACCTACAATGGCTGCTTTGCAACTATGCATTGAGCTTCAGAAGAAGAATATCAGATACTTTTTTTCCTTCTTAGCTTTTCAGTAATAAAGTCAGTATCATGATTTGTCTAGAAAATGTGGGCTGGCGTACTTTTATTCTGTAAGCTCGCTTTACCTTTTAAACTGCAAGGTCATTTCCTTCAATGCGTGTTGACGTATAGTCATGCCCAGATTTCCATGTATTCAGACCATCACTGGCTTTGGGCTAAGTAACTGGGCTTTTTCATATGCATAGGAATCTGTAAGTCAAAACATACCTATACAATGGTGTTTGCTTTGGACTGCACCGTATAGCCACTTCAAAATTATCATTTGGAAAACTAGTTGTCCGACTCCAATATTAGGCAATGTATATGGTATTCGTTTTTTCCTTATGCAACTTGTTGCCTTTTACACTTTCTGCCTTCTGTGTTGTTTGTTTATGCAGAGCATTGTATTATGCTAAAAGTCTATAGCTGGGCAGAAGAAGAAGAAAAACAATATTTTACCCCAAACTATATTGTACTGTTTCCACATCTGAGCAGGAAAACCATCCAGTTTGGAATTTATTTCAAACTGTGACCCTACTTTTTTGTGACCCATCAACTCACTCAACATGCATCATGATCTAAATATCACAAAAGGTTGTGGGAGGAATTTCAACCAAATATTTAAATGTTAAATGACCACTTCTCTCTTTTGTTTGAAATACGACAAGTTAGTTAAGTTATATTGTATTTAAGACGTTTTGGCAATATATCACCTTATAGAATTATTATTTGCTTTGTTAGTATATGTTTAACCAGGCCCTGGTTCCAGTATGATAATAAATGATGTTACCTCCTGAAACTACTTTTCTGCAGTTACCCGGATCAGCTTTTCATCCTCTGTAATTTTCTTAAAAGTCTGAGACATAAAATGTAATCTTTTTTTAAAATGACAAACCACTGTGGTTTGCCCTCCAAGTCTCCCTTATTATTAATAACACTGTTCTTGTATAATTCACATTACTTGGGCACAACTCACAATACATTCAACAAGTGTAACAGTGGCATAAAATAGTGGAATCGAGTTTCTTTTGTATCAGATTGTTTGCCCTTTGAAACGGGTTGCTAACATCCTTTTGTCCCATACATGTTGTCGCTGCCGACTACACCATTATACTGATGTGTATCTTCTGTGTTTATTTAATCACACCAGTTTTACATCACTATGCTAGAACTGCAGTATTAACATCTGAACTATTGAACTTTTAATCATTGTCCTTTTCATGTGTACATGAGAGAGATACTGGGATTATGCCCATAAAGACTATCCTAGCGGCTTCAGAGTCACTCCTATCCTGATCTCTTAAAATAAATGAATAATTCCATTTTCCATCCTTTTTTTTGCATATTCCACACACTAATAAATAAGTACTGAAAGTGTTTCAAAGTCATCTGCTTTAAGCTAATGCAAATGCACTTCTCTGGACTACAGTGCTTCTGTTTGTTGAACATGTTGCCCTTTAAACAATCATTTTAGAGGTGGCAGGAATATTCTTCCTATTGTTGTTCTTTACTTTAAAAAACAAGCAGTACACTTAGTAAGTTGTTTCTCCAGGTAATAGAACTTAGAAAACAATCTTGGGATGTGATTACCATCTACTGGGGACCATGGAAAATATTTACCTAATTAACAGTCACTCAATTTAAACTTAAATGTTTACTATTTTGAGAAAGTTTTCTTTTACATAGCTTCTAAAACCTAGTTGCTATACAGATTCAATAAGCCACCTCAGTATTTAAATTCTCGCATTATGAAATTTAGATAATTTGTGCTTTGATGTACGTCTATGATATGGTTTTAAAGGTTAATATGAATCTTTAAAAATTTGCTTTAAAGTATTTCCCCCCGAAGATTACAATTATTAGCAAAAAGACCATAGTAGCAAATACATGTAAGTAGGGTTCCCATATGAATAAGGGACAGGTCCCTAAAAATAGGGATTTTTTCACAAAAATAAGGAATGCTTCATAAAAACTTGAAAATCATCAATTGATTTTCAAGTTTTTATGAAGTGTTCCTTATTTTTGTGAAAAATTCCCTATTTTTAGGGACCTGTCCCTTATTCTTATATCAAAATATGGCAACCCTACATGTAAGCCCCCCCCACTCCCCACTCCTGCCCCGCCTTGTAAACAGAACATCAGTAGTACAACTGTAAGTGCAGGGCTTTTCCGCTATCGAAAGTGGTGTTGCTATGTTTGTTTGCCCCTTAGAAGCTGTCTCTGCTGTCTCTTCTTTTTTGCCACTTTTGACTGCACTTATCAAGAAAGGTGAAAAGCGGCATTGCAATTACATTCCAGTGGTAATGTGCACCTTCACTCGATCAGCTTTCCTGGTTATTCTCCTGTTGCTCTTCGTTCAAAAATACGTAGCGTTTCTGCCATTTTACTGTGGCAGAACAGTAGAAAGCACATTACTTTACTCTCCAGTGAAGAAGAACAGATGCCGCTTCATCAAACTGGCATGCCGTCAGAAGCAGTTTCTTCTCCTGATGGTTGAGAGTTTGTACTTGTTTGTGATACTGGCACCACTACAGTGTCTTTGATTTCAGTGTTCTGAATGGAGGAAGAAATTTTCTCCTCTAGTTTTTTGGCCGTATCTGGGCAGTTCTGAACAAATATCACTCGGTTGTAAGCCTTCAGTCTTCGCCACAACTGAATGTAGACTTTACATTGTACGTACATAAAGACGAGACCACCGGTGAATCCAATGGCTACTACAACCAACTTTGTCCAAAATGGCCATTCCAGGACTCCTTTCGGGAAGAATTTTAAAAAAGAATTAAAAGGTAGAGTTAGTATCAGTGCACCTTGAACCTTTGCTCTTCAATATGTTTAGGAGTAGATTGCAATGATTAAAACTACATTCACAGCTTGATGTGAAGCTAGCAGTTACCTTGTAGTAGAACAGTAATTTCCAACCTTTTTTTGACCAGGGACCACTCTCCAATACTGGAATTTAATGTGGTGAAGTCTATGGTCTATCCAATGCAATTTTCTGAATTAGCACCCCAAACTGAATCTAACGTTGAGCATTTTTTAAAAAAAAACCCAGGGATCACTTTGACCAGGGAATACTCTCCAACATTGGTACAAAAAGGGTTACTAATCCATTTTGGTTTAGATTTAGTTTGGTTATTTGGGGTGCTGATTGGGGTGCATTGGACAGACCACATCAACTCGAGTTTCTGATACAGAACGTATGCCATCCAGAAGTCGCCATCTGCTCACCCACAGAAAACTTTATTTAATAATCTAGAGCTGATGTGATTATCCAAAGTAAATTTCTGAATCAGCACCCCAAATAACCCCAGGAACAGACCTAAAAATGAAGACATCTATTTTTTTTTGTTGGGCTGTGTTATTACTTGTGGTGTAGTAATGGTGCCGTGCACCATATTTTAGTTCTCTCTTCCTCTCCCCCTCTTCCCTCAAGATGGTAAATTCAGGCTCTGTTGAGCTACTCCTCTTCTTGAAACATTATTGTAGTTAGCCAGATTTTAGGCACTGTGTATATGCATTTTTGAATGTACCTTTACAGGCAGTCCACGAGTCACAAACATCCCACTTACAAACAACTCATAGTTCAGAACAGGGGTGAGAGGAAATTTACCCCTTGGGAGGGAAATTCACTCCTGGAATGGTTTTCATGGCAAAAAGTTGTCTCAACTAAGGCTTTATCACCAATCATTGCTTCCACAAGAAGCCACATTTTTCCACATCCAATTATCACAGGGTGAGAAAGTGAGGTGAAATCTTCTGACAGCAAAACTAAACACCACAGGGGTGTTTAGCCCTTCCCTATTATATCCAAAACTAAATATATATGTATTTGGTTCGAGTTACACTGAAAAAAATGTACCTGCTCCAACTTAAAACAGAACCTATCTTGTTTGTAACGTGGGGACTGTCTGTACATGTAATTAGTAAAGGTTTTAGCTATGAAATTTGCAAACTGCCTCTGTATGGTACTTTGCTAAAATTAGTCACTGACTGATCCAAGGGAGACAGTGCTTCCACTTGCGAACTCTATCAAAGGAATCAGTTTTAATTGAACCAGTTCTCATCTTTCTCAGAAAATAGACTTACACCCCAGGAATCTACTTCCAACATAGATGGCCACCAAAATAGAAATCATAATAGAAGAGGACAGGGAGGGGGGGATTCCCTGAAAACTAACTTGATATTTCCCATATTATTTCCACCTCTGTACTTTTTTCTGGTAAGGAACATACTTCATTATTTCTGTATTGCCTGGCAGAAGATCTAGAGGATTGTGCTTTAAAATCAATAGTGAGCAATATCCTGCACATCAGTGTTTCTAAGGGTCCTTCCAGGCAGGCCCTATATCCCAGGATCTAATCCCAGGTTATCTGTTTATCCCAGATTACATGGCAGTGCGGACTCATATAATCCACTTTAAAGCAGAAAACCTGGTATCTGATCATGGGATATAGGGTCTGTCTGGAAGAGCCCTCAGGCTATCTGATATACAGGATCACCAATTTTCCTCCACTAATGCACCCAATGTATACTATGTTTTTATTTCATGGAAAATATCCAAAAACAGGCCAACATCTCACAGGCTGCCACCAATTCTGGGGCCTTATTTTGAAAAGTGATATCCCTGTTTGGATATCAGCCAGCACGCCAACACCTTAAATCAAGAAATAGTTTTCTAATATCTACACAGATACTCGCTGGAACACCTCAGCAAGCTAGAGTCCAAAAGTGGCAGGCTAAAACCCAGCACCTCAATCTATGGCTGATACCAAATGAGAGGCTCCCTCCTGGGCACACAGAAAGACTGAGCAATTTGGAAGGTGCTGAACAGGCTGCACTCTGGCACCATGAGATGCAGAGCCAATCTTAAGAAATGGGGCCACAAAGTGGAGTCCACAACTTGCGAGTGTGGAGAAGAACAAACCACAGACCATCTATTACAATGCAGCCTGAGCCCTGCCACATGCGCAAAGGAGGACCTTATAGCAACACCAGAGGCTCTCCAAGTGGCCAGCTACTGGTCAAAGGACATTTAATATAATGCCAAGTTTTAAAACGTTGTGTTTTCTCAAATACATCTCAACTGTACCCTTGGTTTGCTCCTGACATGATAAATAAATAACTTTGAAAAGTGCAGGCATACAAAATGTCGAGTGTCTTTTAAATGTTAAGAAACAAGCTAACTTTCTCTGGGCACATAATGCATTCGAATTCTAGACTGTATGAATTACACAGATTAACTAAGAGGAGTGTTCCTTATTTGACATGATTTTATTTTTATTCCAGTTCTGGAGAGCAAAATATGAGTAATCAAACCCTATCCTCTGAAAAGCTCACTTTCTGTACCTTCTGCACTATCAATAGTCATTACTTATGCTGGATTGGGGATTTAATCCCAAAGTTTGTATTCTATGGAAAGGTTGTGTTATTTGTACATAGCACAAATGTGGACATCCTGCATCACACATCTCACTGACATATTGGAGGTGTATGTGCATAGCTCCATTGCTCAGAATTATTAAATTATTATCATAGAATAGGTACTATCTTCATTATTTAAAAAAATCAAGATGAAGCCTCCTACTCAAATATGTTGTGTAAAATACTTAGTACTTGCTATCTCCTTTCCTCCATTGTTACAAAGCTTGCTTTGTATTAGTTTCTAAAGATGTACTCATAACAGTAAAGAAGAAAATGAAAGAAGACACTCACCATTGTCATTGCCTTGCTTAATTTCCTCAGCAGTCCGATCTATTAATACGTATAATGACCAAACTACGCAGGTAATAGCTATAATATGGAATGTTACTGAGCAGACTATCTTTCTCCTTTCGCTTGTTGTCATCTGTAGTTTTTCCCACTGCAAATGGCGAGAAAACAATTGAGTTCGCAAGCCTTCAATAACAGCATTTACACATACAGCATTTGGTGAGGCATACATTTCCCACCTTTGTTTTCAGTCACTCATTTCTGTCGGGAATGTTTTGAATCCTCAGTTTAGATCCATTGTGTGACTTTCTGGAATGGGCATATTGCCAACCAATGCTTTCCAAGTCATTTTTCCTGACAAAAAGGATAATTCATCAGCTTCCACAGCTGAATTGCACATCAAATTGGAAAGTTGTTTTCAATAAATAATTAAGCACTGCCCTGCTGTATTTTAAAAATAAGTCCTTCTTAATCTCAGGGCCAAAGAAGCCATTAAAATGCAGATACAACAATATAACAAGAGCCACGTGCTTGCTCTCTAGAGGAAGCACCCCCTCCCATTGGATCATGTACATTACATCTGCACTTTACAATCCCTTCTTCCCTCTCTCTACCATCTGTTATTATTAAATAATAACAGCCAGGTGAGAGGAAAGTTGGACTATTTGTACTAAGACCATCAGGACTGCATTTTGACCTGTTCTTGCCATAGCTTCTGTGTGGTCTTCCTGCCACTTGCAGAGGTTGGTTAATAGTGAAAAAAATAAGTACGCAAATTCAGTCATATTATTATCATATCTAGTTTAGCCCATAGTATCATATTGGGGGCGTTGAATTCATCCAGCATTTGACCAGAATAATAGAAAAGCCTTCCTTCTGTAGATCAAATCAGATCAGATGAATAATTTTACCCTTATGTAATCATATTTCTGTCTTTTTCTGTAAGCAGATTAAAAAAGCTGAGCCGTTGAAAACCCTGAAGTTTTGAATATTAGTTTTGTATCTCATTAAAACAGCTGAGCTGTTGGAAAAAGTAATGCCATACTGCCACCTTTCTTACACTTTCTGAAGTGCATGGCAAAAATGACCGTTTTCAAGAAACACTGAATTTGTGCCATTTCTTCTAATGTAATATCAAACAGATGATGATACCATGTTTAAAACATCAGGCTATAGGTATAGGATGACAAGTATGGAATGAGATGAATATTTAAGTTTGGTTTTGCATTCCAGTGAAACTGCATTTCTACAAAATTGGCATAAGTCTATTCATCTTTATTTTTTCAAAAATAGTGTTGTGAATTTTAGTGTGCTACGTACATTGTAAAGACTATTTCAATTTTCTCTACCATACTGTGAACACACACACACACAGTGGCTTTCTACAGTGGCTAAAATAATGACTGAAACCCTAGATGGCAGGCACAGAGTCTGGGGATGCATCTACACTGCTGAATTAATACAGCTTGATACTGCTATAACTGCCATGGCTCAAAGCTATGAAACTGTGGGAGTTGTAGTTTTACAAGGTCTTTAGCTTTCTTAGCCAAATAGTACTGTTGCTCACAAAGCTACAATTCCCAGGATTCCATAGCAAGTTTGGCACCACAGCATAAATTCTACAGTATAGACACATCCTAAGTGCCCCATGTTTAGCTTCATATATATCCACCCTCCAAGGCAACAGCCAAGGCTTACAAAGACACTCCTCTGACTATTCAGTTGCTGTGAAGGGTGAAGGAGGAAAAGAAATAACTGGGTATCTGTGACTGTTTCTTGGCCCCCTGCAATATGGACATGTGTGAAAGAGAGTAGGGTCATGATTGCGTTGGCGTTCCTCTGCCTGCCTCTCTCCTGAAAACTGCAAGAAGACAAGGGACCATCAGCACTGCCAAGTCCCTCCTCTCATAGTTACATCTTCATGGAGGGTTTGGGGAGGAGGTTGATGGGATGGAAGAGGCTTCAAAATAGCCTCTTGATCCCATTCAGAAAAGCACATGTCACTCACTAACAGTATTGCTAGCCATTATTTAAAACGACGCTGTCATCCAACACACTTTTAGAAGAGGTAATCTGCTGCAACCTCAATAAAAGTCTTAAAAGTATTAGAACAAGGATGAAAAGAGTTTTGGAGAAAAGAAGTATGAGGAAAGATTGAAAGAGCTGGCCAAAGAGAAGAAGTTGTGATAAAGAATAATAGTTTTGGGAGAGACCACAAGGGCCATCCAGTCCAACCCCCCCCCCCCCCAATACAGAAAAAAATACAATCGAAGCATTCTCAACAGATGGCCATCCAGTTTCTGCAGAAGGCGAAAGGGGGGGGGGGGGATACTGTACTCTTTAAACAGCACATGGGCTACAATAGAGAAAAATATTGTACTCTGCTGCCCCACAGAATAAAACTAATGGTTTTAAGTTTCAGGAGAGTAAATTTTAATTGAATAGTAGAAGGAATTTCTTGAGGCAATGGGATCAATTGCCTAGAGAAGTGTTGGGATTTCCTTAGTTGGGTGTCTTTTTTTAAAAGGCTGGACAACTATCTCCAGCTGGGGTTATTCTTGATGGATCATGAGACCCTTTCCAATTCTATGATTCTTTGACCCCCCCCCAATTTTAATGAAGTATAGTACTGTAATTTTAAAGTATAGTACTATAATTTTAATACAGTGTAGTGCTGAAAGTGCAGATATTAAACACTAGAGGGTAGTGGAGGACTACGGTAGGTACCAAAGTCATTCTTAGATTTATTCCCAATACCCTGTGAGATTAAAAACAGAATCATTCATGCCTAAAATGACATTAAAGTGCATTTCTTAGTAGATCTGAATCTAGGCCATATGCCCCTCCAGAGGTTGTTGAACCGCTGCTCCAAGCACTCCTCACTCCTAGGAATGCTGGCACTTGTTGTCCAGCAAAATCTGAGATCTGCGTCTTTTTATCCCTGACCAAGTCCCTTCTACTTTATTTAAATAAAAACAAGTACTGGATATAAGATAACGGATAATTAGTCCAAGCAAGTTACTGAGCATGTTCAATTGAATAAATCTGTGCATGGAACTGGGAGAATCAGAAAATAAAGGGGAGAGAAAGGAGGACTATGAAGCAGAATGTTGCTGACTTCCTGGAACATAGAATCATAGAGTTGGAAGCCTTGTGGGCCATCCAGTCCAATCCCCTGCCAAGAAGCAGGAAAATCAGATTCAAAGCACCCCTGACAGATGGCCACCCAGCCTCTGCTTAAAAGCCTCCAAAGAAGGAGCCTCCACCACACTTGGGAAGGGGGGGGGAGAGTTCCACTGAACAGCTCTCACAGTCAGAAAGTTTTTCCTAATACTGTACTTTGAAGCCATTGTTCTGTGTCCTATTATCCAGGGAAGCAGAAAACAAGCTTGCTCCCGCCTCCCTGCAACTTCCCCTCACACATATATACATGGCCATCATCATGTCTCCTCTCAGCCTTCTCTTCTGCAGGCTAAACATGCCCAGCTCTTTAAGCTGTTAACATGCACACTGCAAACTGCAATATTTTGGCAAAGGTTCAACTTGTAACAGCACAACTTTTAAGAATACTTAGCAAGAACCAATTTCCCCCTCAAACTGAGATTTATTTTCCCCCCAGAAATGCACCAACCTATCCAACAGTATATAATATTTGTGAAAAGTGGGCAGTAGGCATGAGAAAAAAGTTATGAAAATTAAATGAAATAGGAAGGGATTCGTATGTAATGGGACTTTCTAGTTTATACGCATCGCCGCGGCGATTCCGGAAGTACCCTTTCTTTTACGACACTTTGCAGCGCCATTTTTGTATCTGGTGCGTAGGTGTCGTAAGGACGTTGGATGGCTTCTTTGCCCTTACTCGACGTGGTTTCTGATTGGCTAATGGAGACCAGGTGGTACCATGAAACCACCTTCTTTCCTTTAGCCAAATGCAGACAAACTCCTGGCAGGGAGGAGGAGGGGCAAACTCCTGGCAGGGAGGAGGGCAGGGAGGGCCCCCCGTCTGCTCCTCCTCCTCTGCCAGGATCTTGGTGCTTTTTTGATCCTGGCAGGGAGGAGGGGCAGGGAGGGCCCCGTGCTTGCCAGGATGCGCTTTGCGCTTTATCCTGGCAGGGAGGAGGGGCAGGGAGGGCCCCATCTGCTCCTCCTCCTCTGCCAGGGTCTAAAGCGCATCAAGGCTTGGCGCGCTTTAGATCCTGGCAGGGGAGGAGTGGACGGGCCCTCCCTGCCCCTCCTGCCTGCCAGGATCTAAAGTGTGCCAAGCCTTGAAGAGGCTTCATGACTGGCCAACTTCAGCCCTCCATATGTTTTGGACTTAAACTCACTCCTCCCTCTCCCCCGCTCTCTCTCCTCTCTCTGCTTTCTCTCTCTCTCCTCGTGGCTTCCCCCTCCCTTCTCTTCTGCCTCCTCTCTTCCCCCACCGCACGGGCCAACTTCAGCCCTCCAGGTGTTTTGGACTTCAACTCTCACCATTCCTCACAGCCTCAGGCCTCTTCCTTTTCCCCTCAGCCTGGGCAAACTTGGGCCCTCACTCCTTCAGGATCGGGGGCGAGAGAGAGGCAGCGAGGAGCGAGGGGGCTCCTCCTCCTTTTTTGCTGCTTCTAAGAATAGAATACCCCTTCCCTCCTTCCCTCCCTCCTTCCTTCCCTCCCTCCTTCAGTTTACCAGCTGTTTGGATTTCTGGGAGTTGTAGGCCAAAACCATCTGGAATGCGCATGCGCTGGCATACAAACTACTAACGAATTTCGTTAGTAATTACGTTACATTTTAGAAATTTTTGGAAAATTTTTTGTAAGTCTTTCTATTACTAATAAAAAAATCCCCCCCATTAGATTTTTGAATCTCGATTTTGGGTTCTAAACCAAGCCTAGTGGGCAGGGATGAGGATTGAGAAAGTGCCCTTTAAAGTTAACCCAATATATTCTCAAAGAGAGATTTCTCTACTCCTTTCATACTTACATACTCTCAAAAAAGAGGCATATGCTCATAACACCACAAAGGACATTTTTGTTTTTTGGCTGCAACATAAGCTTCTTCAGCATAAAAGTAAGGTTTCCAACCTATATTCTCTCCTTATCTATGAAATCACTGGGTGGGCCATAGATAAAATATTTTTGATTTCTGTTTGGGAATTCAGGAGGACAAATGCAATGAATAACTTTCTGCATAAGATTGCCTCCTCTAGCCATTGCAGTTCTCCACAGATTTCCAAGCCCTGGAGTCCTTCCGTATGGGAAGAGCTGCTTCTTTTGCTGTCATATACATTTTGTCTGGATCCTAACAACCTGAATAGAGCTCCTGTCTCCCAGTCATCATTTCCTAATAGTATGGTGATGCCAATACTAGTAAAGGTGTTGTGTAAGAATTACAGAGCCTGAGAATTTTAAGGGGAGCACTAGAAAGTTGCTGTAGAAAGCATCCTTTCATGGCAAATATTGAAGACACTTTCTAAATACTGGCTAGTCAATACACTGTAATATGTCATTAAGTAACCTGTAGAAAGAAGGACTTTGCCTTATGTCAGGCAATCCTGTTTCATAAGTAGGTGAGAGAAGTTCTCCAAGGGCTTAGAGAAAGGTATTTCCCAGCATTGCAACCTAGAGCCTTTGATGACAGGCCAGGGATCAAATCTATGACCCTCTGTATGGGAAGCATTTACTCAATGACCAAGCAAGTTTTCCTGGGGGGGGGGGGGGAAGCATCCCACAATTGAGATAGGTTTTAAATTAATGAAAGGATGGGAGAGTTTCTAAGCCAGTATTTTTATACAGATGTTTTTCCCCTTGGCATTTCAAAGCTTCTGTTTAACTTACATTTTCCATCAAGGCCTCCCATAACCTCTAGCTAAACTAAAAAAGGTTTGTCTCAGTAATTCACTCCTATAATTTTGTATATAATTACAAGCTTCCAAACCATATGCTATTTACATAGGCAATTTTATCACGGAAGAATTTCTGTGTATATATTTGTGAGAGAGTGGGAGTGAGAGGAAGGAATGGGGAATGTATATAACTGAAAGTACAAATGTAGCAGCTTTTTAGATCCATGTCCTGGAAAAGTTTGTAACAAGGGGAAACTCACTTTTGTAATTACCTTCAAAAAGAATGAAGATAATAAAGATTAAAATGCTCCTTAAAGCCCAAGAAATCCAGCAATATGCTAGCAGAGGAAAAAATAGCTCGAAGTTCAGGTCAGTTACTGTCCTAGATGCTAGTCCCATTTAGGCTCAATTGATACCACTGGGTTCAAAGAGACATTCTTCAGAATGTAGCATGTACAGTAGAGTCTCGCTTATCCGACATAAATGAGCCAGCGTAACATTGGATAAGCAAAAAATGTTGGATAATAAGGAGGGATTAAGGAAACGCCTATTGAACATCAAATTACGTCATGATTTTACAAATTAAGCATCAAAACATCATATTTTACAACAAATCGACAGAAAAAGCAGTTCAATACATTATGTAGTAATTACTGCATTTATTAATTTAACACCAAAGCATTGCAATGTATTGAAACAGCTGTGGATCTGGGCAGGAGGCAGACTGCATTGGATAATACAGAATGTTGGATGAGCAAAGGTTGCATAAGCGAGACTCTACTGTAATTGCACAGAGAAAGGGAAAAGGACAGTTATGAAAATGGAACCCATTCCAATATTTTGAAATGCCACTGCATTATATCACTCCTTCCCAAACTGCTCATCAGGAAAAATCTACGGGTGATTAGTTACCAAATGTTGTCTGCACCATAAAAAATGGCATTAAAAGTTATCTGTCTCATTATATACTGTAAATAGTTAAACACACGGAAGTAAATCAAGAGTATTTTTGTAAAAAAAAGAGATGAACCTCTGCTGTGGAGATGAGGAGGATTCTTTCTCCCCAAGATGTAATCATCTCTGAGAGCCATATGGCCAAAATGCAGAAAGTGACACCTGAACGAACAACTATAATAAGCCTCCAAGCCTCATACCTGCCAAGATTTCACTTGAAAAAATAGGAGCATAGTTTCATGTGAGTGGGATGGACTGCTACATGATGAGAGATGTACATAATCCAGACTCTAAGGTACCCCATGTATGGATGCTGGTGAATTTTGTTTGGTTTGCATTTTAAAGCACACCAACCTAATTTATACTCTGTACATATTTTGGTACAAATCAGAGTGTAATAATCATATATTATTTTGTACTGCAATTTATTCTTTGCTCAAATGTGTATATTTGGGTGAAAGTAGATATACAAATTGCAATTTAGGACAAATGCATTAAAGAACGTATACATTTTACAGGGAATTTTCATGTGATTCAAGAAAAATAATCACAGATAGGGAACAGATTTATGATAGAACACATGCAAGACTGATAAAGACTGGGAACAGATGGCTAATTCAACCCAAGCCAAACATGGAACGCAGGATCAAAAAGAGCACATAGGATCAAAAAGAGTATATGACTCTACTTTCCACGGCAAGGAAAACCCACATAAATATAAATATAGGAAGTGAGTTGCATTTCTACTGTTTAGAGGATACCAGTCTCATTTTACAACTGAGAAACATTGAGGGTTGGCTTTTAAAAACTAGCTTAGGGTAGGATATTTGTAAGTAAAACACAAAAATGCAGTAGAATTTTCCACATTTAGTGAGCTTGTTATAGCATTTCCTTGAGCATTTTACAGATGAAAACTGTGATGCATGGCCAGGTAACATCAGAATATATTCAAGATGGAAAAACATATTAATGTGGAAACGTATTAATCTGCAGCCATTTCCATTTCCCTGCTGGGCCTATTGGGATATTTCACATAGCTGACTTGTTAGTACTTACTTAGGCGATCCCTCGTAGTCTGAGTAAGATTGTCCTCCAAGTGATGTGATCTGGCAGTGGGTCCATAGGTGGCTGTGGAGCCCTATTCTTGATCTGCATCTTCTCCCGCAGTGAGGGCATTGGTTTCCAGGTGGAAGGAGGTCCTGGTCGGGGTTTGCTTGACGCGCCTTCCTCTTGGCACGTTTCTCTCGTTCGCCCTCCATTCGTGCCTCTTCAAATTCTACAGCACAGCTGGCACAGCTGACCTCCAGCTGGAGCACTCAAGGGCCAGGGATTCCCGGTTCTCAGTGTCTATGCCAGAGTTTTTAAGGTTGGCTCTTTAAATCTCTTTCCCTGCCCACCAACATTCCATTTTCCATTCTTGAGTTTGGAGTAGAGCAATTGCTTTGGGAGGTGGTGGTCGGCATCTGGACAACATGGCCAGTCCAGCGGATTTGATGGCGGAGGACCATCATTTCAATGCTGGTGGTCTTTGCTTCTTCCAGCACACTGACATTTGTCCCCTTGTCTTCCCAAGAGATTTGCAGGATTTTTCGGAGGCAGCGCTGATGGAATTGTTCTAGGAGTTGCATGTGACGTCTGTAGACAGTCCACGTCTCACAGGTGTATAGCAGGGTTGGAAGGACAATAGCTTTATAAACAAGCACCTTGGTATCCCTACGGATGCCCCAGTCCTCAAACACTCTCTGCTTCATTCGGAAAAATGCTTCACTATCAGAGCTCAGGCGGTCTTGTATTTCAGTGTCAATGTTGACTTTTGTGGAGAGGTGGCTGCCAAGGTAGCAGAAATGATCAACATTTTCTAATGTTACACCATTACGCTGTATTTCTGGCATTTGTGAGAGATTGGCTGGTGACAGCTGGAAGAGCACTTTGGTTTTCTCTATGGTCAATGACAGGCCGAGCTTCTAGTATGCTTCTGTGAAGGTGTTCAGAGTGGCTTGTAGGTCTTCTTCTGAATGCGCACAGATGACATTGTCACCAGTATATTGGAGTTCTATAACAGATGTTGTAATCATGGTTTTGGCTTTCAATCTGCTGAGGTTAAATAGCTTGCCATCTGTCCGATAGATGATTTCCCCCCGGTGGGAAGCTTCCCATCAACAAGATGAAGTATTATAGCGATGAATATGGAAAATAAAGTTGGGGAAATAACAAATCCCTGTTTGACACCTGATTCCACCTTAAATGGTTCACTTTGGGAGCCATTGCTGTCCAAGACTGTCTCTATCATGTCATCATGGAGAAGCCGCAGGATGTTCACAAATTTGTTAGGGCACCCAATTTTTTGGAGGATGGTCCAGAGAGCGCTGCAATTCACTGTGTCAAATGCCTTTGCGAGGTCAATGAATGCCATGTACAAAGGTTGATTTTGTTCCCTGCATTTTTCTTGGAGCTGTCGTACAGTGAAGATCATATCCATTGTTCCTCTGGAGAGGCGGAAGCCATTCTGGGATTCTGGGAGGGTGTCTTCTGAGAGGGTAGAGGCAGTTTGCAAGGATTCTTGTGAGGATTTTTCCAGCGGATGTTAGAAGGGAGATTCCTCTATAGTCTGTTCTTTCCCCCTTTTTGAAGAAGGTGATGATGGTGGCATCCTTGAAATCTGCTGGGATTTTCTCGGTTATCCATACTTTTTCAATGAGCTGGTGGAATTGTTGTGTCAATTCAGGTCCTCCCTCTTTAAAGATTTCAGCAGGGATCCCATCAGGTCCGCTGGCTTTGTTATTTTTTTGTTGGCTGATGGCATTGCTGACTTCTTCCAAACTAGGCAGTGCTGCAAGCCCATCCCTGTTAGTATTTATGTGTGAAAACAATAATCCTCCTTGACAAAAGTAAGTTTCTTTGCAGACAAAATCTGCTCTGAGATTTCTTTTGCTATATATGAAGCTGTAGGGACATGTGTACTGCAGCGATTATCTCTTTACTTCTTCCTCATCATCATAATATAATACAATGTTAACTCTCTGCTTAGTACATGCTTCCACAAGACATCGCGACTGGAACTAATGCAATAAAATTAGTTTAACGCTGAAAGCTTTAATATAGACAACGTCCCCTGAGCACCAGACTGTCTCTGCAATGACATGATGGCCAATAAAGGCAGAAGAATAGCTCTGTGCCTTTGAGCATACTGGCAAAGTATTTGACCTTACATATTACTAAGGAATGACAGTGATTTAAGGTGGGCCAGGACTGAGGCACACAGTTTACTATTGGAAAGACTACACTAAAGCTGGTTGCTGTGGCAACATGCCTTAGCAGCACAGAAAATTAAAGGGAACACATGCCTTGGTGTCATGGCAAAAAATTGCAAAGCATCAACTAAGTCAGGTTAAAAGAAAACTAATGCTGTAGCAAATCAGTGTTACTTCTCCAAGAAAATATTAGCTATCACTTTTCTTTTTTTATCACGTTGCTTGTTGAAAAGCAGAATGATTTAAAATATCTCAAAGCAAAATGCAGAATAATAGCCGCAGCAGCAAATTATGGTAACGGTTGCTCAAAGGTTTGCCATTGCTCCCATAAAATCTGTCAGGTCACTGGAGGTTTTGCAAGGAGCCTAACACACAAGGGGGAAAAGAATGGGTTGGAACAAATTTGATTTCTCAGCAGCAGTTCTCCCTGCAGGGAATATGGCTGTCAAGATTCACCACCGCGCAGCATGCTTTTAAATAATGAGAGTAAATAAGAATGATCAAAGTGAAGCTATGTTTCTAAACAAGACTTCAATACAATTCAAAAGTCTTGTTACTTAAGAGTTCCCAATAACCAAGGCTTAATTTCCTCTGAAAACACTCCATTCTGAACCTGAGCCGCCAATACATTCTTGCATTTCTTATTCATTTGCTGCATTACTGTTAGTAGCTTCAAGTAATCAACAGAATAGCTTCAAATGTAGAATATTGATTTACGTTATCTTGGCATTCTGTTTACAACAATAAGGATAGTGGTGGTTGCTGCTACTGCACACCTTTCAGCTAAAAAAACCTGATTTATTTACAAATTTAAACTTGCTTTGCTATATAATGGACAGCAGCTTTTATATCAAAAAATAGTTTCCACTTTGACACTAGGGGTCATTACAGACATAATATTCTACACCTAAAACACTAAAACCTTTCCTCCAAAAGAAGTAAGCAGAAAACAGTGGCACAATGCATTCATTTTCCCAAAATATGCCATGTCTTAATGTGTCTTACACACCAACACTGATCACAGCCATGGTTGGCAGCCTCCAACTACTATGTCAACACAGCCTTGGACTTCATAGCTTCTTGGATATTTAAGAGTCATACTATGTTATGCAGTAGGTGGGAAATGAAGAAAAGGATAATGTGTTATTGATGGACACTATAATATACACACTGTGGCACTTTCCATAGTGATGGGATTGTGTGCTCCTGTGAGGCCAAGGGCTATGATGCTGGTAGTGCTTACTATGTCACACAGGATTTGCTGAGGTGACAAACTATACTGAAAATTACTGGGCTGTAGTAGAGGATGACATGGCAGAGGATCTTTTAGAGGGAATGGCAGTGGCACTATACTAACATTTCTTAGTACT
Organism: Anolis apletophallus; assembly: GCA_030556195.1. Taxonomy (NCBI): domain Eukaryota; kingdom Metazoa; phylum Chordata; class Lepidosauria; order Squamata; family Anolidae; genus Anolis; species Anolis apletophallus. The sequence continues at coordinate 49,239,479 of JARBWK010000012.1, read as the reverse complement.
ACACAGATGGAAGCATGGTAAACCCCTTTTGAATGTCTCTTTCCATGAAAATCCGATGTTGAGACAATGAAACAAGTGATTGTGCCAGAAGATGACACTCCCACGTCAGAAAGCTCAAACCAAAGGAATGTCAAGCTGTTAATGTGCTTAGAGTTGAAAGGAAAGACTGAAGCAGCACAACAAATTATAAGAACAGAATCATGGGAAGTGAGACATAGGACCTCATCACACCAGAGAATGAACCCACTTTAAATCCGATTGCTGTCTCCTGCAGAATTCTGGGGTTTGTAGTTTATGGAGGAGTCTTTAACAACCTCACTCAACTATAAGCCCCAGAATTCTGCAGGAGGCAGAAAAACAGATTTAAAGTGGATTCATTCTCTAGTGTGATGAATTTCATATATAGTAAAAGAAAGGGAACATTATCACACTTGGGGTGAATGAGCTAAAGTGGTAAAACATAGTGTTTTACTCAGGAAATGACAATCTAATTACAAAAAGGAGTGTAATTAATAATGAAGAAGAGACGCAGTAAAAGTAGTCAAAGGATATAATGCAAAGTCTGACTGAATCGTATCAACAAGCCTTCAAGGAAAAACCCTAAATATAACTATAATCAAAGCTTATGCTCCAACTACATTGACAGAAGAAGAAGCAGAAATGGAAAGATTATCTGCTGGAGAAAGCTGATAATACAAGAAGTCCTCGAGTTACAAACATCAGGCTTACAAATAACTTATAGTTAAGAATGGAGGTTAGACAACATAAAATGAGAAAAATCTACCTCTAGGAAGGGACATTCACTCCTGTAGATTTATCATGCAGAAAAGGGGTCTGCACTGAAGGCTTATCACCAATCCTTATTTCCACAAGTCATTTTTTTTCAAAATCCAATTATCACAGGAACAGAAAGTGAGGTGAAATCTTCTGAACAAGGGCACAGACAGCAAACAAATACCATAGGGATGTAGGAGTGTGTTCACCCTTCCCTACGCTATCCAAAGTGTGTGTGTGTGTGTGTGTGTGTGTGTGTGTATGGTTGGAGTTACACTTAAAATGTACCTGTTTTGGCTTATAAACAAATTTAACTTAAGAACAAATCTACAGAACCTATGTTGTTCATTACTGCAATGTAAAAACAAACAAACCTAGAGCCAAGCTAAAGAAGAATACTGAAACAGCCACTGTGCTCCAGTATTGTCAGGGAAGAATACAAAAAGGCACTCTCTTCAGCAAAAAAAAAAAAGGAGTAGCAAGGTTTGCAACAAAATATGACAATAAAAAAGGATGAACAAGATACAGATACGTCCTCCACAACTTTCAAGAAAACACAAGGAAATTTAAACCAAGAGTGAGGATGCTACACGATCAGCAAGGGAACACATTACACTGCCAAATACAAATCAAAAAGCGGTCATGTCCTATACATTAGCTAGGAATCACTTGGCCAAAATAGAAGACCTGTTGAGAAGTTAACTCAGTCCAGGTGAGTCACAGGGTATGCAATGGGATGAGCAGAAAAGCTGGTTCAAGAGTTGTTCAGCATGTCAGGAGTCCAGAAAAACAGAGCCAAGAAATAAAGCAGACTTGTAAAATGTAGTCTTTCCAAGGTCAAGGAAACAAAAATTCAGAACAGTACTGTCAGTTATCAAGAAGGAAGGTTGAAAGAAACAAAGCTGTTAGGGAGTAGCTGGGAAGTTTATAGACAGCTGTCTTCAGATATCAGGTGCCTGACTAGGTTAGCATCCCCTACTGTTGCAACCTAGGCTTGACCGGACCCTTAGTAAATCAACACACAGCAGCTGCGGTTAAATGATTAATTTAGAATAAGTAAAAATAGGTAGAAAGGCAAATATAGAATAGTTCAGTGATGCTCCCAGCATCCAAGTGTAGAAAAGCAATAGTCTTTAAGAGTCCAATAAATGAGCAATAATCTTGGTGCCGCAATTGGCTAAATCCAGGAGTTTCTTGAGACAAAGTTTGGTAAGATTTAAAGTCCAAATTCAAGGAGGACCCCCTGGCCCAGACAAAGTTCCATGAAGCTTGGCAAGGTAGCTAAAACGTTGGCACGAGATCTCGAGCTCCTTCCGGGCTGAACCTTTATAGGCCCCGGCTGCTTTGATCCATAAGGCGCCAACTACATCGGAGCTCTTTCCCAGGAGCGGTTGGGAAGCTTTCAGTTCCCACCGCATCTCGACCCGATTGGAATGTAAACTTGTTAGTGCTAACAGTTGGGCTCTGAGGAGGATCTGCCGCTTCATGGTACCAGGCTTCCTTATCAGCCTGTGAAGCAGTAGGGCTGCGCTTGTCCTTGGCGGCTTGGGGTTCAACTAAAGGTTGCTGCAGAGGCCTGCTTTCCAACCTCTTTGAGTCTTTGGTTTTAACATGGTGTTGGTCTGGTTTGTTCATGGAACCTGGCTGAGGTGTGACATCTACTTAATAACTGCCAGCAGAAGAACAATCTCTTCTTGTCTCTCATTGATTTCTAGGGGCGCAAATTATAATTTGGCGCCTTTAAAAGTGCAGTTTGTATGTAAAAACTTGCATCCTCCCAATCTGAAACTTTCTCCTGTTTGGTTATTCTCAACTTCTAATATTATCTTTCTGGTTCTCTGGCACTTGGCTTTTTTATATTACTGTTAACCCTGCATTACACCTATTAGCTAATTTATTTGTTGGGTGCAGAGTTCCCAAGGAGCCAAAATCAAAATGCCCTATTATTATATCAACTTCAGCACAGAACTTGTGGCATGCTCTGATATTCACTTGGTGCTTCTGGACATCTTCCAATAAAATAAAGATACTGGAATATATTTTAGAGAGGAAAAACACAGAGCCAAATGTCTTTAAATAAACATCACCAAATAATTAAATATGAAAAGTGGTTTGAAAGCAGCCACAGCAAGAGGCTTTAGGGAAATCTTCGTTTGAAGATATCCTGTTGCATTTATGCACATTTTAATTCTTTCATCCATTCCATATGGATCACAGGAATGTGTTGTCTGTGTTTCTACACTTCTTCATGCTTCAGATACTGGATTAAATATAAATGAAATGCAGCATTTGAGAGTATCAAAATCCAGTCCTTTAAAGTGAAGAAAGAAGAAAGAAGATTTCCCTCTGTGGTGTTAATATATACTGAGATGGATGGAGGTCAACAGGAAAACACTGTAAGAAGTTAATTGTACAATTTCAATTTTCTGCAGAGCATTGCAAAGGAATTTTCTAAGCAGACAAATATTCTAACATGGAAAAAGAAAGCACATGAAGATATTATTTAAAAACCTTTAATACAGATTGGAGAAGAGAAGATGATACAAAAAGCTCCATTCTGCAAATAATCTCGCCCATCCATTGCTGTCATCTGTTCTGCTGTAGAAAGCACGAAAAAGCTCAATCTGACCCACATCTTCAAGAATCCTATATATTTCTACCACTTCTTTCTGGAACACGATTGCCAGATGAAATAAGACACAGGGTACACAGCTGCTGAAATTATTTCTTCTATGCAACTGTTGAAGGGACAGGCGTCGTATGCTTCAATTCACCTGGCATTGAGCATATGGTTGGTTGAACCATGGAGCTGGTCCCTTTCAGACTGTGGAGCACATTATCACTGAAGGCTCCAAGAGCAATCTTTTTCTTTTGGTGTATTTTTGGGATTGTTCATTTCCCCCCTCTATTCTATGGTTATGGTTTCTGAATCTATATTTTTGCTATATTTTAACTGATTTTTATTTGTTTGTGTTGCTGTTTTCTCATATATTTTGTAAAGACACTGTAAGCCTCTTGAGGAATCAGATAAAATATGCTAATAAATAAGAAAGAAGACCTTTTATCACACAAAGTTCCTTAAAAAGAAAGCATCATAAACTCTTATTGCCTTAACAGATCCAATATGATGCAATCAAGGTAAAAATCTGAATTATGAGGGGCCGCAGTTGGTGTAATGGGTTAAACTCTTATGCTGTTGAATCTGCTGACCTGAAAGTTGGCAGTTCCAACGCGTGGATCGGGGTGAACTCCTGCTGTTAGCCCTAGCTCCTGCCAACCTAGCAGTTCGAAAATATGCAAATGTGAGTAGATCAATAGGTAGCGCTTCGGCAAGAAGGTAATAAAGGTGCCCATGCAGCCATGCCAGCAATGCGATCAGGAGGTGTCTACGGACTCTAACTCTATTATTCTATGATTCTATACATATTAACAATTTCTTCTACAGGTTCAGTATCTATTATCCAAAATTCTTGGGGTTAGAAGTTTATTGGAATTTGGCGCCCATGCAGCCATGCCGGCAACATGACCAGAAGATGTTTACGAACAACAAGCTTCTTGGCTTGGAAATGGAACAAGAGCGCCACCCCATGGGCAGAGTTGAGCACCGCCTCCAGAAATCTGGAGATGAAAGGGGAAGCCTTTACTTTTGTTCTGTGTATTTGTGTGTCATTGTTTTTCACTGTATTACACATACTGTGTATGTTGTAATCCATTCTGAGTCCCCTCGTGGAGGAAGAGCAGAATATAAATAAATAAATTATTGTTGTTGTTGTTGCAATTGTGCTGGATCTCACCATTGTACCAGTGACTGCAGAACACTTTATGTACACACAGTGCAAAAGAAAACTGCACTGGCTCCCTCCCTTACACTAACTCTAGAAAATTCTTTCTACCAGTACAATGAACCATTTGCTTGTGCAATGCTTTTAAAATATAGTGCATTTCATTCAATAGATGAAAGAGATGGGTTGGCAAAGTTTTTTAAAAATAGCAGCTGAACCGCTTCATACTCTGACCTACACACAACTCTTGCTTAATGGTTATTACAGTATGTAATAATAATAATAATAATAACTTTATTTATAAGCCGCTTCCCTCTCCCCAAAGGGGACTCGGAGCGGCTTATATGCGGCTGTGCCCAAACCACAAATCACAAAATATCAGACATCAAGAAAAACAATAAACACAATAAAAACAGTAAACACAGTAAAATAAATACATCTAACAAAAACACAATAACAAATGCATCTAAAACAAAAGGAAAAAAGAAAACGAGAGGGCGGGCCACATGTCGCCTTCGGGCTGAGAGAGGCGGTCTAGAAGCAAAGTAAAAAAACTTCCGGCAGAGGCAAGATGGCGGACGCCACGGTTTTCTGAGGCTCCTCAGAAACCTTTCCCTGCCTGGCGCTGAGGTAGAGCTCTAGCTCTCCCTCCGAGGACGGGACAAGGTCCAAGGAGTGTGTGTCCTGCGGGCATCCAGCTGAACTAGTGTCCTCCTCCTTGGCAGAGGGGAAGGACGCCAACCAGCGAGAACCCGGGAACGGCGCAGCGCGGCAGAGGACACCTGACTTGCAAGTGCTTGGACAGGTTAGAACGCCAGCCTCTGTTTTTAAATGAAAGAAAGAAGGAAGGAAAGAAAATAGAGAAAAGAGACACGGAGTGGTGACGAGAAACTCACTGTGAGAGGATACAACAGCTGTGGACCAACGGGACTAGGTCCGGAGGAAAGAAAGAGTCCGCTGTATATGAGGGGCGTATTACTGGGACTGTACTTGTTTATCTGCCCAGGAGAAAAGAACTTAAGGACTGACAATATCAGTTATAACAGTGGGGTCACAGTACCACTGGAAGTCTCAGCTCTTTAGCAAAGTAAAGTAAAGTAAAGATAAATAAGGAAACCTGCAAATCCGGTAACCCCGGCCTGCCGGCCTGTCGAGTGAAAGTGTTGTTGCTGCTGTTGCTTTAAGAGGTGAAGGCTGTGGGCCGACGCGATCAGCAGGGAAAAGTGCGGACCGAAACTCCAGAGGCGGAGCAACTGAAGCCGAGCAAGGGGGAGAGAGGAGTGAGGCGGAAGGGACGTGGTGGGCGTGACGGAGGAGGCCGGAGGAGTGACGAAACGACGCAGAGGGAGACAGAGAGAAGGACGGAGGCGGGGGACTCCCCCGAACCGCGAAGTTGTGGGGAACAAGAAGGGAATAAAAAGAGCAAATGTATGAACAGCCGGCGGAGTGCCAGGACACCAAGGTCCCTAAGAAGAGGAAACCCAAGGTGGTTGAGTCTTGGCAGGAACATAAGACCAAGGTTGCGGAAACCCCTGAAAACCCAGGCAACTCTTTAACCGGCCTAGGAGTACCCACCCAACACCAGTAAGAATTAGTAAGAACTACCTTCATCTCAGGTGGCCAAGAACATTAAGAACCTTAATTGCAACAAGAACTCTTATAGGAAATATAATTGGGAGGTGTGCTCCCCTCTAGTGCGGAGCTTTCTCGGATTCTTCTTCACATACGCTCACAGACGCTTCCCCGCGGAGTAAGAGGTCCATCCTCCCAGTGACATTGAGAGTATCGGAGTTCCATCCAAATGGAGAAGGCGGAGTAAGGCGGAGTAAACTGACTGTAACTTGACTGTGAGTTGTGAATTGGCTGGGACCAGACCGGGACAGAGCTCTAGCCGCCAAGAACAACTGCCCCCCCCTTTTTGGTGGACGAGTGCCTCTCTGAGTGGTTCCCTTCCCATTCTTCCAGCTCATTATTTTGTTGTATTTCTGCTTTATTATTTAGCACATAAGAAATGTGATACGATTAGTGGTGTAGGCTAAGGTCAACCTTTACTAACTGTTTTGTACAGAGAGCCCCATTGCATACTGTTTATGTGCGTCAAAATGTATAAGGAAAGTATTTGTTTAGATTTATAATATAGCTGACAGTATACTCAGCTCTTGAATAGATAATTAGGGTGGTCTTAATACCCCCTGACTTTAACTCTGTTCTTCTTATAATCGAGAAAGGCATAGTTTAAGGGCTGTGGTGAGGGAAAGTACGGAGCAGTAGTGCTATAAAGCCAAGGAAAGAGACTTCTGGACTAACGAGCGGAAGGGAAGGGAAGACATGACGACTCCGAAGATCAAGATGGATAAAGACAAAGAAAAAAGACCGCAAGTTAGAAAAGAATCTCTAACGGATGACTACACCATGAAAGACATAATGAGGGAAATTATGAAGATACAGGCGGACGTCCAACAGATACAGACGGACGTCCAGCAAATACAAGAAAAGCAGGAAAGACAGTACAACACTATTAGAGGAGAAATGGCGGAACTAAAAAGAGAATTGAAGGACGAAATGAAGATTGTGGTAAAGGAAGAACTAGCGAATATGCAAAAGGACATCGAAACGCTCAACCAAGGAAGATTGGAATGTATAAAAGAGGCCAAGGAGACCAAAAAGCAACAGAAGGAACTAGAGAGGACGGTCCAAACATTAGAAAAGACTATCCTATCCCTCAAAGAGCAACAGGAGAACATGGAGATAAAAGAGAAGGAATACCAACTCAGGTTTAGAAATGTAGGGGAAGAGGAGAAGGAGAATGTCAAAGAAACAATAACTAAGGTCATAGCCGATCTGTTGGATACTCCATTGGAAGAAACAAAAGGGAATATTGATAGAGTTTTCAGAGTAAATTCTAATTACGCAAAAAGACATAAAACATCTAGAGACACTATAGTATGTTTCGGGAGAAAATCGGTACGGGATGAAATTCTGAGAGAGAATGCAAAGAACCCGACATTCTTCAAAGGAAAGAAGATCGCCATACTTAAGGAGTACCCAACCTCCGTTTTGGAGAAGAGACGTAAATATTTCTTCCTAACGGACATCTTAAGGGAGAGAAATATTAAATTTAGATGGGAGAGAGAAGGGCTAATGACAACATGGAGGGGGGAGAAGCATTGGCTTACCTCTGAAATGAAAGCTAAAGCCTTCTTCGAAAAATACCTATACAAAGAAAATTGGAAACAACAAAAAAAAGAAAAGACGGGAGGCACGGATAATGAAGACTCAAACTCCGAATCTCAGGGAGAACACGGACAGGATCAAAACACAGAACGGCTCAGGAAAAGACCCAGAGAGATATCTCCAATAGAAGTTTTTGCACCAATGGAATTGGAGAGTCAGGCCAGGGAAGAGGAAGGGGAAATAAAGGATGGATCGAAAGCTTAAAGTATACTCACATAACATAAATGGTTTTAACAGTGCTAATAAACGAAATAAAATTTGGAATCAAATAAAAAAAGGAAACTATGACATTATTTGTTTACAAGAAACACATATCCGACATAAACACAGTAAATACTTAATACAGAAACAAATAGGAACAGAATACTACTCGTTATGTGGAGAGAAAAAAAGAGGTGTGGTAACCTATATCAATGGTAACATATCATCTAAACAAGTCTTTAAAGACCAAGAGGGAAGGCAAATAGGCGTGTTAATAGAATGGGGAGGAAGCAAAGTATTAATTGTTAATATTTACGCCCCCAATGGTGCCAAAAATCAATTCATTGACCAACTGAGTTCTAAGATCTTAGAACAGGACTATGACCAATTACTTATTATCGGTGACTTTAATGGGGTAGTTGACAAAAACATGGACAAAACAAGGAAGGAAGGTAGAGTGGCCAACGGAACAAAGGCGGAATTGTCTAAACAATTTAAGAAATGGTTGATGGAACTGGGACTCAAAGACATATGGAGACACCACCACAAGAACGAGAAAGATTTTACGTTCTACTCTAACTGCCATAAATCATGGTCACGAATCGATATGGCATGGGGAACAAGTGAGCTAGTATTAAAAACAGTAAAAATTAAGATACTCCCAAAGATCAACTCTGATCATGCGCCACTGGAAGTTATAATCAAGAAAGACAATGATCAAGGTAGGACTTTTAGGTGGAGACTAGATGATAATTTGTTAAAAGACTCAAAAGACCAGGAAAAGAATACGGAGATCCTAAAAGAATTTTTTAAATTTAATATGATTGATGAAACCCCCTTGGAAGTGGTCTGGGATGCCTCCAAGGCCTATATGAGGGGCCAATTCATTCAGCAAAAGGCATGGAGGAACAAAACCAGGAATGCGAAACGGAAAAAAATAGAAGAAGAAATCATGCGAGAAGAGAAAGAATTAAAAGCAAATCCAAGAAATAAAAAAGCGAAAATGCAATTGGACATACTCTATAAACAAATAGACACGATCCAATTGGAAGAAGTGGAAAAAAACCTAAAATTTTTGAAGCAATTCCAATTTGAAAACGCCAACAAGGTGGGGAGATGGTTGGCTTGGAAAACTAAGAAGAAAAAACAAAAGCATATGATCACCAAAATAGATGAGAATGAGAAAATCCACGTGCAACAAAAAGAAATAGAGAGAGAATTTGTGCATTTTTATAAGCAATTGTATGTAGATGACAATATACCAAAGGTGAAAGTACTCCACTACTTAGGGAAACAAAGAATAAAGAGGATCTCAGACCAACAGAGAGAAATCCTAAATAAGGAAATATCGGAGGTGGAAGTTAGGGAAGGCATTAAAAAACTTGCTTTAAACAAAGCACCTGGGCCAGACGGCTTCACGTCTATATATTACAAAGCTCTCGCGGATTCGTTAATAATGCCGCTAACAAAGATAATGAATAGGGTATTAGCAGAAAGGAAAATGCCCAGGTCATGGTTGACATCAAATATAACATTAATCCCAAAAGAAGATCAGGATAACACCAAAGTAGCCAACTATCGGCCAATAGCTTTACTTAATACCGACTACAAGATCTTTTCGGGTATACTAGCTAGCAGGCTAAAAGAAATATTAAAGGAGAGAATCCATGAGGATCAAAGAGGATTCTTGCCTGGACGCCAAATAAGGGACAACACGCGAATTCTATTGAACATCATAGAATATTACGACAAGCATATTGGAAAAGAATTGGGCCTATTGTTCCTTGACGCGGAAAAGGCCTTTGATAAGGTGAATTGGAATTTCATAATAGAATTGGGTAAAGAACTGGACCTAGGTTTTTCCTTCAACAACGCCATCAGAGCAATATATAGTCAGCAATCCACAAGAATCATAGTCAACGGACAACTTTCAGAAACCTTTAACTTAGGGAAGGGTACCAAACAAGGTTGCCCGCTATCCCCTTTGATTTTCATCTTAACCCTAGAAACACTTTTGGAAAGCCTGAGAAATAATAAAGAGATTAAGGGTCTCCGCTTAGTTAACAACAGTTTCAAAACCTTGGCCTTTGCGGACGATCTGGTGTGTGTGATGGAGGACCCCCTAACTAACTGGGATAAATGGTGGAATGAATTGGAAGCATACGGGGAAGTAGCAAGCTTTCATATAAACAAAAAGAAGACAAACTTCTTAACGAAAAATATGAATAACAAAAGGAAGGAGGAACTTCAAATGAAAACAGGGATAAAAGTGGTGAAAAAGGTAAAATATCTGGGACTGCAAATCACGGCTAGTAATGCCCAACTTCTGCAAAACAATTATAACAAAAAATGGAACGAAATGAAAGAAAAAATGAAGAAGTGGGAGAAGTTAAATTTATCTCTCCTAGGGAGAATAGCCGTGACTAAAATGAACATCCTGCCGACAGTTTTGTACATTTTTCAGAATTTGCCGATCCTGAGATCCAAGCTAACAATCAATAATTGGACAAAAGATATTCGTAATTTCATCTGGCAAAACAAGAAGGCAAGAATTAAGTATATCCATTTAACAGATAACACCAGAAGAGGGGGGCTTGCACTGCCGGACCTTCAGCTATACTATGAGGCGGCCGCCCTGTCATGGGTACGGGACTGGGCGACATTAAAAAAGAAGAAGCTGTTGGCAGTGGAAGGAGAGGGCCTCTGCAGAGGGTGGCATAGTTACTTATGGAGAGAAAAAGCGAAAGTGGAAAAAAATTTCAATAACCACTTTGTAAGATCGGCGCTTCTTAAGGTATGGGATAAGTACAAAAGCCTCTTCTACATAAAAACCCCAATATGGTTCTCTCCGAACGAAGCTGATCAAAAAAGAGAAATACCATACGAGAGATGGCTGCATTACGATTCCCTCCTCAAGATTAACAAACAGGAGATAAATTTAAAAACAATGGAGGAAGTTCAAAAAATAGATCCTAAATTGACGTGGTTTCAATATTGGCAGATCTTCGAAAACTTTAAAATAGATAGCAGAAATGGCTTTGAACTGAAGGAAAATTTCTGGGATAAAATAATGAAGACGGAAAAAAAATTAATTGGCAAAATTTATCAACAACTTCTCCTGTGGGCTACAGAGAAGGAGCAAGTGAAAGATGTAATGATCAGATGGTCAAGGATGGTGGGCCGTACTATTGACATGGCACAGTGGGAGTCAGTATGGACAAGAAAACTAAAATATGCCTATGCCACCGAAATAAGGGAGAACTGGATTAAGATGTTCTATCAGTGGTATCTCACGCCGGAGAAATTAGCCAAATATAACAAGGGAAAAACCTCTGAGAAGTGTTGGAAGTGTGGCAAGCACATAGGAAGTTTCTTCCATCTATGGTGGGAGTGTAGAGTGGTTAAAAAATTTTGGTGGGGCGTATACCATAAATTGAAAGAAATTCTCAAACTAAACTTTGATTTTAGACCAGAGTATTTTCTGTTGGGGATCTGTGATTTTCAGATAGAGACGAATGACGACAAGATTCTTTTTTATTTGACTACGGCTGCAAGAATATGCATAGCCCGACAGTGGAAAAGCAAAGACACAATTAAGTTTAATGATTGGTTATTAAAATCTTTAGACATGATGAATATGGATTTGCTGACCCAAAGAGTAGCACGAAACAGGAACCCAGGGAGGAATACAAACTGGGAGAAATTCGTCGAATTTATTAGGAAAAACAAGTATAAATATTTACAACTTTAATTTAGGGGGAGACAAATCCAATTACTAAAAGTCAAGATAGTCATACTTATAAAGGATGTGATAAAGAATCCAAAGGACCTGAAGAATCAAGGAAGGCATATGAGACAATGCTCTCCAGAGATGAAACAAGGGTCGCCATAATGTGTCTAGGGAGTCACGAAGTTTGTTATGTGTGGGGGGATGGGGAGGAGGGCAGTGTGGGGGTGGATGCAGTGTCTTTGTCACTGTTACTGTCTCGGTCATTGTCATTGTTGTTGTCATTGTCGTATGTTGGTGGTCTGTGTCCCCCCATCCAGGGTCCTTGTATCCCGGGGTGGGAGGGGGTATGTATGGGGGCACCGGTAGTGTTCTTCGGTGTCTCTTGGTTTTTCTGTTTTGTTTTAATGCAATAAAAAACCTTTATAAATAATAATAATAAAAAAATAGAAGCAAAGTAAATAATAAATGTACATATAAAATGTTTAAAAACTGGGGGAGACAAATGGAGTAGGGCCAAAACGTGAAGAGTCGCAAAGGGGAAGGAAATCCAGATCTATCTGATAATGGGCTAATGTTTTCAGCTTTGTTGAAGCTAAATGAGATAGGCATGTGTTTCATGTCTGAGACATGACCACATTGAGACATTTTTTCATCCATCAGTCATGTTAAAATAGTTTCCTGTTTTCTGTGATAACAATGAAGGCAGACAGTTTGATAACAATCTGAGCTTAGGTTCAATGTAATTACTGGATATAAGAGAGCAGCACTGGGAATGTTACAAATGTCATGATAAGGTCAATTACAGTAGAAACAAACTTCAATCTTCTGGCATAGGTACTGTCTACTGCAGGCCACAGGCAAAAGCGTATGCAGTATTTCCTCGTTCATACTCTACTGGTAAAACAGGGCTGGTGATTACCAGAATCTCTACTTTGTATTCCAGAAATGGAACTTCAGTGAGAAATTTATCTTTTGGGAGATTGATAGGTCTCAGGTCTTTAAAAAATACATTTTATACCACCAGTGGAGTTTAACCCTGGCAAAGTTTTACCGAGATAAATAAAAGATAAATAAAAGCCATACAGAATCCAGACCTAGGAGTTTATTTCATTCAGCAACCCTGAACCACCAACCCTAATCACAGAGTTCTTTGAGCTGTTAAAATCACCTGCAGGAAGACTATATGACCTTTCACTTAATGTGAATTTATGTACAGTTAACACAGCAGAGGGACTAAGGAACCCTGTTAGTGAATTGCAAAGATGCATAACAGAACACCATCAGGATACATCAGGCCTCAATGCTCATTGAAGCCCGATGTGATGAGCATTGATTCCCCTTATCCCTCTGCCAGCTCTTCTATACAGCTAGGTAACAGCAGTTTTCTGTTAGATATGGACATTGTGCACTTTCACAATTCTAATTCCTACACATGTCTCATACAGGATTTTGGCCATTGCGGTGTTGATTTCAACCAAATTAGGCCTAACTTATTTCAAAAATCTCTGCTTCTGACCATTGGAGATCTTCTAATAGGAAAGAAGCTTTTGTGGTACACATCCCACTTTGACTATCATAGTCAAAGCACAGAACACTTAATGCAAAGCTGCAAAAAGCTATTTATTATGCTGAAATGGCACTTTTAAGGCAAGAGAGGCTCCCAAAGGAGCTTACTTTGGAATTCCAAAGGGTACAAAACAACTAGGGATATGTTGCTGTGCAAGTTTCTTCCCACCAAAAGGGAAGGAAGACAGAACCTACAGACACTGGCTTATGTTTGTCTAGCCTCTCATTATAAAATGCACCCAATTGGGGAAAAAACAAGTGGAGCAATATGTTGGTTCATGCCGAATTATCTGGTCATTCTCCTCATGACAAACAATGCAGGGTTTTCACACTGTATGGTTTCAAGATGGGGAGAGGGACAAGTAAAAGATTTTTTAAAAAATAATCGTCTTCCCATTCTTCTAAATTAAAAAGCAATCACTTTTGGACTGAAATGGTAATTCACTATTTTACTAATGCACTAAAATGAAAAAAAACAAACCCTCCCAAAACAAAACAAAACAAAACAAAAGAAACTACATGAAACCTCAGGAAATAATGCCCTCAGTTTGTTTTGTTTTTAAAAAACTTCCAGTAAGGATTCAATAAACCAATGCATCCAACAATACAAACTGCCCAAAAGGTAACAGAAAAGAGCCTGCTGATGGAATAAGCAAACACAGAGGTGGCAACCAGAAATACCTGGCAAAAACAAAGGAACAATGCTCTTGACAGCTGACAGGTCTATAGTTGACTATCTGGCAAAGAGAGATGACAATTTAAGTGGAGACTGTGGCCAATTGCATGAAGTGTTTCAGTGAGTGAATTACATAGCTGAACTGATCAGAATAGTAAGGAAAATGTTCCAAACAGGAATAGTATTCTGTTTGTGGTTTTATGAAGTAAACATAGAAGTTTCACATCTTATTTTAAAAAGTATACTAGGATCTTCCCTAGGGAATAGGTTCTTATAGGCTCCACTTGAAAGCAAAATTATTCCTAAATTAGCCTTGTGTAACTCTTTTCGTGTCAGTGACCTAAATCCAACTGCTACTCCTAACTGAAGTAGAGCCACTGAATCATGTGCCAAATGTTACTCCCACTAATTCAATCCATCTACTTTGGTTATGACTAGCCATTCTATTTAGGCTATCATGAACATTATTTTTGCCTATTTTAAAAAGTTTTGGAAATGTTTGTGCTTATATATGACAGGAGGGCATGCAAGAAAGGTGCAGGGCAGTTGATATATCTGATATGCTCAAAAGGCTGAGTGGGATTAGTGAACAGTTTAGAAAGATTACTGAGATAAATCGGGGACATCTGAAGTTCATGTAGGTTCAGATTTAAGCTTGCGTAACTGTCACAGTTATTAATTAATATGTAGTTATAAATGCAAAATATGTTAACGGCTGATCAAAATATTAGTCCATCACATTCTGCTTTTACAATGACCACTTTTACAAAACAAGTTTCCACAATGTTTATTATATGCTCTGTAGAGGGAAAAACAATTTTATATAAGACAGACATTGGCATGAAGATATAATCAGAGCTGCTTGAACCCTGTAGCAATACATGGTCATTGGTCCTAATGGTTTTTAATTATTTTTAGTTTGCTTTTAAATCTGTTTTACAAGCTTTTTAATTCGTGTATTTGTGTATTTTAGAGGAAAAAATATCCTTCTATGCTGCCTGAAGGCTCAGGCATACTAAGAGGCAAAGCATAAATGCTTTAAATAAAACATAAACAAAACCAAAAAGGGGGTGGCTCAACTTCAGATACAATTTGGGACAACCTCTAGAAGTCCAGCTCCTAATGCAGGCCCGTGACATTTCCTGGGAGCCATGTGATTAATCAACTGACTGGATGACTCACTAAAAGTCTTAGGATGGCACCCCCTGCTGCCCTCCTCCCACAGCCTGCAAAATACAAACTAGGGAGATGAAATGGGGAAGCAGAGTTGTTGTTTTTTTAATTAAAAAAATAAGGCAATAATTTTAAGAAATAAGATTTGAATCTAATTCTTCCATTTGGCTAAAGCACATTTAAGGGGGGTGCATTTCTACAGAATGTCATTCTAGACAGAACACATGGCATTCTAGACAGAACATTTTAAAAAGTATTATTCAAGTATATTTATACTTTACAATGCGCATTTTGTTTTCCTTTCCCAAAAATATTAAGCAGAACAAATTATCCTGAACATGACATCTGTAAAACTTGAATGTGGGAGGAGAGAGACTTGGTGAATATTCAGAAATTGCAGAAGAAACATTCATTCCATTTCTTGAATGTTGTGGAAGCATTCATGAAACAGAAAGTCATGCATATATTCTGAAAGTTAAGTTTTCTCTTTGCTGTGGCCTTTCTTACTAACAAGTGGGCATGATAGCACTGGAATGGACAATATTTGTATAATATTCAAATGATAAGGTAATAAGGAGGCAAAAGGCTGGAAGCTGAGTGAAAAAAGTGGAAGGCGCAAAAGAATAAGGAAAAAATAAGAAACGATTCAATGTGAAGGTGAGTCCAGGAAAATTCGATAAATGATGTGGCAAAAGAGTAAACAGAAAGCCTGTAGTAGAGATCAAGGAATCGCAAAAAAAATTGCTTTAGTGAAAGACATTAAGAGGAGGGTAACTTTCAAATTCTGATTTTCAATTCAGCAATAAAAGCTTTGGCTGTAATACATTTTTATCTGTCTACGATTACTTTACTCCATATGATCATTGATCTTAGGTAAAAAGCACACAATTGTGAATACTATAATATTATCTCCCATATTTTAAAAATAGTGCAAACATACCCATGCCAATAATATTCCAGTTGAATATCCATGTGAAAAAAGAGTGAACCCTTCAAGTTGTACAGATATAAACAAACCAATACAGAACTCCATATATGAAACAACAGTAATCCAAATAGGACAGATTAAAAACTTCTTCACACATCTTCAGCTATGGTATCCCACAGCTGCCTGGATTTAATCCCTAGCACCATACCTTTCGAAGAGGTTTGAGCTTGGTCTCCATTATAAAGTCATATTTGCAGAGTTCACAGCAACGTGTGTCTGAGCTCTTAATCCACTGATGCAGGCAGGCTTGATGAACAAAACGTAGGGTCCCTGTACAGCGACATGGTGTGATGAGGGGGTTTTCGTCATCTCCCTCACAATGACAGATCCTGACAGGAAGGACAGCAACAGTGAGTGAGCAAAATGAAAGCTTATTTGCACTGCCTTTCCTGCTAAGAGTTGGCATTCAAAACATTCAGAATGCATAACCTTTGAGATTTGATCACAGGAATCCTTTCCCCAGTTCTCTGCTTCAGATAATCATGCATTCCATTTTTAGCATTACCCAGATATGTTTAATCCAATAACACATTTCACTCTCCTCAATAACCCTATCTAGGCACAAAGAATATGATGAAACCAAACACGAAAAATGTGGAAAGTACACCTGTTCTTTCTCTCCTTATGTGACAGCAACATGGGTACCCTAGAGGCAACCTCCATTGTATGTTAAGGATTGCCGTACAATGTTCATGTAACCATGCTTTGTTATTACAAGGTAGTCACCACCTAAACTTGATAATCTTCCCATGGTTTCTGATATGATTTATATATCTCTACCAGAGTAAGTAGAAATCTATCCCTATCAAGGAAATAAGGGCTAGAATTTACTGATGTGTACATTTGCCAAAAACTGTAGATACTGCACCATTCAGACAGGGATGATGAATGTACATGGCACCCACTGCTCCCAGGCTGCCCAATCCTGGGGAAAGTGTATGTGTGTAAATAGTGCTGGGTGGTTCCAAACTGGCCTAACTTTACATGTTGCCAAAGTGCATGAAACTCTGGAGCTTTGAGAAACCTCTAGGGAAGACCTGCACAATGTGGCAGTAGGCAAGGGCCAAAATAAAAATAGGTCAAATTTATTTGGGCCGAAGATAGGTTGTATGGCACTGAGCCATGGCTATTAAAAATGGTGCCAAACAGCATGAATTCTACAGTGCAGATCAGTGGCTCCCAACCTTGGGCCTCCAGGTGTTTTTGGACTTCAGCTCCCACAGTTCCTAACAGCTGGTAAGCTGGCTGGGATTTCTGGGAGTTGAAGTCCAAAAACACCTGGAGGCCCAAGGATGGGAACCACTGGTGTAGATGCACCCAATGTCTTTAAACTGTACTAAAATGGTTAGCCTCCAGGCGTCACAAGGTTTATGGCAACACAACCTCTCGAACAGCAGATTTTTATTTTATTTTACATCCTCCACTTTCTTCCCATCTTTTTCCTTGCTCCAAGAGTGGCTGTCTTCATGCTTTGTCTAGATCTCCACAACTTCATGTTCCAAATATGCCTCTTGGAGCAGGAAGAGGAGGAGGCTGGTAGTGGCACTTCCTGCTAGGCACCTCGCACCTCACGTGGTTTGTCCTGGCAGCTGAGTGAGGTGCCCAGGCCCATGGAGGCAGTGGGGCTGTTGCGGCCTTGGCTCAAGCTGAGCTGGCTTACAATTTCCTTGTAACTACCAGTGAACCTCTCTCCAGAGCCTCCTGCTCCCCAAAGGACACTCCAGCTTCTGCATGGACGTCTCCTGGACCAGGAAAGGACGGCTACAGCCAGAGCAGCAACAGAAAGGAGAAAAGGTGTTGTGTGTGAGTAAATCATGGTGGGTATATTTTGCAGTAGTACCAATGAGACCTGTGGCCAGGTCCCATAGATGACAAACATTAAAGCCAAAAGCGGCAGCCCCCTAAGTGTGATGTGCCTATATGAATGCAATCATACAGCTAGTGGGGAAAAGATTGAACTGTAGCACTCAAAACAACGAGCCTTCAACCAGCATAGTGATATGGAAAAGGAAAAAAACCCTCTGTATTCAAAGAAGAACAAAACATTTCAAAAACAACCTAATATAGGTTCCAGGACAGAATGGGGCCTAAATACTGGAACACTTGCTATGATTCTGTTCATGTGCACAGAATCAACTGAAATCTATGGGATTTACAAACAAGTAGCCATTAGCCAATCATTCTTTATAATAACTCTACACTACACTACATTAGCAGCACTAATGGCGAAAAGAGATGAAAATGCAAAACTTCTTATAACATCCAAGAAAATTAGTCACAACATCCTTTAAAAATGTCAGTTCACCCTGCACACTCATGTCTTTTTCCATAGATCTGCCCTTTAAGGCAGATAGTTTCCTTCTATGCAGGAAACTGCATAAAAGCTATATAAGATCACAGAAATTCATCTACATGTAGTGTTTTTTTTCTATAAAGAAAAGCGGGAACACTGTTAGCAGGTCAGTAATCCTTGTGAACATCCTTACATGTTGTCTAGAGCTCCAACAGCACTTTCTAAGTCTTGCCAATTTAGATAAAACTTTATATCTCAGCATAAAGCGTCACACGAATAGACCAACATCATTTTCTTTTTAAATTAAACTCATTTCCCAAAGGGGAATGCAAGGCTTTGTTCATGTTAATTCTAGCGATATATAATTTATTTGGAATATTTCTGTGTTTAAGCCATTTAGAATTTAGACAAATAAATCGAGCACCCAGGAGTCCTTTTCAGCCAGTCAGAATTGGTTTAAATTAGTTTAAAAGCTAAAATATCATTCTAAAACTCCACTGGGATAAGAAATAAAATGACAGAGACACTCTGAACAGAACACAAATGATTCTTCAGAAGAAACACTTAACCTAAAACACTGAATGAATTATAAATTAAAAACATATAATGAGAATACTGAATTCTGTGGTAATAGAAATAATGTCTAGAGGAAATGATTATGGAAACAACTTGAAATGTATTAAGTGCTCTTGTCATCTGTTTATTTTTGCTCTGCTTGTAATTTATTTAACCATAAAAAGATTGGTTGAAAATGATAGTTTGCCTAAGGACATTGAGAATTAATGTGTGTATCCCTGGCGCACACAGGGAGTATGAAAGGGCAGAGTTTCAACTGTGTTGTGCTTTTATTACTTACTCCTTCCACACCATTTTTGAAGACTTGAGGAAATTTGAGCCGCAGGATCTCATAGTTTCTGTAATCATAAATTCCCCTTTCGATGTTTTCTATACTGGCTGTAGTGCACAGCTGGAGAATGTACATAGTTTTTCAAAGGGCTGATTAAAGAGTGAGGAATGGGTCATGCCATGTAAAGTATTGTGCTTTGCCTAGGTACATTCCAATGGAAAGCAGGGCAAGAATTGTTTATTAGAATATGAATATCTAATAACTCCTCTGCCATACTCTTCAACCCATAGCACGGGAGGACATCTAGAAGATTTAAAAAATGAAAACAAAATGGAAAAATATAATGGAGATTAGTGAACACCCTTGAGACTTCATGGTTGACTCTTCATGCCCACTGAGGTCAACAAGGACATTGTTTTCAGAAGCTAATTGTTGGGGGGGGGGGGGGGAATAAGACAGCCATGTTATTTCTTTACATTCCAAGTACAAATAACTGGAATGTACATATCACTTAGGAAAGCCAAATATTCTGGCTAGGTGTTCTGAAATGTATATGTATGTGTATGTGTAATCTTCATTTTGCACAGCTTTTTGGGTAAAAATAAAATTCAAAGAAGATACAAAAATACGACAGACTGTAGTCTCCCTCTACTTCATCACAATTGTCGGGAAATGACACAGCACTGAAAACACACTAATGTATTACTGAAAGATGTTAACATTAAAATCTGAATCATCTGCATTAATGTGACATTCACTTCCATTTAATTCAACCACTTCCTTCTTAGCTGCAACAAAATTTGTATTCACAGAATATATTTTTCTGAATCTACTACATTATTAGCAGAACATACAAAGAACTGGGTGGAAGATACCTGTCTCTGATCTGGTGCCTAGATAACGGTGTTTGCAATATATCAGACAAAAGGAACAAATGGAGAATCCTAAACCAGTTCCTGCAATCCAGTCTTCATTCCATAGGAGCCCCTGCTTTGCTTTATTTTGCAAATACCTTGAAAGGTATGTTCACATATATGGCTATCAGTCTGAAAATGGGAGGTGGCTTTTGTATCTTTAATATTGCTCATCATGCAACCAGATAACAGGTAACACTTACTGAAATATCCTCTTCTACATAACCTATGGGGTACTAGACCAGGGTTTCTCAAACTGAGTTCCTCCAGGTGTTTTGGACTTCAGCTCCCAGCAATCCCAGTCAGTTTACCTGCTGTTAGGAATTATTAGAGCTGAAGTTCAATATATCTGGAGGAGCACCATTTGAGAAACTGTACTTGAGTAATCTCCAGTTTTCACTCTGGCAGTCACAGACACACAGGATGAATCATTTCAAGAGATCAGAGCCTAAATTCTTCTCAAATTCAGTTTTGACATGTCTAAACGAAACTGGAATGACCAAGTGGTCAATGGTCCTGAATTACCTTACTCTGGCCTATAGAAGGGAGAGCAAAAATAGTATTATGGGAAGGTAAATAGTTTGAAATGATGTTGCCCTTCCCCAGCAAACCCTTACCAGCATGTTGCTAATAAAGTATAATAGTTGTGTATTTTAAAAATTCCGCTTCTGCATAAGTTACTTTAATTGAATGATTCCACTGGAAGGTGGCAGCATCAGGGAGCAGACACAATCACAACTCTATTTTATCAATACTCGTGCCTGAACTCAAAATCTTGCAGACTTTTAAAAAAGTATATACTCTTTTATGTTTGGCATATACAGTAAGTTAAATCAGCTGTTGTTCAAATGAATAATATACATTCCTGTCTCTTTTCCTAAAAATATTTTATTGCATTTTTCTTTTTTTATATTGAGTTTTTTTCATTCAGTGCATGGCCATAGCTTTTGCTGTAGTGAAGCCTCTTTTAGCTGTATCAGCATTACTGGATCATAAATCATTTTTTTTATTTGTTCCACTGATGGCTTAGCAGGTAAGATAACTTGTTGGTGATAAAAATTAGCATGCAGCCAATTTACAGTATTTCCTCTTATTGGTATTTATTCCCTAATAAGATAATAAATCTAAGAATAAAGAAGTAATATACAATTGTTCTGGGCTTCACTTGGACTGAAGTATGACATGAGTCACGAATAGTCTTGCTTTCCAATGTCCACTAAGTTATATAGCTATGTCAGTTCCTTAGTAGCGGAGAGCAGTGAAACAAAAGGTTAACTTAACAGATAAGGAAACATCTGTGATGGTGGCAGAATACTCTCCCACTGTTATGTCTGCTCAGCATCATCCACTAGATTTATTTTGGTAGTGGAGAGAGAAAAATAATTATAAGCCACTATGCTGTAGGCTATTGAAGGCCTAATATGACTGATTTGCTAGACATTTTGTAGATAAAGTTGCTAATTTATCTACTAATATTATTTTGGCAGAGTATTAGATGCAATGCATCATTTAACTATGCTGTTTTATTATGGATACTTTTTGGTTGGTGCAAGTTGTGGATATGGATGAACAACATGGAGGATTGAAGACTACCATGTCCTGCTGAGATAGCTTCCTATTATATCTCATGAAAACTTATAGGAGTTGATGTTGAACTTTGATGACTTTGAGGGATGATAAATCTCTACAGATTTAAAAGAACCAGAGGTGAGGCCTCTATTAAAATAATCCAATAGTTCAATTACTGTCCACAGATTAATTTACTATATTGAATAAAGCAAATGAAATGAGCATGTGGCTGCTTCTAAATTCCAGGCAATTGTTTTCCAATGTCCACTAAGGATGATACTAATTAGATTTTTTTTCTGGTTGTAGTTCCATAAACTAGTTTCCATGCTGCTGGATTTCTAGTGTGTCTGAATTCTTTCACCTCTTCATGAAACTTGTGGCTAACATGCAATGGGGATTACATTTATTTCTTGAAACATGAAAAAGTGTTGAGGAACATACATTTTTTAAAGTTGCCAAATACCAGCTGTAGACTTTGGAGAAAACTCAAGCAAGATTCCTGGATGGTCTTATTTGATCTTTCTGCCATACAGCTGCATGTCTATGGGGCCTAATGCACATGGCTAGAACTAGAAGCAGCGAAATTCTGCTGGATTGTGGGCTTCAGTTGGTGCCTAGTGATGTCAACTCTTGATTTCAGCTCTTGCCTTAGTATTTAAATTCTATTACAATTAATGTTTACACATAGTTTCCATCATCTCAAAAATGGTTACTGACTTCATATTTTTATTTGTATACACCACTTCTACTCCATTCCATAGATTCATTCATTGGTCTGGTGGCTTTCCCATTGTCTCAAGGAAGACAACACATTAATTAATTAATGCAAAGGATCAATTGTAGGGCCTATGAGAAACTTATTTGACTCTCATTGGCTGTATGCTTGCAGACAGGCCTCGAGTCGCCTTCGGGCTGAGAGGGGCGGTATAAAAGTATAATAAATAAAGGGAAAATTATCTATTCTAAATTTGCACAATTTATACTATAGAAAGTCCGCTTTTGCCACCTAAGTGGGACAGCCTAAGTGCTCAAAAATACTTCTCTTATTTCTATTTTTGTTTGCAGTTCCAGTCATTTTGCAAAACCAAGAAGTTCACCAGTCCCTAGTGGATTCCCACTAGGGACTATTAATGCATTTATTTCATTTTTTCTTTCTTTTTGGCCTGAGCCACCAAGTTGTAGAGGCCTGATTTATTCCAAAAGAGCACAGATTCTAAAACATTCTTAACAGATGAGAGACCAAGTTATAGAGTCTATATTTTATCTTAGAGAGTGAACTGTACAATAATACTCAGCAAAAAACATGATATACTGTACTTTGACAATTGTTATAGGGCAAAGAACACATTTATTAAAACATATTACAAAAAGGTGAAATATTCTGCAAATTAAAAATTGAATTGTAAGAATTTTAAGTGGACATTATTAATGAAAACACAGACTAATGGTGGAAGTGGGGTGGAGAGAGAGGAAGAGATAGACAGAGACACACCACACAGAGAGGACCTGAATTTCCTCATGGGGGATATCCTATAAATACTTATTTCAACTTTATTATGGTAAAATGGTTCAGTACTATGTCTCAGATACTTGTTCTGATTTTATGATTAAAGTCTGTACCAAATGAAGCTGTTGTTTAGTTGCCAAGCATGATCTAGACTCTAAATAGCAGCATGAATCAAGGAGGCAAGTGGGAACCCAAATAACCTCCTCTATGTAATTCATGGCACTTAGCAATTCTTTTTGTATTAGGAGACAGACCTGCACACTTCGAAATCATCAGACAAGTCATCATAAATCACAGGAGGTTTCTGAACTGCAGCTGTCACATCAGACCTTGTCTCAGCAGGTGCTCCATTTTCTGGAAGGGTCAAAATATCACTGCCTGAGCCATTCTCTGAACCGCTTTCCTCTTTTCTGGCTTTGCCTCGCCTAAGGTAAGATGATGGCTTTGACTCCTTGTGGTTGCACTTGGTCTGGTGGTTTTCCCATTGTCTCAAGGAATTCCTTGCCTCTAGAGAGGATAAAGAAGATAATGAGGGATGTGTTTCTTTACACTTTGAAGACTTTCTCCTACGGTGATTTAGAATTTGGCCTTTGGGATCCATCTCATTTTCTGGCTTCTTTTCTGCGTTTGTTCCCATTGTGGCAAGTTCAATGGCATTCTTAATAGATTGCCCATCAGGCCGAGTGTTTGAAGTACTTCGTCTTCTCATTCTTCTAGGCATGTTGGCTCTCTCTTTCTTTCTAACCAGGGCCCAGTGAGTCTCATCTGAAGATGTGGAATCAACCGATGCCTTGCGCAAATCATTCCATCTTGGATTTGAAACCTTGAGGTGTAATTTGCCATCCTTGTCTTTCCTTGGCTTTTCTGAATGGTCATCATGTTCGCCAGCCTCCTTCTTTCGCCTAACCCTTCGCTTCACTTGTTTCTTAACAGATTCTTTACTGGCAGGATTCAGCACCATGACAGGGGGTGATTTTTCAAACTTATCTTCTGATATGTCATGCAAGGTGGGAGATCTAAACAAAGCAGTAAGCAAAGATGGATGGAAAATGAGAAAACAAACGAGAGAGAAAGAGAGAGAGAGAGAAATAAAGCAATACAATGAATAAAGGGACACTGAAATGAAATAAAACTATGATTAAAAAGAAAAAAAATGGGAAGGACATAAACACAACACCAAAAACGACAAACAAAAGCTACATCAGAGCATAACTCCACAAAGGAGTTAGGCAAAAAGAAGACTATGAATTAATCGGACTAGGAACGTTCATATAGTACATACCTACAGATGTCCTGAGTAGAAGGGCAGACAGATAACTGTGACTGGCTTCTGGGAGCTGTCCCTGTGGTAGGGCTGCTTGCCTGTTGAAAGAAGTTAGATAACTTGGAATCTTTATCCATGAAATAAAACATTGATATTTTATTGCTTTTCCACATGATAAAAACAAAAGTTAGCCTGTGCATCTATTCACAGAGCTTTCAGATAGGCACAATTCGTAATGCAGGAAGTTGCTGCAAAAACAAAACCCATTTGAGGAACTAAGTATGTTCCAAGGGCTATAGTTGCATGACACACATACTTTTTTATTGTTTTGAGGAACAAACTTTCAGAGGCAAAGTTTTCACGTTGCAGAAGAGTTTAGCTGCATTGGGGAGTGAGAGTGGGGGAGAGGAAGAGAATAGGAAACAACAGCTGTTAAAAATAAAAAAATAAGGTTTCTTCTCAGAACAAACTGAAATGCACTCCTATTGTGTGGCTGTGTGTCAGATCTAGGGCAGAACTATTATCACTTTTCAGTGTAGGAAGGCAGAAGCTATGTAAATAGAAGATCTTATTTTTAAATATACCAGCAAAGCAATCCAGTTCCCTTACAGAAATTGGAGAAATGTAAAAATGATGAGGCGAAGACAGTCCTAGGTTTATAAAGAAACTCTACAACCCATTAGTATATTAAACAACTGAAGCAAAATATTTCCACTATGTGATTCCTACTAAGGATTTTAAGAGACATTTTCAGGCTAGCTAAACGCAAAAAGTGCTTTCAATGGGAAAGAACATATTTACTCTATTAGAAGCCTTCTGACAATATAATTTTCAACACAAGCTCTGTAGTTACCTGTTTTGTTATGGCCTGGGTGGCTATAGTATACATAAAATTAATCCGCCTTGAGTCACCGATAGGCTGAGAAAGGCAGTATGCAAGTATAGTAAATAAATAAAATAAATAATAATCTGTCTTAAAATTCAGAAGTTAACTTTAACCCTTTCTGGTACAAACTTTCAACGTAATGAGTGTGAGGATTTCATATGTAAGTTACACTGGACATCATCGACAGCCTCCAATAACACACAGTGGCTAGCCTTGCTGTTTCTATCAGAAGACTTAAAGTTCCTCCATATTACAGTCGCCTGTGCACCCTAAATACCTGACCCAAATGACTTGTAAAACTTATTTTGAGAGAAGAGAGTGGAAAGTCACAATTTATTTATATCCTCTCTTCTTCCCAGCACAGCTGAGATCTTGAGTTTGAATCCATTTAAACATGACCAGATTCTTCACTGGAAATGATTACTATGTAGGAAATCATGTGTGTTGACTGAGACAACTATATATGCATCATTTTCACTAACACATATTACTAGAATCTACAAATGTTGCAAGCTATAGCAATAGATGCACTTCTTACAATTCAGTCATCTTGAAAGGACCCTAACAAAAAATAGTTGCATCTATAAAAGAACACACTAGATCTAGTCTACTGTCTACCACTCCTGCCCCACTTTTACAACCATAGATTAAAACAGTGAGATTTTAATTTTTTAATAGAAAAAGTGCATGTTTAAACCAAAGTGGAGATTATTTCATCCATATTCTGCATTATTACCTTTCCGTGTCAAACGGCCAAAGAAAAGAAATTTGTCTTGAAAAAGGAGGAGGAAATACGCAAGATCTCTAGCTTCCTGTTAAAACTCAATTTTTCATATTCGTCAAGATAATCTATTTATTTTTTGAGAGACTACAGTTTGAACTCATTAAAAATAAAACCGAATTCTGGTGTGAGATTTGCACACCATATAATGTTTAAGACATGTGAATTCAACTATAATGAGTAAAACAGGGATAGCAAACTCTTAGCCATTGTTGGGCTGCTACCTCCCACCATTCCAGCTCCACAGTCTAAAATGGCTATGGTGGTTAGGATATGCAGTCCACCAGTACCCAGAGGGCTGTGCAATTTCCATCCCAGAGCTGGGCAGAGCTGGGCAGATTGTTCCAGATATTGCTGATATAGGTGTAAACGCAGACACATATACATCCATCTTTACATCAGAATGATCACTTGGCTTTCACAAATTAGCCATATGCACATTTTGAAGTGTATAGAGATGCACTTCTACATATGAAGCTGCTGAAATATATATACTACTGTACTAGAATCCTACTACGTTCCTTGGAGGCAAGAAATATTGTAGATACTGGGAACGTTGGGTACAGGATGAAGAAACCATTTTTTAAAAAAAATTCTCAGCATCTGTGATCGGTTTCAGTAATTCATGTGGGAGTTAGACATGTGTATCTGGAGACAAACATGGACCTTTTTTGTATGAGTATTTCTACACTGCAGGTCAAACTCTTCCATCAGTGTGTCAGTATTTTGAATGCATTCACTGTAAAGTTCCGTGCACTCGTTCAAGTTGAATTTTAAATGACCACTTCCTGAATGACTTCCCTTGTGCCTTGTAAACCTTTCTTGAAGCTGATTCCAGATAAAGTCCATACAAAAAAAAGGTTTTGCAGTTTATTACTTGTTTTTGTTTTATCTTGGAAAGTGCTACTATTTCATTAAGAAGAACACGTGCATACTGCTTTAAGGACTATTACATTAAAAAGAAATATAAGTTAAGAAATCACTTACTTCTCAATCTAAATAATAAAGATGGGTGTTGGACAAATGCTTGGTGGTGCAATTACAAGATATACATCTTTGTAAATAATGAAACCCCCTGCATGCTTTCACTATTCCTATGCTCATTGGCTTTCACTATTCCTATGCTCATTGGCATTTCGAGGGCTACATCAGCCTCTTCAAAGGGGCATTGAATCCATGAGTGGAGAATCTGTGGATACAGAGGGCCTACTATACTTTTTATACAGAGTAGTTGGTGCTCTTTAGTCTTTATCCAATTTGGGTCCTCAGACGATATTTTAACAACATCAAATGAAAAGGCAGGCTGGATATGGCCCATGGACCTGGAGTTTGACACATGTGCTGTAGAAAGTCAATAATGTAGTATCCCCAGTTTTCATTCAACTGGGCCCTAACTCTGCAGCTTATAGGTTGCAAGAATGGAAACCCATGCCACTGTCCGGGGGCATCGACGCAGCTAATTCTAGTGTCACTTCTGGGGAAAATCTTTGCCAGTTGAGGGGTGTTGTGCTAGTCTTCAGAATGAGAGATTTTAGTGACAAACCTGTAGCATATATCTTTAACCCAGGGCTGCCTCCAGGTTCGTTTAAAGCCGAGAAGCACATTTGTTTTTCCTTCTGTGTATCACTCTCAAAAGGCTGCTGGGAACTAAAGGGGTAGTATTTTCTCAGAAAAAACATCAATGTAAACACATATTTTATCACCATTTTGTAAATCTAAGTTACTCTGGGCAAGCCAGTACTGGTATGTAGCTCTTCCCACCCTGCTAATTGGTAAACAATTTAATTGGCCTAATTCTAACTCAATTTGCTGTAAGTTGTATTAAGTAAAAGAAAGAAAATTGAGAAAATGGTGTTTGGGATTGCATTCTTCTAATACAATTATATCATGAAAAATGTATGGAAAACATGTGCAGCAAATACAGTACAAGGCTGCAAGTTTATTAGAAAATATTTTGTCACAATCTCTCGTTTAGTGCCTTCATGATTTCTTGATTGGCTATATAAAAGAGTTTTGTTTCACAATGTAATGAACTTTAAATGGCACATTCCTTTATTTGACAATTACTCAAAAATATTTTAATTTTATGAAGTGCTGTTTTAATAAAAGAAAGTTACACCAGAGACCAGCTGCAGAAAATTAATCAAAGGAGATGATATCAGTGGAATAATTGAAAGCACTAATACAAGACATGTTTTATGGCAACCGACTTATAAACAAGTCAGCTCACAGCTTTATATTCACTGGGGAGCAGTTTGAACAAATCCACCTTTGTAGGGATGGCATTTGGGAATAAAGTTGTTGTTATTATTATTATTGTGTACATGTGAGACGGTTTACAGAGATGATGGGTAAAATAAGCCATTATAATAATTTTAAGTAATTTACTCATGACTAGTAAATTACTTAATTTACTCAGAGGCTTTGGGATGCTATGTGACTTTTTTTAACCATTTTACATTATTTTTAAATTAAAAGTTGAAGATTTTTATCATGATAATTATGTTTATACTAATAATGTTTTCTTTGTTATATTAATTATGGATTCCTATGTTCATTTGTGTGCATGGACATACTTTAATCATTTCAAGTATGGGTTAGGTAAAAATGATTTCTTGATGTGCAGATAGATAATTTTTCACACAGGCACCTCATTGACTATGTTTTAGTGCACCAGAGAAACATTTGTGATGTCCGTCATACTCGAGTGATTCCCAGTGCAGAATGTCAAACAGACCACCGCCTTGTAAGATGTAAACTAAATCTACACCTTAAACTCAAACCTAAGAGGGATGGCATCTTAAAGAGGAAACTCCAAGTCAATAATCTTCAACAGGCTGCTGTGAGAGACAACTTCCAGGCAAATCTGCAAACAAAACTTGAAGACCACCCTACAGATTTTTCTACTACAGCTCTTTGGCAACATAACAAAAACAGTATCCTGCAGTCTGCCGAAGAATCCCTAGGATTCTACCTCAAGAAAAACCAATTGGTTTGAAAACAACCAAGAGATCCAGGAGCTGTTGGCAAAGAAGAGAACTGCTCACCAGGCACACCTTGCCCAGCCATCTTGCCATGTAAGAAAAACAGCCTTCCATTTCGCATGTAGTAAACTCCAACAAAAACTCCGAGACATTCAGAACAAATGGTGGATCAATTTAGCAGAAAAGACACGACGTTGTGTAGAACTGGGTGAACCAAGTGGATTTTACAAACCTCTCAAAGCAGTGTTTGGACCTAGTTATAAGTATAGAGGGTCAAACACTAATTACTGATAAAGCCTCCATCCTGAACCGATGGGCTGAACATTTTCAGAGTCTCTTCAGTGCCAACCGAGTTGTCCAAGGTTCAACTATCCAACACATGATACAACAACCAATGAAAAATGAACTGGACACAGCTCCCACTCTGGAAGAGACTCTTAAGACCATACAGCAGTTGAAAAATGGCAAGGCAGCCGGGATCGATGGAATCCCACCTGAAGCTTGGAAACAGGGAGGTCATGTACTCCATGCTAAATTACACAAGCTCCTTACAAGTTGCTTGGAAAAAGGTGAACTGCCATCAGATCTCCAAGATGCAGTTATCATCACCCTGTATAAGAAAAAAGGAACAAAATCCGATTGTTCAAACTATCGAGGTATAACACTGCTCTCCATTGCTGAAAAATCCTTGCAAAGGATACTCCTGAACAGATTAGTTCCTGCTATTGCAGAAGAACTTCTCCCTGAAAGCCAATGAGGCTTCAGAGCTAATAGGAGCACCACAGATATGGTATCTGCCCTTAGACAATTGCAAGAGAAATGTAGAGAGCAGAACAAAGGACTCTATGTAACATTTGTCGACCTCACCAAAGCCTTCGACACTGTGAGTAGAAAAGGTCTGTGGCAGATCCTGGAACGACTAGGATGTCCCCCCAAATTCCTCAAAATGATTATCCTGCTACATGAGGGCCAGCACGGTCAAGTCAGATACGGCGATGCTCTCTCAGAGCCCTTTCTAATAACTAATGGAGTGAAACAAGGTTGTGTTCTTGCATCAATCCTAGTTACAATCTTCTTCAGCATGATGCTCCAAAGGGCTACAGCAGATCTTGAAGAAGAAGACGGCATATATATATATAGACGTCTGAGGGCTCGCACTAAGACTCTAAACTATCTAGTCCATGAGCTGCTTTTTGCTGATGCTGCTGCCCTTGCCGCCCATACAGAAGCATCTCTGCAGCGCCTAACATCTTGCTTTGAAACAGCTGCAGAGCTGTTTGGGCTGGAAGTCAGCCTGAAAAAAACAGAAGTTCTCTACCAGCCCACACCACAGGAAGAACACCATCATCCCGTCAGCATAGGCAAATCTGTGCTTAAATCCGTTCAGCAGTTCACCTACTTGGGAAGCATCATCTCTTCAGATGCCAAGATTGATAAAGAGATAGATCACAGATTAGCAAAGGTATATAGTGCATTCGGAAGGCTTCACAAAAGAGTATTGAGTAACAAACACCTGAGGCAAAGCACAAAAATCAGTGTGTACAGAGCTATCATACCATCTATTCTCCTATATGGGTCTGAAACATGGGTCACCTATCATCAACACCTATGACTCCTCGAATGTTTCATCAGCGCTGTCTTCGCACAATCCTAAATATACACTGGACTGACTATGTGACGAATGTTGCTGTCTTTGAGCATTGAGACCATGCTATTGAGAACACAACTGCACTGGGCATGGTACGTCTCTAGGATGGAGGACCGTTGTCTCCCAAAGATACTACTCTATGGTGTACTCGCCACAGGTCAGCACAAGAGAGGGAGCCCAAAAAAGAGATATAAGGACTCCCTGAAATAACATCTCAGGCTTGGCCAGATTGATCACCAACGATGGTCCACCCTGGCCTCACATCGGGAGGCATGGAGATGCACTATCCACAATGCTGCAGCCTCTTTCGAGAAGACACGCTGAATGGGTCTCAAAGAGAAACGACAACGCAGAAAGAACCACAACCTGGAAACAACATCACCCAAGGAGACTTTCTGCTGTGCTTTCTGCAACCAGACTTGCCTATCTCGGATTGGCCTTTTTAGCCATCAACACACTTGTAGAAAGTGTGGGATGAGTCCTTCCTGAATCTTTGCTCGTGAAGAAAAGCCAAGAAATATGATGATGATGATAATCTGAAGAAATTAGATGCACATTCTATTCTTCCATATTCAGAAAAATAAAGGCACCGGGAATGTGGCGCAGCTGGCTGGGTGTCAGCTGCATAATATCTCTACTGACCAGAAGGTCATGAGTTCGAGGCCTGCCCGGGTCGGGGAGAGCTCTCGACCAATTAAGTGTAGCTTGTTGTCCACCTTTGCAACCTGAAAGACAGTTGCATCTGTCAAGTAGGAAATTAAGGTACCACGTTGTGGGGAGGCTAATTTTAACTGATTTATGAGGCCATAAATATCTCCAGGAAATATGTGAAGGAATACGACAGCTCCTCCTGGTGGCCAAAAAAGACGGAATGTCAGTAGCCTCTGTGTCTCTGTCTAAATGATGTATGACTATATGTTGCATTGTAATCCGCCCTGAGTCCCCTGTGGGGTGAGAAGGGCGGAATATAAATGAAGTAAATAAAAAAAAAATTTTTAATATTCTTCTGACAATATTTAATTGTTATACAGTCTCATAAAAGTAGTTTATATGCCCCTTTAATTCTTATATGCTATATTTAGTTTGATATTACTCGGATTAGAACAGCCACTATAAAATTATTTCCTTGGTTTTTACTAGTAACGTTAATTTTGAGGAAATAATAGGATTATACTACGCAGTAACATGAGTGACTGCATCATGAATATAATAATAATAATATCTCATTGAATTGCTGGGTTAGTGGCCAACATTTACTGTAATTTAGAATAAGTTTTTAAATAAGATAAACTCAGGCACAGTGTTTTGGGATAAGCCCAATGTACAGTAACTTTTTTATTTGTATCTCTATTTCAATAATTCAAATTGTGGTTTTGACTTTTTGTAGATTTCATTATTCATGGATTTGATTAAAATGTTTTCTCTATTGTCAGCCTTGTCTTGTCATATTGGACATCTTACAGATTTCCAGAGATAACACCTCTCTAGGAATCTCCTGGTCCTCCAGTGTGATTTTATGTTCACCTATCTGCAGATGTCGGACGTAACGTCATGCTGGAAGACCTTGATATTCCTAGAGAGGTCTTCTTTTAGGTTGAAAATTTGCAATTTTTTATGTTTTTCCACCTTCATTGGGGTTCTGTGCCTCCAATCCCAGCAGAAGTGGAGAGCTAAGTGTATTTTATTCATATTACACTCCCAACATGGGTCTCAAGGCAAAAACTGCAACAAAGTGCAGCTGAACAAAGCAATAACAATGATTCCCAAAGGGTTTTTGCAAAAATCAAGTAAAGATATACAATTACTTGAGAATAAAATCATATGCAAAAAAAAAGTACAAGGCACCCCCCCCCCCTTGAGAGAATCTTCTACATAACTAGTCAATCTCTAAAAGCCTGGGAATGGAGCATCATGGAGATTAACATAGGTCAATACTAGATCTATAGTTGGTCAATACTCAGGCTGACTCATATAGGGAGGCAAACCTGGAAATTCTACATGGAAATAAACTGATAGCTAGAGAAGCTATAGGGGAGTTCTCTATTTTTTAGCCAGCTATAGGCAGCTATCTGGGCATGGTATTTTGGCTTTACTAAATGTTCCCGTTTCCAAAGGCAGAACTCATTACAGTAAATCAAACAAGGTATGTGTTCTCATAGCCAGTCTGACATCTCAAAGAATGAGTTGAACTGTGTAAATATGCTGTTGGCCACTGCCAAAAGCTGGGCATCCAAGCTCAGGGTTGGATCTAAGCCATAGATCTGACATTCCTCAAAGTCACAATAGGAATAGGAATCTCTATTCACTGATCTACCTTTTCAGGACTCAGAAGTACCTCTGTCTTGCCAGGATTAAAGTTTGATTTGTTTCTCTCATCCATTTCAAAAGTAATGGGACTTCAAAACTAAATACTGATTAAATATCACATCCTAAGTAGACATAAATCTTACCTGAGAATAATGTACTCAAAAATCAAAAATATTGATATGTTTGTCATTAAGAGTCAATTACAATAATGCCAAAATAAACAAGTGGCTTTGTCCTTCAGATATTTAAGCACATCCCATCGTTTTTTCGTCGGAATCACTCCAAAGGAAATGTGCCTCAAATTACAGTCAAAATAATCTGTCACAGGAGATTTTTCTGAGAGTAACTTACCTTTGAAATGTTACTTGATCGGCTTGTAGAGCGGCCTGGAGATTTCTCATTCTGAAAAGAGAATGATACAGATTGCTTAGATGGTGGCATACATATACATTTAACATACACAACTTTCATTTCTCACAGCTACAGAGGTTGTACAAATTAGGATTAGTAGCCAGAATTTTCAGAAAGTGCTTTAAACATACTCAAGAACTTTGATTAATCAAAAAAAGTTTTCATTTTTGTTTTAAGCTTCTTGACACTGTCCCAAAAGCTGTTGTTTTTTTAAAATCCCTGCACTTTCAAGAGTAGCTTCAAATGACATGGATAATAGGAAAATTGTCTGTGTATGTAAAACAGAGGTGTAAGTAATTGCCATGCATGATGATGACATCATCCTCCAGGGACTCAATACGACATCCATTGTACAGTGATGACATCAGCTGCCAGACCCTCCAAAAGCTACCCAGCATATGATACCTTTATCATGCAAAACCTTCTATGAACCATTATGGCATTATTCTTGACATTAGAGGAAAATCATTGGTGGACAACGTGGGAATGCTGGAGAAGGGCAGAACAAAAGGCTGCCAAGGATTGCTTCTGCGTTTATTCTTGCTCTGATTACATTCATGGCAGCCAGTGCACAATTATGTATGCATCTTCCAGATTATACATAGTCATGCACCAGTTATCAGAAGATAATCAGAAATGATCCTCAGATACTCCCTCACTATATGGCTGTGTTGGGGAATAACACTGAAAAGGTGATTTGAAGACTTTAGGAAGACAAAAAAGAGGAAATTTCTCTCATTGGCTTTTCCCAACATGTGACAAGGTTCTTTTTTCATCCTCCCCACAAGTCGTTCCAAACTGGGTTAAACATGCATGTCCACCATTAAGAAAGCCATTCCGAAAATTCTGAATTAATTCGGGAAATTTCAAAGTTTTTCTGGAAAATTTCGGAAGTCATTGAGATTCAAAGCGCCAGCGCCCCCTATACCCGGAACAAATTTTGAACCATTTTTGGGGGGATCAAACAGACCTATTGAACGCACATTAGGATAACAGCAAAGTCTTTATATTTCAGGTAATCAGAGCTTCCAAATATGAAAGTATTATTGTTATATCACCAGTAGGACTGAGTTTCAAGTCAAAAAGTTACTATTTCAAAGGGAGATTATTATTCCTAGAAGGAAGGAGAGCTAATATAACCTCCCAGTTAGTGGATGATTGCTAACAGAAATCCTTTTAACTGGGAATGCTATAGGTTGAAGCTTGCAATTTAGCTGGTCACTCATTGAATGATGGCAACCAACCATCCTGCTACACAAGGTGGTGGTCAAAAGCTGCCTGCATCGTTGTTGCAAATGTCATCTATGCCAATTACAATACACATGAAGCTGAAACATGTACATACGTTATTAAAAAAAATAAATCCTATTGAACTCAATAATGCTTACTTCTGAGTTAACATATATAAATTCATATGGTTAATCACCAATTCGTTGGTATAGAAAACAAAACAAATATTTCAAGCCTTGATAAGATGACAGTGATGCTACGATAATTGTGATAATATCTTCTGACAGAATATGATGCATATTTCTTAAACAGATCCTTTCAAGTCTACCTGTAGAATTATGCTTTAATCTATTAAAATTAAATTAAGAGAATCTGATCTAATATAGTCTTCATTTTAAAGTACTAATTAGATGTAAATGAGGTAGAAGAATAATTAGAGTATTGTCCATTGTGGTAAAAACAGCAGTACTTTATCTTCAATAAAGAAGACAATTTCCTTGTTTACAAAAACACAGTTGTTATTTCTTAATTAAACTAAATAACAAGGTTATGAACTGCTTCAACACAGATTATAGCTAATTGAATTTAAAATGCACCTCAGTCAATTTCTTTACATAGTACAATCAAGATGGGAAACCCCACATGCTATACTTGTTTAATATGAATGCAGTCTGCAAACAGACACACAGTAATAGCACGATCCATTACTTATGCCACAGCTTTATACAAATCAGGAACAGAAATGCTATCTAAATGAAATGGTCTTTTTCCAACTGGCAGGAAACCAGACAATGAAGACTACAGAAGTTATTACTTTAAAGATGTAGAAAGGAGCTACACATCTTTTCAGTTTTATTCTAAGGCAGTGGTTCTCAACCTGTGGGTCCGCATGTGTTTTGGCCTTCAACTCCCAGAAATCCTAACAGCTTGCAAACTGGCTGGGCTTTCTGGGAGTTGTAGGCCAAAACACCTGGAAGCCCACTGTTATAAGGGAAGTGCAAGAATGCCAAATCAGGGTGATGGTGGTGGTTGGGTACTTGAATGTCATATGCATTTTCCTATTATTACTAATATTTCTATTTCTATTAGTAATAGACATTTATATTACTCTTATTTTTAATTTCTCTAATTCATCCTGCATTATTCAGTAATGATTGCATCAAAAGGTTTCAATTTATTTGGGTTGTATCTGTGTGTGTCATGGTCACCCTCTGCTGCTTCTCTGCTAATGTCTAAATTACCAGGCAATTATAAATGACCTGCAAGACTGCACCCAATCCGCAATTTACATTTTTTATGCCAGCCTAGGTAAGAGAGCTTGAATATCTGGATTCTGTTTATTCAAGTATCTTGTATGAAATTACAATATAGTGTACCACATATTTTGACACCCTCCCACCTAGGGTGGGGAGCAAAAATAATTTGCTTTAAAACACAGTATACTATCAGCTTAAAGTCATTTTTCTAATATAAATATTTTTATCATGCTGCTCTGTGCAATATAAAATCTATACACTGGAGCCATTATACTTTCTGACAGGAAATAAAATGTAAGACAGTAGACTACACAAAAGAAAAAAAGATAATATAAAAGATTTAGCTGTTTTGTTCATAAGTCAATTTTGCTAAGTTTTTAACCCTTGTTCCTGACTGGACAGATATATTGCAAAGTTTATTTTAAGAACAGTGCTCTCAACCATTAAACTTTTACTCATCTTCTGTTTACTAGCAGTATTATACTGCAAACCTCTCTGTACATGCTTTTATTTTAAATGCTTAGCAAATAACCTCAGAAAACAGGCAAAAGTTGGCGAATGTAAGCAAGCATGAAGGCACCCAAGTCTCATTAATGGGATATCGTATTTCCGTGAACCAAAACTCCTTCCCATTGGTAAACCTCTTTTCCATTGATAAATCTGCTTATTTGTGTTGGGAAACTTCCTGGCTCGCAGTGATGCGATCAGAGTTATTGGCTGATATGCTCTGGCGGACCTGCTGCGGGCAAGACCAACCTATTATTCTATCAAGTAATCTCAGTCACCCTTTTATGTTCTAGATTACCTTTGTGATTACTTTCAAAGTTTTTCTGGAAAATTTCGAAGTCATTGAGATTCAAAGCGCCAGCGCCCCCTATACCCGGAACAAATTTTGAACCATTTTTGGGGGATCAAACAGACCTATTGAACGCACATTAGGATAACAGCAAAGTCTTTATATTTCAGGTAATCAGAGAACATGCTTCCAAATATGAAAGTATTATTGTTATATCACCAGTAGGACTGAGTTTCAAGTCAAAAAGTTACTATTTCAAAGGGAGATTATTATTCCTAGAAGGAAGGAGAGCTAATATAATCTCCCAGTTAGTGGATGATTGCTAACAGAAATCCTTTTAACTGGGAATGCTATAGGTTGAATCTTGCAATTTAGCTGGCCACTCATTGAATGATGGCAACCAACCATCCTGCTACACAAGGGGGTGGTCAAAACATCATTGTTGCAAATGTCATCTATGCCAATTACAATACACATGAAGCTGAAACATGTACATACCGTACATTATTAAAAAAATAAATCCTATTGAACTCAATAATGCTTACTTCTGAGTTAACATATATAAATTCATATGGTATAGAAAACAAAACAAATATTCCAAGCCTTGATAAGATGACAGTGATGCTACGATAATTGTGATAATATCTTCTGACAGAATATGATGCATATTTCTTAAACAGATCTTTTCAAGTCCACCTGTAGAATTATGCTTTAATCTATTAAAATTAAATCAAGCGAATCTGATCTAATATAGTCTTCATTTTAAAGTACTAATTAGATGTAAATGAGGTAGAAGAATAATTAGAGTATTGTCCATTGTGGTAAAAACAGCAGTGCTTTATCTTCAATAAAGAAGACAATATTCTTGTTTACAAAAAACACAGTTGTTATTTCTTAATTAAACTAAATAACAAGGTTATGAACTGCTTCAACACAGATTATAGCTAATTGAATTTAAAATGCACCTCAGTCAATTTCTTTACATAGTACAATCAAGATGGGAAACCCCACATGCTATACTTGTTTAATATGAATGCAGTCTGCAAACAGACACACAGTAATAGCACGATCCATTACTTATGCCACAGCTTTATACAAATCAGGAACAGAAATGCTATCTAAATGAAATGGTCTTTTTCCAACTGGCAGGAAACCAGACAATGAAGACTACAGAAGTTATTACTTTAAAGATGTAGAAAGGAGCTACACATCTTTTTCAGTTTTATTCTAAGGCAGTGGTTCTCAACCTGTGGGTCCGCATGTGTTTTGGCCTTCAACTCCCAGAAATCCTAACAGCTTGCAAACTGGCTGGGCTTTCTGGGAGTTGTAGGCCAAAACACCTGGGAGCCCACTGTTATAAGGGAAGTGCAGGAACCTTGATATAGATTGGAATGCAAAATCAGGGTGATGGTGGTGGTTGGGTACTTGAATGTCATATGCATTTTCCTATTATTACTAATATTTCTATTTCTATTAGTAATAGACATTTATATTACTCTTATTTTTAATTTCTCTAATTCATCCTGCATTATTCAGTAATGATTGCATCAAAAGGTTTCAATTTATTTGGGTTGTATCTGTGTGTGTCATGGTCACCCTCTGCTGCTTCTCTGCTAATGTCTAAATTACCAGGCAATTATAAATGACCTGCAAGACTGCACCCAATCCGCAATTTACATTTTTTATGCCAGCCTAGGTAAGAGAGCTTGAATATCTGGATTCTGTTTATTCAAGTATCTTGTATGAAATTACAATATATTGTACCACATATTTTGACACCCTCCCCACCTAGGGTGGGGAGCAAAAAATAATTTGCTTTAAAACACAGTATACTATCAGCTTAAAGTCATTTTTCTAATATAAATATTTTTATCATGCTGCTCTGTGCAATATAAAATCTATACACTGGAGCCATTATACTTTCCTGACAGAAAATAAAATGTAAGACGGTAGACTACACAAAAGAAAAAGAGAGAATATAAAAGATTTAACTGTCATAAGTCAATTTTGCTAAGTTTTTAACCCTTGTTCCTGACTGGACAGATATATTGCACAGTCTATTTTAAGAACAGTGCTCCCAACCACGAAACTTTTACTCATCTTCTGTTTACTAGCAGTATTATACTGCAAACCTCTCTGTACATGCTTTTATTTTAAATGCTTAGCAAATAACCTCAGAAAACAGGCAAAAGTTGGCGAATGTAAGCAAGCATGAAGGCACCCAAGTCTCATTAATGGGATATCGTATTTCCGTGAACCAAAACTCCTTCCCATTGGTAAACCTCTTTTCCATTGATAAATCTGCTTATTTGTGTTGGGAAACTTCCTGGCTCGCAGTGATGCGATCAGAGTTATTGGCTGATATGCTCTGGCGGACCTGCTGCGGGGAAGACCAACCTATTATTCTATCAAGTAATCTCAATCATCCTTTTATGTTCTAGACTACCTTTGTGATTACTTGGCTTGGAAATTAAGTTAATCATGGGACTATTTGCGTTTGACATCAATATAATGCTGGTTACGTGCCCCTCACGGGGCAGGCCTTTAAAAATACTTGGACTTTAAACTATGCAACAATTGTTTCCACCAGGATGATATAGAACAGAAGGGAAATTTTGGCTTTCTGAAATGTAGATAGACAAACTTCCACAAGCTCTCACGCTCTATGAAACTGAGACATTGTAGTCCAAAATATTGAAGAACAATATTTCATTACTCCTTGATTATAGGGAATTAGATAATGATATTTATCCCTGCAACAATCATCTTTTGTCCTCATCTTCCCTCCAATTCATAATCGATCTCTTACCAAAAAAGAAAACCAATACACTTGTGTCATAGATATCCTGATCAAAATACATTTGGCTGAAGAATGGACAGATAGGACATATAAAGAAAAATAAAATACATTTGCCCCCACATGTTCTTTATTCAGGACTACATCCAGCTCTTTGGTCTCTCTGGGACAGCTATTTATCCACTCTCTACAAAATATCAATGTTTAGATTCTTTAATATAGAAGACAAATCAAATTACCGGTAGTTTGGAAGATAGAGTAACTTACAACACAATCTATCAGATCATATTAATTGGCAGAGAGCAGTCCATTAACATCCAAAATGAAATACCGGCCAAGTATTTGACTAACAGCTAAAAGGAAATAATGGTAATTAAAAACAAGGAATGGAGGACCGTAATTTAGTGCAGAGCCAGAAAACAAATCTGCTTGATTATTTCATTTTCAGTACTTCAAATGACAACCTCTCTCACATACTAACCATACCATGGAGAAGCAACGAGGTCATGGTGCATTTGACAGATTTACAATATTCAAAAAGTGAAGCCTACAGAGAGTGGCCCCTATTATGAATCAGAATATTGAAAATAAATGTTTTCTACTTCTCTGTCTTGTGTGGTTTGATAAGGCATAACACTTAAAATGTGTATAAGAGGAAGATTTCTATGTAAGCTACTTTATCAATTTTTTAAAATACTTTTCTTCACTGAACAAAGGACCACAATAAAAATAAATCATGTTGATTTTACTAGCCATTTTTATACATAACTGCTTCCAAACTGAATGAAAGTTTTCTACATCCAAGAAGATTTCTATGTGCAGTATCTAGGGATACTGATTGTGTTATTATGTCACTATATTAATAAAGAAATATACACACAAGTCTTGATTAGCCGCTCATCTGACTGGATGAAGGAGTAACATTAGGATCAGAGCATGCAAGCTATGTTCCCATGTTCCTAAAACCACATTGAACTGAATGAAATTACACCACACTATTTCATGTTCAATACACACGTGAACCTGCTGGGTGCATGGGATTAATTTGGAGTGGGTCTTTCCATATTTCTTCATATTTTAACCATTCATTTAGCCCTCAAGGCATTCAAGCAAATGTCTGAATATGTACTATTACCTTCCCACTTTGCTTTCTGCTTCCATGATACATACCCTGGTAAACAAAATATATGCACAACCAATTAAAGAAAATTTTAATTTGCCTATGATTATATTTGTTTTGTTCTTGAGGCCCAGATAGTAAATTGTCCATTTTATTTGATACAGTAATGGGAAGTATGAGGCCCTAAGAAAAAAGACCACTAGCTCCAACTGAAAGCTCAAATCCAGGTACAAATATTACAGTAATTCAGGGACCTAAACAAAGACTGAAATCTTCTTAGTGACTTACACTTGCATAACTGGTGTTATGCAAGCATAAACCTTTTATGATGTCATACAAGGAGTATCTTGTACATTTTTATGCAATAGTTTCTATCAAGTTGCACAACAGCTGCTGGACAGCAGCCATGTGCAGCTCCACACTACCAACAGAAAAGTTCTCTCAAAAAACTTCCCATTCACAGTATGTTGGTGTAACTTTATGCTACTCCAGAGTCACACAATATCACGAGCAGACACATCAGTACCCTCAGGCAATGACAGTGAAATCTTTCTTACAGCTCTTCCAGACAGGCCCTATATCCCGGATCTGATCCCAGGTTTTCTGTTTATCCCAGATTACCTGGCAGTGGGGACTCACATAATCTAGTTTAATGCAGAAAACCTGGGATCAGATCCTGAGATATGTCTGAAATGGCCCTTAGTGAAGTAAACCATATACTGAATAAACTGACACTATGAGTAAACTGGATCAGGGAATGGGGCAGATGGCATCCCATGCCTGAGGACTGATTGCCATTTCCATTAATAAACTCATCATAAAAAAACAAACCACATCTCAGGTTCATGTATCTTGTGCTGGAAATCACAACTCACTCCTTAAATCAGTTTCCTAACTTTCGCTACCTTCCTATTTCTTATCAATACTTGAAGATGACAGGAGAACATGGAGAACCTACCACAGGCTGCATCTGTACCCTAGGTCTACCACACATACTGATAAACTTTCACAAATTTGGGATTCTCTTTCCCCTGCTTAAAATAATGGCCCTAACCATAGGTCTAAAGAAATTAAAAATATTATTTTTACCCAAATAACGAAAGAGTTGGAGTGCAGCTAGCTTTTCTGCTCATTCAATTCTTCTCTCTTGCTTTAATTGGTTAGCTCCTTAGTCTCTGTCTATCCAACCATGTTGTGCAATTGAATATTCTTATCCTACTAAATACATCAAAAACGTCAAACAAAAGAAATCAAAAGTCAAAACTGGAAGAACAAAGTCAACACTGCAGAATTAATGCAGTTTGACATCACTCTAACTGCCATGGCTCAATGCTATGGAATCCTGGGAGTTCTAGTTTGGTGATGCAACAATACTCTTTGGGCAGACAAGAGAAAAAAAAATCTTGTATAACTATAACTTCCAGGAGTTCATAACAGTAAATGGCAATCAAAGTAATGTCAAACTGCATTAATACTATGGTGTACATACATCCTAAGTCACTTCTCATTGGTTGTTTGCTTGCTTTTTCAGGTCTAGTGTGGCCCATTGAGGACCTGTCTGAACCAATGTTTAAATGCATTTTATAGTTTGCCACTCCACTGATTTTTCAGCATCGGATTGAGTCAATTTTCATGGTAGGCTTTTATAACACATTACTTGCCTTTAGGGACTCAAGAACACAAAAAGGGTGGATGTTAAGATTTAACTTTTATCCCTAGATTACTAGGCAATTTGAAAGTAAACTGTTGCAAAAACAGCTAGTTGACAAATCAAACTATATGGAAATCTATATATATAAAGGAAGAGTCGTCATGGAACGACCGTCCCAAACAGAGAAACCTTACAACGCAGAGACACCAAACTTGCCAACAGAAATAGGCCTCAGACAAGGTAGGTTTGTAGCAAAGAAACTTTCCCCAAAACAACGAGTAAAAACCTACATTTCCCAGCATCCTCCGGGGCTGCCAACGACTCTCCCAGCCTCTACATTCTGACAACATGATTGGCTGCCAATAAGGGCGGATTTGCATAACTCCTGTACTGGCCAGCCAACATGAACATTCCGACCCATAATAAACTGTCAGAGGAGGATAAGGCAAAGGGCTGAGGCACAAACACAAACACCCAATTCACTTCCCACAGAAAATTTACACCCCTACAAATCACAGACCACGCCCAAAATTGACAGTAAGGCTTCATTAACTTAATTTCCCTGACTAGGCCTCACTTAATGGAATGCTGTTTACGCTCTGAATTGACAGTAAGGCTTCATTAACTTGATTCTCCCACTAGCCCTCAGCTCATTGGACATTGTGTATGGTCTGAATTGACAGTAAGGCTTCATTAACTTGCTGTTCCTGACTAGGCCTCAGCTCATGGGACATTGTGTATGGCCTGAATTTACAGTAACCTACCTTGGCACACAGAGCCCCTATGACCCACGCTACATTCTACTACAGTTTGGAGGAGGGTGGACCATGGATTATGGGACTTGAAGTACCTCCATGGATAATGGGATTTGTAGTACTTCAAAACCCATCATTCCCCACAGACCACTGTGTCCAAGAACCAAGACCGATAAAGACCAAACTTGGCAAACAATGCACCCCATGACCCACACTCCATCCGACTGCAGATTACAGGAGGACACACCATGGATAATGGGATTTCAAGTGCCTCCACTCACTTCCAAAGTACCCCACCCACACACGCATCAACCTCTACATCAACACAGCAGACAGAAAGACAAAAAACATTGTATATCCACAAGCTATGCAGAACGCCAGCAACACCACACAACAAATGTCCCCTCCCCTTCCCCCCCACACAAAGGAAAAACAATGCACGAACTATCCGTAGCAAGCTGGCAATCCCTGCTGGCACAGAGTGAGGCTTAGTCATGGGTTCAGGCTACGGCTCAGACACACACAGTAGAACGGATGCAGTTTGGCCCCAATTTTAACTCAATGCGATGGGGTCCTGGGAGCTCTACTTTCATGCTGAATTTATTTATTTATTTACTGTATTTGTATACCACCTTTCTTAGCCTTTCGGCGACTCAAGGCGTTTTACAGGCAGCAAATTATACACACATCAAAATGCACATAAAACATTAAATCTTAATATATAAAAATTTTAGTGTCGTCGTTAGTACCTTAAAAACAAAAAAGCAATGAATGGAAACACACCAAATTTGGCAAAACAATGTATCACAATGCAAGGTGTGACCAAGGGAAAAAAAGGACTAAAAGCTACTTACAAATCCTAAAAAAGGATAACATGCCACTGGACATGCGTACAGGGAGGGGGGTGCGCATGCACACACAGAAAAACTCGGGGCAGAGCAGCGCCAAGGCTTGAGCCAGGGAGAAGAAGCTGCTGGTGCCGACGCTGGTTGTTATGGCGACTGTGCCTTGCCAAGGCCTGGCCTGCCTTCCTCAGGCACAGCTGCAGGCAAAGAGGCTCCACCTTCTCATCCTCCCTGGACTCCTGACAGTCCTAGGTGTGACCAACAATATTAAAACATCAAAAATTAAAACTTACAAAGTTCAGGCTTAACCTTTATGGTCACCTTGCCGCTGCGGTAAGGTTAAGCCTGAACGCTTCGCT
The DNA here is from genome assembly GCA_030556195.1 of Anolis apletophallus. Taxonomy (NCBI): domain Eukaryota; kingdom Metazoa; phylum Chordata; class Lepidosauria; order Squamata; family Anolidae; genus Anolis; species Anolis apletophallus. The sequence continues at coordinate 49,195,135 of JARBWK010000012.1, read as the reverse complement.
GATTGATAATTGGACTACGGAAAATCTATCTATGGCCTTGAAAAAGCCCCGCCCGGGGGCGAAACGGGGGAGTGGCCCCGAGAAGTTTGGCATCGCCAGCCCGTCGGCCAACTTTTGAACTATATTACTGGGAGCATATTTAACCTCCTGGGTCCTTTTGTCATCCGCTGTTTGGACTTCACAGCACTGTGAAATTCATCCCCTTATTTTTGGACTACCTTGGATTGTTTCAGGGAGGCTGCGATGTTTACTTTCTTATCAATGCTCTACTCTATGTATGTTTATCCATGCTGTATGAGCGCCTCCTAAGAATATCTATCATGTCTGGTATGTCCTGGTTGTGATATATACATATATATATACCAGTGCTGTGCATTATATGATAATCAAATAGATACATTTTATATCGAAGTCTTGTGACTTGTTGTGTTGTTTTCATTCAACCATAGATGTCATAGATAGGTAAATAGAGTTGGAAGGGAATCTAATATATAGATAAATAAATAGATATTAGGTAGGTATAGACCACTAATATAGAATCCTAGCGTTGGGAGGGACCTGAAGGGGTAATCCAGCCGAACCCCATTCTGTAGGAAGGTGCTGTCAAACCCCTCCTGACAGATGGCCATCCGGCCATAGATATGACAGATAGATAAATAGATAAAGACACATATAGATAGAGTTGGAAGGAACCAAATAGATAAATAGAGTTGGAAGGGACCCCAAAGGTCATCCAGTCCAACCCCATTCTGCAGGAAGGTGCTGTCAAACCTCTCCCGACAGATGGCCATCCAGCCATAGGTATGAGAGAGATAACTGACAAAGGAACAAGACAGATGGTTTACTCACAAGCTTTAAGAAATACAATATATTAAAAACAAGCACTTCCTCATTATTTACTTTTGCATACCACCAGACTATGCCACAGCAACGCGTGGCCAGGTACAGCTAGTACAATATAAAACCACAAGAGAAACAATAAGCAACAGCCAGGAGACAAGTGTTTCTAAAGTCTCTTCCTCAGTCCCCTTTTTCCTCTTAGCTGGCTTGGGGGGGGGAGCATTTCCTCCTTCTTCTCCTGAGGTGGCAGGCAGATGGAGTATAGTTGCTGGGGGGAGAGCTCCCAACCGATGACCCAGGAGACATGGTGGATATTTGTCTTCCTGGCTCCCCCTCTTCATTCTGGCTTCAGAATGTCAGTTGGAAGCCATCTCTGCCAAGGAGGACTGGTGCCCTGTCAAACTATGGATTCCACAGCATTGAGCCATGCTTGTGGCAGCCCTGTGGTTTGGACTTTGTTTTCCAGAATTGGACACACTGGCTAAGGCTTCTGGGAGATGGAGTTCCATGTGTAGGCTTGAAAGGTGCCCTGGAGAGGGGGGGGGGGGTTGCTCTGTGTTTGTTTCCTCTCTCCACCTCCTTTGTGTCTCCATCCGGCCGAGGAAGAAAGGGCGTCACTCCGGGTCCACCCTCTCTTCCCAAAGATTGCACCCAGCCACCCCCAAAACCCAAGGTGAGGAGGCAGAGCGGCGGCAGCTCTTCCTCGTGAAAGGTCTCCGGCCTCTGTTTTTATGGGAAGGAAAAGCAGTGTGCATCTACACAGGGATGCATAGGCTTCAACTCCCAGAAATTATTACCTCTTAGATTTCTGGGTGAAGTCCAAAACTACTGAGACTACACCATGCATAGGCAAACTTTATCCCTCGAGGTGTTTGAGACTTCCCTAACAGCCTCAATCCCTAACAGCCTCAGGCCCTTTCCTTTTCCTTTTCTTCTTAAGCGGCTGAGGGGGAATAGGAGGGGGCCTTAGGCTGTTCGGAACTGTGGGAGTTGGTCCAAAACAACTGGAGGGCCCAAAATGGGAATTCCAGACAGTAAAGAATCGGAGCCAACAAACACTTCCCAATACAGGATTCCCCCAGGTAGTAAGCAGCCAGACCTTGGAACGGTAAGGCTATTCAATGCTAATAAGGAGATCAATTGCAACTTTCACACCTGCCTCAAGTAGACAAGAGTTCTTTTTACCACCATGCACATTCCACAGATATATAAACCCCTTTATTGCCCAGCTTGATTAACATTAAATAGCCTTGCAGCTTCAAAGCCTGATTGCTTCCTACCTATGGGGATCCTTTGTTGGCCATCTTGAATATCCTTGCAGCTACAAACCTTGGCTGCTTCTCATTGCTTTATTTTACAGACCAAAACGGCTAGTTTTACATAAATCATTATCTGCAGGATTAATTTCTTCTCATTGTTTTAGAACGGCGTTGTCAACTGCTAGAACAGTGATATTTTCTCACTAACAACTTTTCTAGCAAACAAACAAGCAATTACTATCTTTTTATATACTAGAAACATGCTACTACAATAACCCAAACAGAATCATTTTCAAAACAGTAGTTCAAATGGATGAACATATGTGAATTAGCAAACAGGGCATCTCTGAACACAAATAATTCAGAGCAACTAGCAGAATGCTTACACTGTTTTTTGGTTTCTGGTTGTTCCCCAAAGTATTATTCTTCAGAAAATTAGTTTAGCTCAGGAAAACCTTTTAGTCATAACAACTGTAAGAAAATCGGAAATCAGAAACTCTTGCTAATCTTCTGCAATTCAACTAATAATCAAGTAAGGTCTCCTAATCTGCCCATTCAAGATCTATAGCAGTTCTGTCCATTCCTGCCCTGTACTAGTGGTTGGCAAACCCATCATAGAGAGGCTAGTTAGAGTAATTACACAATTTTCTAATTCTTAAAAATCAGTCTATCAGAAAAGCCACAAATAACCACGATTTTCTAAAAAAAAGTATAGGATGTGGTGTTCAATAATCATGTTTTCTTTACATACACACATATATACATTCACATTTCTAAAGAGAATGCCTGAAGGGTAAATGCAAATAATAATCCTCCATTTCTGTGGCCTATGAAAATAGCTGTTACGATCAAAACACTGACCCGACTATCCATTAAGACGCTTTAACGATGTTATGGAAGTAAAGAAGTCACCTAAGTGAGCACCATTCTGATTGCTATGGCAACAGGATAACACACTACCAAAAAAAGTCAAGGTTTTTCCTTTGATTACATCTTTCTGTGCAATTGGCATAAAGTAAAGAAATATTTAAACCTGCAATTATTGCTTTTTTCATTGTGTTAACTGCCCTACTGACAAAATGGTTACAACATAATTGGAGGAAGATGAAAACAGAATCACAGTGTCGGACTTAGAGATTCCTAAAAATAACATTTTAAATCAAATTTGTAAATAATCAAATCTGCAAAATTCTAACCTGTAGTATGGAGGGTTGACTGCAATTAAATGAATTATTATGGTCTTTCTCTGTCCAGTTATGTGAATCCATTATTTCACAAGATTCCGCCCGCACTTAATTACTCAGTTGGTGGATCTGAAGCATTTTGGATTTTGATATCATGCATGGATAAGTCAAAGGTAAAACTAAAGAGGTGAGTAACAAAGGATGTTAATGAAGCAAAAGATACTAAAGAAATGGCCTCCCCCACAATTTTCTCAATGAATTTTGAAAAGTCAGAAGTGGTGCAAAGGCAGAGAAAGTAGAGGGGGTTAGTGCTTCTTTTAGGTTATCCTGGGACAAAGTAGCCTCTCACAATTTGTCCCTCTACACAGTGGGGGAGATGGCTCCTTTTTTGATGAAAGAGTTAAGGTACAGTACTTACACTGATTTGAGGATAAGTCAGCTCAGGTGTTTTTGGACTGATTTTTAAAAAATTCTAGACTTATACATGAGTATATACAGTGGATAGTTCCCTGGCTAAAGAGATCTAAAAGATGGACAAGTAAGATTTCTCTTAACAAACCAGACACGTATTACACACAAAGACATAACTTTTGACTTCTGATGTTCAACAAAATGTGTGTCATTTCTACATGTTAGTTCACAGTGTCTGATATATACATCTGTTTATTGAATAACCTGTGACAAAAGGATTTAAGTGTTGCTGAAGTTACAGACAAGTATTTCCAAGCTCTTGAGATTTTGCAGTTATGCATACAAAGATTTGACAAACGGCTTGGACCAGTGGCAGGTGGATGGAGAGTGTTTATGTGAACTAATTAAAAAAATGAACAAATTTCTACATACACTGCTCATATCTTGCTTGTAATGCAAAAACCAAAAGGGAAGAAAGAATACAATATTTAAGATGAAGAACAATTTTAACTAACATAACTTAAAAGTATTCCAGTGGAAGACAGCAGGGGCCATCCAGTTAAACCCCCTTCTGCCATGCAGAAAAAGTACAATCAAAGCACCCCCAACAAACAACCACCCATCCTTAATAATAATAATAGTAATAATAGGAACAACCCCAGGGGTCATCCAGTTCAACTCCCCTCTGCTATGTAGGAAAAGCACAAAGCACCTTCTGAAAAAAGGCTTTTGGCAGAAAGGTAGGCTGGGGAGGAGCAGGAAAAGGAAGGAAAAGTTTGGAGGGGGAGGGAGAGGAGAAGGAGCAACCACGGAGCCCCTCACTATGTTTCACAGAGTCCCAAGGGCTTCCTGGAGCGCACTTTGAGAACTATTCTGTTTAACAAACTGCTATGAATGAAGCTAAATTGTTGCTAACAAGGACACACTGACCAAATTATGCAAATTATATTTTTTCTAACTGAAATAAAGTTTAATTATTATAGAATTATGCAAAAAAAAAAGACAAAAAAGTCATGTGTTACTGAAATGAAACAGCACCTATGATATTACCTTTTAGGAAAACTGAATCTATACAGAGTCTAGTGTAGTAGTTTGAGTTTTTATTTATTTATGTTATTTTTTTCCCGTCCATATCAGCCCAAAGGCGACTCAGGGCGGCATACAAAGTCGGCACAATTCGATGCCATATATAAAGTACATTTGAAAAAAACAAAAAAACAGTGAACAATAAAAAAATTTAAAACTAGGTCTTCTTATTTAAATCCATTTCATTGTCCTAGCTGTTCCTGGGTCATTTTCCGATACAAGTTTGTCTGGTTATGCTGGGGTTCCAAATGCTTGCTCAAAGAGCCAAATTTTCATTTTTTTTCAAAAGGTCAGGAGGGAGCGGGCTGATCTAATATCCCTAGGCAGGGAGTTCCATAGCCAAGGGGCCACCACAGAGAAGGCCCTGTCTCTCGTCCCCACCAAACATGCTTGTGAAGCAGGCGGGATCGAGAGCAGGGCCTCCCCTGACAATCTCAAGTCCCTGGTGAGTTTGTAGGAAGATATGTGTTCGGATAGGACCGGTTCAGTTCCTGAACAGCCTCCTTAGTAGCAGGTGAGAAGGAGTGACAGAGTTGGACGTCATCTGCATACAGATAACACCACACCCTGAAACTCCAGATGATCTCCCCCAGTGGCTTCATGTAGATGTTAAACAAGACAATGGCTGTGAGGTCGAGCAGTTGTCCCCCAACAACACCTTCTGGGGACGACCCTCTAGGAAGAACCGGAGTCACTGCAAAACAGAGCCTCCAAGGCCCATTCCCATGAGGTGTTCTAGAAGGATACTGTGGTCGACGGTATCGAAGGCCGCTGAGAAGTCCAGCAGAAGTAACAAGGACACACTCCCCCATCTAGTTACCGGCATAGATCTGACAACTTGAAACAGCTCTGCCGGATGGTTCTTTGTGGATGCAATATTGGCCCCAAGGAAGGATTTCCTTGCAGCCCTTATTGCTGCATCATATGCCCTTAGAAGGGCATCAAGCTATGTTCAATTTGGCCTGCTCGGGTCTAAACGCCACATGACCTCTAGTCTCCTCTTCCTTTGCTTCATCGCTGCCAACTTCTCGTTGAACCAAGGAGCTGGTTTAGCTTGGCTACTTGAGAGGGGACGTTCCGGAGCAATCGTTTCTATTGCCCTAGTCATATCCCCATTCTAAAGAGAGACCAAGGCATTGACAGGATCACCAACCAAGGTGGCAGGAAAATCCCCAAGAGCTACCAGGAATCCATCCGGATCCATAAGCCTCCTGGGGTGGACCATCTTAATGGGTCCTCCACCCCTGCAGAGGTTATGGGGTTCAGCGAGTCTAAACCTGATCAAGTGATGGTCGGTCCATGGCAACGGAGTGATAGATAACTCCTCAACGCCGCCACTGTTCTCCCATCCCTGGCAGAAAACCATGTCTAAAGTGTGTCCCGAACTGTGAGTAGGGCCAGGTACCATTTGGGACAGCCCCATGGTTGCCATGGAAGACATGAAGTCCTGAGCTGCTCCTGATAGGGTGGCCTCGGCATGGATGTTGAAGTCCCCCAGCACAATAAGCCGCTGATACTCCAACGCCAGGATCGAGACCAACTCGGCTAGTTCAGGTATGGAGACTGTAGTGCAGCGGGATGGACGGTACACTAACAAAATCTCAATTCTGTCCAGGTCACCTACCCTTCAGATGGACACATTCGAAAATGGTTGACTGTGGGATGGGGTACCTGGTCAGGGAGATGGAATCCCTATAGACCACTGCAACCCTGCCTCCCCGCCCTCCGGATCTTGGCTGGTGCTTCACGGAGAACCCTGGTGGACACTGCTGGGTTAGGTTTATGCCTCCAGTGTCATCTAACCAGATCTCCGTAACGCACGCCAGGTCTGCCCACTCCTCCAGAATTAAATCCTGGATGAAGGTTGTTTTACCGTTGACAGACCTGGCATTCAGTACCACCACCTTTAATCCGGAGGGAACACCATCCTGGGTACCCAGTCTTACCTTACCAGGAGACCGTTTTGGAATTACTAATACATTCTCTTGTTCCCTAGACTGAATTAGAGGTCTCCCTTTCCTGCATCTCCTCCCCCCCCCTTATTAGTTCAATGGGGCCCCCAGGCCAGTGGCACTCCCCCTCCCTCCAACCCATCAACTTCTCCTCTCCTCTTCCTCTTTGTAGCATGTTAGTAATTAACTGATTTGCTTGATCTTCATTCAAAATTGGCACATGAGTACAGGAACGGGACTCTTGAGAGTCCAAGCTTCAAACCTTTTTTTAAGCCATACAAACTCACTGCACGGCCCTGGGTAAGACACACTCTGACAGCCTAAAAAGAAGGAGAATTCAAACCTTTTCCAAACAAATCTTTTCAAGAAAATTCTTAAATCCATCTTAGGGCTATCGTATATCAGAAATGATTTAAGACCATATAACAATAATGTAAAGAATGCAAGGAAGAGTAATAAGCAGTAAAATGTTAAATTTAAGACCTAAATAGCATTTTATTGTCATTCAAATTACATTTTCTCATTTATACTAGGTCTACACACAAAAGCTTTTAGAAAGCTATTATCTGAGTTGTCTTTGCCATTAATCATGTAATACATGGATCTGAACAGACAATATTTATCTTTTGCCACTTGAGTACTTTTCAAAGTGTTTGATTACAAAATTAGCTGCAGTTACTAAACTAACAGGAAATCGTAGCCACATTCAATTTGTACAATTAAATATTTGTATAACTATTTATTACTTATATTGCTGTAATACATAGATCAACTTAAATAATTATCCCACCACAAGTACTTGTTTCTTCTAAATTATATGCTTGGAAGCAGAAAGAGACGTGCAGATTTCAAACTTGCAGTATTTGCGGGGGTGGGATGGAGTGAGGGTGGAGAGGCGTATTGGAAGACTGAGGCCTGCCAGTTCTAGGGAGACACTAAATCAGTTCAGGATTCAAAGTCAATTGTCTACTGTGCCCCATCAACTAAATACTGAAATAATACAAATCTAAATAAGTTAGCAGAGAGCAAAAAAATATAACTGTTTACTAATATTTTGGTTGTTTTGTGTATTTTTTTGTTTTGTTTTAAATTGATATGTTGTTTACCTTGCTTATATTATCAATTATGTTATGATTTTAAGCCGCCCTGAGTCCTTTTGTGGGAGATGGGGCGGGGTATAATAAAGATTATTATTATTATTATTGACTAGGCAATCTGTTGCTTCAACCTCCCTATAACTAGCTAAAAGTTATGAATTCATAGCAAGCACACATCACTTTTGTGTGCCTCTCTCATTACAAGACCTCTGCAAAGTCTTATTTGCCACCTCATCAAGAATTTCAATAGTGTGTATTGAAGACTTCAACTTAAGAGAGATTTTTGCTGAAAGATTGGAGAGCAGGAAAAGATCTAGTAAAGATTAGGGAGTGCCTAAATATTCTTTGGTGAAGGAGACCAGATGCTGAATGGTAATATAGGAATATAATTTTGCAGACTGCCATCACTGAAGCCAATTAAATATGTGATTTATTCAGTATATATGCTGACAATGCACACTATGATTCCTATGCTCCAAAGGGCAAACAACTGCTCTAAAAAGGTCATTGGGAAATATAGAAACTTTGTAATAGAACTTTGAAAGAACAAGTAATAGAATACAAAGTAAACTACAAAATGATGTGTTACTATACTTTGTGCTGTATTATGCAAGCAACATTCCCGAACCATTAGTGACAGTATGTCTGAGTCTGTTTGGTATCATCAGGTCAGCTTTGATTTATGGTGACCTCATGACCTCCAAGAGTCATCAGCAGCTTTGCATAGGTCTTGCAATTCAATGATCTGGATTTGTTTACTGAACCTGTTGTGTGGGCTTGGATTGACATCAAACCACTAGCTGAGGTTGCAGCCAAATCCAATCCAACAAAGTACAAGTGACATGCTATATACATGCTTCTTGGCACAAAACTTTCATTTTCAGTGCTTGATACCAATCAAGGCAATATTACAGTCAAACTAGGCAAGATCTTAAATTCGTTCTTGCTCCCACATTTTTATAAAGATGCATAATAGTCTTAAAATATCTAAAACTGGACTTCAAAACTTTTGCTGTAAAGGTCATCAATATCACTGATAGCAGGAATGTCATGGAATTCATCAGAAGATACTGTATCAAGTCACCATTTATGATACTGGTGTGAACTGAGAAGAACAAAAAGTGATAATGGAATAATGGTCTCCTGAAAATGGTTAAATGGCAAAACAAACTGGTGACTCACTCATGATTATTCAGAAATACGAGATACTGATCATGGGGAAAATACCTCCAATGACACTTTTATTATTCCAGGGAATAGGAAAAAACCCACAGTTATTGGCATTGTTGTAATATCAAGGTAGAAACAGCGAAAAAAGCTGTGCATTTATTCAATATATTGTATTGCTCTCAGTAAGAAGACTATAGTACTACAACTCATTTCTGAAAATTGAGGTTATTTTTCATTTCTAGAAATGTGTATAACTGTCCTCTGGACTACTTTAAGAAAACATCATGAATAATTTGGTACAATAGTGCAGAAACCTGCACTATTGCAACTCCAGCCAAGAAACTTCCCAGGTATTTGATGCTATAAACAATACTCAATATACTGTACAATACAGAGCATACTGCATAAGCTATTTATAAGAAAGCAAGTACAAACAAATCTCTGTGTGAATAATGTGTTTTGCATATAGAAGTTTTAATCTGATTTAGGATGATCTAATCTGGGGAATATTTTGGGAAATAAAAGAGAGCAAGAAACTGGTGCAATTTAGGAGGATCTTTGAGAAATCAGTAAGATTATTAGAAAAGAATGTTTCTTGTAAAGCCAAGTTCTTGTTAACTTGGGAAGCAGAGCTGATTAAAAGCAGAGGTAACTACAAAATTTAGCAGAAAAGACAGACATTAAGTTCCACTATTTCTCTGCAAAAATGAAGGCAGCTGCTTTGGTGGTATGTAGATAGATATAGCTATTATAACAACAATAATTATTTTATTGCTGTTGTTATACACTTTAAAGTTGTTGCTAACTCATCAAGACCTTAAGGTGATCTGTCATAGGGTTCTCTTGGCCTTCCTCTAAGGCTGGGAGTATATGTCTTCCCCTAACTCAGTGTTTCCCAAGCAGTGTGTCGTGGCACACTAGTGTGCCATGAGCTATCAGCAGGTGTGCAGTGGGAAATTGGCACTCTTCCCCCTCCTAGCAGCTCTTTCTCCCTCTTTCCCTCCCCAAAGATCCTCCCCGAGGCAAAGGAAGGGCTCCATCAAGTGCCGGAAGCTCCACGTCGGTGAATTGGGCAGTGAGCGAACTTTGGAGCATCAGGAGGTTGAAGCATTCACAGGTTTCCAAGAAACAAATTGAGCCTCTCCGCTTGGAAATGTTTTTTTTTACTATTTTACTCGATTTTTCGAGAGTTGCCTCCTTCTCTCCCCCAAGGAACTGTTTATAACAGCTTCATGACATCCATAGTTATCTGGAAGCAAGTTTCACTCAGGGTGAAATTTCACAAGGGTCTGGAGAACAAGCCCTCTGAGGAGCGGCTTGAAGAGCTGGGCCTGTTTAGCCTGAAGAAGAGAAGGCTGAGAGAAGACACGATAGCCATGTATAAGTATTCCAGTCCGGCTTCCGTTCGGGGCACGGGACGGAGACGGTCCTGGTCTCCATCACAGATCAACTCCGCTGCCAGCGCGACCAAGGCGGGTCTGCGCTGCTCGTGTTATTGGACCTCACGGCAGCGTTTGACACAGTCGACCACAATCTACTGATCCACCGCCTGGCCATGGCTGGAGTGAGGGGGACAGTTCTTAAATGGCTGACCTCCTTCCTCCACCAGCGGTCTCAGCGTGTGAGGAGGGGCGAGGTGGTCTCCGAGGGCTCCTCATTAGTTTGTGGAGGGGCCATTCTCTCCCCTCTGTTATTCAACATCTACATGCAGCCGCTTGCACAGCTGGTGCGGAGTTATGGGCTGGAGTGCCACCAGTACGCTGACGACACCCAGCTCATTCTGAGGATGGAGGGCAGGCCGGATCCATCCTCGATAATTTCCAACACTGCCTCGAGGCCGTTACTGGATGGCTGCGAGCCAGTAGGTTGAGGGTGAATCCGGCGAAGACGGAGATCTTGTGGTCGGGCCGCTCGGGTGGTGTAGATGTCCAGCTTCCGACCCTGGACGGTGTGGCGCTATGCCCATCGCCTTCCGTTAAGAGCCTGGGGTCCATCTGGACTCCCAGCTGACCATGGAGGCCCAGGTCTCCGGGTCAGCAAGGTTGCTTTTTTCATATGCGACAGGCTCGGAGGCTGGCCCCCTATATCTCCCGGAATGACCTGGCCACGGTGATCCAAGCTACGGTCATCTCAAGGCTGGATTACTGTAACGCGCTTTACGTTGGCCTTCCTTTGTCGGCGACCCGGAAGCTCAAGCTGGTGCAGAACACTGCCGCCCGGCTCCTGTCTGGAACCCCAGCAGGCCGCCACATCACACCTGTTTTGCAGGATCTGCACTGGCTCCCAATCGAGCACCGGATCTCCTTCAAGGTGTTGGTTCTTACCTTTAAGGCCTTGCATGGCCTGGGGCCAGCGTACTTGAGGGACCGACTCACCCCATACTGTCCCCTGAGATCACTACGCTCCGAGGATGCTAATTTGTTAGAGATACGCTCGGCGAAATCGGCTAAACTGACATCTACTCGCCGGGGCGTTCTCCGTTATAGCTCCTACGCTGTGGAACGCCCTCCCGGCTGGAACGCGGGCTATAAAGGACCTGCTCCCGTTTAGACGCGCCTGCAAAACTTATTTGTTTAAGCAGGCCTTCGGTGAGTAGGTCCTGCCCATGTTCCGCTTTAGCCGCTGTCCTGGGATGTCACGTTGTCTAATTTCTGAACTGTACCTGGGGGTTTTGTATTTTGCTGTTTTAACTGTTTAATTGTCTTAGATGTTTTATCGCATTGCTTGTGTGTAGTTGTACCTTCGGTTCCTGTGAGCCGCCGCGAGCCTCAGGGAGTCGGCGGCATAGAAGCCCGAATAATAAATAAATAAATAAATAATAAGTATGTGAGAGGAAGTCATATATATGTTGTGTTCATTGAAACAGGCCCAGGTTTCACACTGAGTGTATAATTATATTTAAAAACATATTAACTATATGTATTACTGTGTTAGAATGTCATTTTGTGTCATTTTGGTTGGTGGTGTGCCCCAGGATTTTGTAAATGTAAAAAGTGTGCCGCAGCTCAAAAAAGGTTGGGAAACACTGCCCTAACTCACCCAGTGAGTTTCCACAGCTGAGCACAAATTAAAACCCTGGCCTCTAGGATTTCACTCCAACACTATACCATGTTGGCTTTTTCTAAGTTTTCACCAAAACTGGCAGTGAAAGTAGCATGCAATGTAAAAATATACAAATATTAAAACAATTTTAAAAATATGCACCAAAAGAATTAAAACAGTTCAGTAAAAATAGCACAACGACCTCTAAATAGTTCAATAAAAACAACAATGCCTGAAGCAGCTTGGGGTGCATGTTATCTGAAAGATCCTATTTCCTATATGAGTCTACCTATTGAGTTTCCAGTGTTAGTCATCCACAAAGCTGAACAAGGGCTTCTCTGTTCACTAATTATGTCAATGTAATATATTTCCTCAAGAAATCCCTGAGTCTGGGAGGCCACCACACACTCTAATACCCTCCTCCAAAATGGAAAGTTGGACACTGGTCAACTGTTATCCATTAAAGAGAGATTCGGGGAAGGCCTTTTCATCAGAAACCTTTCAACTTCTTCCTTTTCGTAATTTGGAACTCCGCCTTGTAAGGGAGGATTGCCCCCTTTAACCAGTCAATCCTGTTTAATGTTCCAGGAAAGGCAAAGAACTAGCATATAGGTGATGTCTCTTACATGTTCAAGGATTTTATTCACATTCTCATGCTGTATAAGTGGAAAAGAATCTATTATTATTTGAGAATCAGGGATCAAAGTAACTTTGGAAATGTATCAGAATAGATCTCAGCGATTTCATATGCAAAGTGCTGTGCAATTCTTCACAGCAAGAAGAATTAGTCTATATTTAATTCTTGTGGGTCAGAATGTAATACCCTGGATCATCCTAAGCAGCTCTGTTAGATGGCTCCTCACAGATGCAAACAAGACAGAAAAATGCCTTTGTTGCTTGTATTGCCACTTCAAATACATTCTAAACTAGTCTTAATTATTAGTTTAAAATATTATCACAAAACCCTGCACCCTGTAACAACTTTAGAAACAACTTTCTGTATTCTCAAGCAATGGAAAAACTGAAATGGTTCTGATTATTTAGGATATGACTTTTGTTTGCTTGACTTAGTATCTCTAGATGGAATAATCAAAACACAGAGGATTAGTTTCCAATAAACTGACACATATCTGGACAATACAATTTAAACTTGTACCTGATATATAAGTAGTGCAGCAAATATGAAGCTGCATACAAAAAAATTAGCAAGAGTGTGCTTTAAATGTTGTTGAATAGTGAACCTAATTAAGCTCATTTAGAAACTTAGTAAATATCTGAACCAGCTAAGCACACTTTTGATGCAGACTGAATCTAAACTGTCCCCACTGTATCTTTATTGGTGATTCAGGTTTGGAGTAATACAGAAGTCCGGAAAGTATGTAGGCAAAAACTCCAAAGTGAAGTTCTGTGAATGACAGCTCTAATATCCAACCATAAGAAAAGAAATACCATGAATCTTCAATCATAGTGTTTGGAGTAAGTATGTTGAAGTTGTTTCATAAGACAATACAAAGCAATACTTAAATATCCTTACTCCAAACACTTTCCTAACAGTTTCCTAGCAGCAGTTACATGATGAAGGGGTTTTGTATAGTCCCAGAGGATCTGGGTTGGTCTAACATTTCATTGTTCCTTGTCACTGTATATTTCTCATCCATCATTCACTTCTGATTTATTGCATTTTCTGTGACTGATTCTACCTCATGACAAAACTAACAAACATAACATCTTCTCTCTCTCTCTCTCTCTCTCTCTCTCTCTCTCTCTCTCTCCAGTGAACATAATACTCTTGTGTCTGCATCCATTTTCCTGAACTCAGGTGTGGCACAAGCATAAATGCATAAATGTATAATAAAACAAATCTATCACAAATCTACCACCACAAAGAACAACAAAAGTAAGCTAAAATACTGAAATAAACTGCCCTCTTTTTTAACCCTTAACCTCCCGTTTTACCTCCAGCCCACCTTAAAGAGCTGGCTTTTCATTTGTCAAGAAAATAGCATATAATTTTATCTTTAATTATCCCTTTCATATCTTACATTTTATATTAAAATGTATTAATTTCTCCACTTTCTGATTTAAGCAAGAAAAAACACAAATACTTTAGCTATAATCCAATCTCCTTCTAAAACTTAATGAAAAGTTAATTACTACTCAAAACCTGCTAATATCAGTTCTCCTTCTCTTAGTATCAAATAAATGGATTCCAATCTTGTGAAATTTTTTGTTGGAGTTATTCTTCACCAGCTGAGTTAACTTGTACATCTCAGCAATGTCTAATAATTTACTAATCCATTCTTCCTCAGATGGGATCTTTGACATTTTTCAATATTTGGGCATATTCCATACAATTACTAAAAATGAAAATGTAGAGGGGAGTTGCTATATATAGGGAGGGGCGGGGCTACTACTAGCCTATCAGAATTTTTCTTTGAAGGTTCCGAAGTTGCTCTGCTGGCGCAGAACATACCACATGTACGATTTACAGTGACCACGACAGGGAAAAGGAAATGATTTCCCCTTTTATCTAAAATTTAACAAACTTAGTCCTCTCTTAAACAACAAATATTCCTGCAAAGCTGTCACCAAATTCTAACAAGCAGAAAGAAATAAAAGCCACATATTGATTTCCAATCAATAGAAGATTAGATAGCCTGAATTATTAAATTCAATTTTGATTTCAACTTATATCAAATTCTTCATGTTCTGAATTAATCTAACTGATCTGCTTTCAGAATTGCTAAATCAGGGCCCATCTCAAATCCTAAAATTCCAAATGTCAAGGACACAGATAGGTTAGATTCTGCTGGATTACTATGCAGAATTGTAGATGTTACGTGTCTGTATGCAGCAGCATTCAATCATGTCAGTCTACCAGGTGTCTAAAATGGTTCAGATCAAACACAAGGTTACTGCCTCAATGGGAGTTTTGCTGAAACTCTACAGAGAATTTTGCCACTCCATAAGATATGTTTATGGGACAGCTATCTCATGACAAAACAAAATGTATTAGCTGTTGCTTTGTTAAATGGTTTTATGTTCACTTACAAATTTAGAATTGATTTCTTCATTCAAGGTTGCTCTGTTAGCTGTCAAACCATTTGTGCTAGATTTTACTGAAAGGAAAGCCTTTTAGTCCTGGATGTGGTCCAAGAATGGTGCTTAACAAAGTTTAGTCTAATATCAGTATAGCTGTAGGTATATATCTCAGTCTCCATTATTCCTGAATGTTTCCCCTTGAGCAATGAAACATACTGTTTTTATTTCTACTTCTTAGTTGAAGTGCAACTATCTAGTGAAGCAACTCTTGTTCAAGTTTAGTGTCCTATATGATAATAGTGAATTAACTTCCTCAGTGTATCTTCACATAACCAAAACAGCAATATTCATGTATTACAGAGAGGTAAGATTGTGCCCATGGCCACAGATGTTTATTTAGTTTTTTTATGTGACTTCTCTTCACTAATATAACTGGGTTTTTTTTAAATCAAAGGAGCCAATTTGTAGGGAGTTAGCACACATTTCTTGATTAATACTTAACAAGTAGCTCAGGAAGCTGGACTTTGAAGAATATCATGTTTTGAGGAGTTTGTGCCTGCATTCCCACATGCAGACTTCACTACTTACGCTGATTCTGCATTTCTTCAGATTTGTCATCTTGGTTACTACATCAGCATACTTTGCGCACAGGTACTGCATAGTTTGACTGAATAAGCAGCACTAAACCTTTCAGAGCTTTGAAATAAGTCTTCTGCAGACATGCTAAAAACACTCCCCTGTTCCCCCTTACTGTGATGTATGGCAATGAGAAAGATGACAATAAAGTATTTAGAACTGCAGAGTAGGTTTTTCAGAAAGTAATGGGCCTTGTGTTGCAGAAAGGTATAAGAATGTTCATTTTTGCTGTTCATAGATTATTCTATAGGCAGGCCACAATTAAATGTCTAATTGTTTGTATGGGATACAACCAATTATTTAGAAGAAATGTCATATATGAGTTGGACAACCCAAAAGGCCCATCCAGTCCAACCCCTGGCACCATAAACACTCAATCAAAGCACTCCCAACAACAACAACAAAACTTTATTTATATTTATATATTTATATGCAACTATCTCAGAGCAGTTTCCAAGTATATATTTAAAATAACATACTAACAAATGAAATTAACTATTTAAATTTATATGGCAATAATAAAAAATGATAAAAATATGAAAGAAATAAACTGAAATGAAGAAATAAAATTAAGTCAAACACTTAATGTAAAGACCTGGCAGAGAAGGCAGGAAGAGCATGGGACAACATAAGAAGACATGACTACCAGTTTGAACATCGGATGATAAGACTATGCTCTTTTTTTGTTATAGAGAATATACAGAATTTTAATACTTTTGAAAGTGTGTATAATAGTAATTGAAATAAAGAAATAGATGTAAGGATTATAACAAATACAAGGATTCTCTTCCCCCAACCCACTATCTCTCCCTTGGCAACATAATTGACATTTGTAAAAATCTAATTTACTAACAAGAACTCTATTACCCTCATCCTCTTTTTTTGTTTCTCTTTTCTTTTTGTGTGAAAAAAACAACAACTTGATAATGCTCAAGAAAAATATATGAGGGAAAAAAACACCAAAATGCCAAGCTTGGGAACCAAAAAAAGAGGTATGACTATTGCATGGTGATGAATACTATTATGTGCTGAATTACATCTCTCAAAGGCCCCTCTCTCTGCCCTCCACCAGCCAATCACCCCTCACAATCACAATCACCTCCCAGAGATAACAATCTAGCCTTTGTTTTAAAAAAAACCTTTAGAGAAGGAAACTCCACTACACTCCTAGACAGGCGAACCTTTTTGCAAAGAGTATATACAGCAGGGTTCACTTCTTTTGGGGGGCCAGTTTAGGCTTGGTGATCTTGGGCTTGGCTTTGGCCTTGAGCTACCGTCAAACCATTCTGACTGTCAGGAATTTCTTCCTAATATTTAGGTGGAATCTCTTTTACTGCAATTTGAATCCACTGCTGTGGGTCCTGGGGCGCATCCAGGCAGCCACTTTATTGCGGAAACTTCCGCAATAAAAAGGGGGTTGTCCAGACGATTTTCTGGACAAACCCAAATTAATCTGCCACAAAGCAGGAAAACCCTAGTTTGTAGCAAATTAGTTTGATAGTGGGTTTATTCTGTGCCTTCTTGAAAGGTGCAGGATAAACCCATTACTGTCCAACTGTCTGGACTGCTCCCTCAAAAGTTCTGGACTTTTGAGAGGTAGTCCAGACAGTAGTCCTGTGTTTTCTAGGCTGATTAAGCCTGGAAAACTGTGAGGGCTCCAACACCCTCTACCTAAACTCCCACAAAACTGTAAAAAATAAAAAGGAAAGTTACTGAGAGCTATTTGGCTTCTCTTTCTTTCTGATGGACCATACCAATGACACACAAAATGAAGGGAGGGCCCAAATCACTCCTGGTTCCCCCTATGGTTTTGGGCATAATTGGCATGTTCCCTGAGGTAGGAAGAGAAGCCAAATGGCTCCTGGTGAGTTTCCTTTTTGTTTTTAAGGTTTTTGGGGGGATTTTTTTGGATGGCCACATGTTATCCTGAAGGGGAGGAAGAAAGGAAGGAAGAGGAAGGAAGGAAGGAACGAAGGAAGAGAATGGAGGAAAGAAGGAAGAGGAGAGAGGGAGGGAAAAGGAAGGAGAGAAGGAAAGGGTGAAGGGGAGAAAGAAAGGAAGGAAGAGGAAGGAAGGAAGGGAATGGAGGAAAGAAGGAAGAGGAGAGAGGGAGGGAAAAGAATGAAAGAAAAAGAGAGGAAAAGAGAGGAAAAGAAAGGTAGAGGAGTTCAGAAGGTGTTGAAGTGGCCACGGCTCTTGAGCTGCCCGACGATGAGGGCAATGAGCTGGACGTCCCCCGGGGGCAGCGAGGCCGGGTCCACGGCACCAGGGCCAGACCCGCCTCCACCGCCTCCCCCGAGGCCCGTGACGGAGGGCAAAAAGAAAGACAAGGATGAGGCGCCGCCACCGGGCTCCGCCACCCCCGGCAAAGAGGGCGCAGGGCCCCTAGAGCAGAGGGGGATGAGGAAGAGGCGGCGATGACGGCGCGGAAGCGGCAGTCACGGTGCGTTTGCATCAATCCTCCCCGCTGCATGCTGGGAAACCGAGGCCCGGGCTGCTCTGGAGAGCCAGATGCAATCATGAAAAGAGCCACACCTGGCTCCCGAGCCATAGGTTCCCTACCCCTGCTCTGTAGCTCAAGCGAACAACCCTACTCCTTCTTCCTTATGACATCCTTTCACATATTTATACATGGTTATCATGTCTCCTCTTAACCTTGTCTTCTGCAGATTAAACATACCCAGTTCTTTAAGACACTCCTCATAGGGTATGATCTCCAGACCTTTGATCATGATAATAAAGAAATGAAACACTTCTGTATTTATACTATGTGTAGACACATTAAGGTCTCAATTTAAGCTGTTCTTTGACTACTCGGAATTCCAGTCTACTTGTCTACTGGATGACTAGAAATCTGGTAGAAAAGACAATTTCTGTGCTAAGGTTGTGAACGTGTATCTTTTTATTTATATTTATAATCCCATTATTAAACTGACAAGCAATTTCAAGGAGTCTTTTCAGTGAAACCCTTGAAATTAAAGCAGATGTTTGCTATCAATATGTGAAGTCAACTTTAGGATGCCACTGGGATAACTATCCTGTTTCTCAGAGCCAATTAATCTACATCGTTTTGAAGCAAAATTTAAATGTTCTGCCTGAAAAACAAAAGCAAACTCCCTGCTAGCTTTTTCCAGATGCTGAGGCAAAATTCATTGGTAGATATTTGGAGCCACTACCACGAGAAGGAAGGCGACTATACCTACTTCTCGGCGAGTGGAGCCAATTGGTCCCGTATTGATATGACTCTAATATCTAAGAGATTAGTTCCCAATACTACAAAAACTAAGATATTCCCAAGGATTCATTCCGACCACGCACCAGTAGCCACCTGGCTAAAGTTTGGCCAGAGAACATACAGATGGCGGTTAGACGACACCCTACTTAAAAGAGAAATAGATATTCAAAAAAATAAAGAAGCGCTGAAAGAGTATTTTCAAATAAACACTCAGCCTGAGATAGATGTAAAAACAATATGGGAGGCGAGTAAAGCCGTAATGAGGGGGGTGTTTATCGCGCAAGCAAGTAACAAAAGGAAACAAAAGAGACAAGAAATGGATAAGCTAACTAAGGAGCTAGACAAAATAGAGAGGAGAATGAAACAATTTCCTAAGGATAAAGGCCTGTAGTCCAAAAGAAAAATAATTAATAATCAAATAAGAATGATAACAATAGGGGAAATAGAAAAGAAGTTAAAATTTGCTAAACAAAACCATTTTGAAAATGCGAACAAAGCAGGGAATTGATTGGCTTACCGGGTTAAAAAAGAACAACAAAAGAAGATAATTACAAGAATAAAAAGGGACGAAAAGATCTTCACGAAAGATGTAGATATAGTGAATGAATTCGCAAATTACTATCAACAACTATATAAGAGTGATAATATCGAGGGAGAAAAAACCCAACAGTATTTAAACAACCAGAAGCTGCAGCACATTTCGGAAGAGGAGCGAGAGAGTCTAAATAGTGAGATAACAATAGAGGAGATCTACAAAGCAATAGAGGGACTAAAGCATGGGAAATCCCCGGGACCAGATGGATTCTCGGACACTTACTATAAAGTAATGAAAGTAGAACTAGCCCCATATCTAAAAAAGGTGATGGATGAAATCACCAAGTCAGGAGAACTGCTGAATACATGGAAAGAGGCGGAGATTGTGATGATCCAGAAAGAACATAAGGAGGCAGATAAAGTAGAGAATTATAGACCTATATCGCTTCTGAATATAGATTATAAAATCTATGCTAATGTGTGGGCGACGAGATTCAAAAGGTTTCTAAACAAATGGGTATCACAAACCCAGGCGGGATTCCTCCCAAAAAGATCAATGAAAAGAAACATCAGAACAATAGTGAATCTAATTGAGTTCCTAGATAAGAATATGGATATAAAGCGGCATTGCTTTTTCTGGGCGCTGAAAAAGCGTTCGACCGGATAAATTGGGGTATGATAGAAAATCTCTTAACAGAATTAGATATGGGACATAGATTCTCAATAGCGATCAAGGCAATCTATAAAACCCAACAGGCATTTATTAGTGCGAACTGTCAGAAATCAAGGAGTATCAAAATAGGCAGAGGAACAAGACAGGGATGCCCGCTCTCTCCCCGCTTATTTTTAACCGTATTGGAAATATTATTGAGAAGTATCCAGGAGAATAAAGAGATAAAGGGGATAACTGTTAAAAACATGAAATATAAAATCCTAGCCTTTGCTGACGATCTGGCCTGTACAATTAGGGATCTGTCTGAGAACATGGAAAAATGGCTCAGAACAATAGAAATGTTTGGAGAGGTAGCAGGCTTTAAACTAAATAGGGAAAAATCACAAATGTTAATTAAGAATATGGACACGACAGAGGGAACCGATCTAGAAAAGAAATTTGGAATTCCAGTGGGAAAAAAATTAGATACTTAGGAGTAGAGATAACAGCTAAAAATTGCCAGTTAACAAAAAACAATTACGAAAAGTGTTGGAGAGAAATAAAAGAGAAGCTTACTAGCTGGAAAAACCTAAATCTCTCCATAATGGGAAGAATCTCCCTAGTTAAAATTAAGGTTTTCCCCAAATTAAATTTTTTGTTCCAGGTACTGCCCATTCTAAAAAACATGACAATATTAAAGAAATGGCAATCAGAACTAGCCTCCTTTGTATGGAAGGGGGAAAAGCCAAGATTTAAGTTAAAATATCTCCAGTTACCCACACAACAAGGAGGATGTGGCTTCCCAGATCTCCCGAGCTACTACGAGGCAAACTGCCTCGAAAATATTAAGCCATGGCTAGAACTGAAAGATGCAGAACTTCTCAATATAGAAGGGTGGGAGAATAAAAGTGGCTGGCACGCATATGTATTATATAACAAAGTCAAGAATGACGGAAATTTCAAAAATCATATAATAAGGGCCCCGCTGTTGAAAATCTGGTCGAAATACAAAGAGATGATACACGCCAAAATTCCGCTCTGGGCATCCCCAACCGAGACATTCGCAATTGGACAATATAACAAAGAAAATACCCTAAGATATAGTGTTCTAATTAAAAAAGATAAGAGTAGCTATAGATTAAAAACCCAGGAGGAAATGAGAGACTATAATATGGGATGGTTCCAGTATGAGCAGCTAAAAGCGAGATTTACAATTGATAAAGAAACAGGATGGGAAGAAAAACCCACGATAGGTGGGAAAATCCTCCTCCAGTCACAGGGCAAATGTGTTAGTAAATTATATAAACTCATTATTAGAAATAAATACGAAAAAAACCCTCCCATAGAATATAGGGAAAAAGGAATAAAAACCTAGGGTACACAATTAGCCAGGAAAAATGGGAGAAAACTTGGGCAAACAATATGAATTATACATGTGCTTATGCACTAAGAGAAAATTTAATTAAAATGGCCTACAGATGGTATGTGACCCCAGATACTTTAAACAAGATTTACAAAACCGGGACAGATAGCTGCTGGAAATGCCAGAGGAACAGAGGTACTTACTATCATGTATGGTGGTCATGTGAGGAAGTGGCAAGATACTGGAAAAAAAAGTCCACAAACTTATGGAAGAATTAGCTGGTAAAAATATTGAGTTTAAACCTGAACTATTCCTTTTGAATATTCTAGACCAAAACAATCTGGGGAAAGACCTAGGAAGATTGATAACTTTTACCGCGACCGCCGCCAGGATTACCCTAGCCAGGTACTGGCGGGAAACAAAGATCCCGGAAATGGATGAGGTGATTTATAAGCTAATGGACATAGCGGAAATGGACAAACTAACCGCTCTTCTGAGAAAAGGGTCACCCAAAATGTTTGAAGAGTCGTGGAAACCACTGATCGACTATGTAAAAAAAATGAAGACTGTGTTAAAGGGCTACTGGATATAAGGTTGGGTAGGTTAAGTATTGGGCCAAGACCGGAGAAGAGATTGCTTTCTTGTGGGTGAAGTCAACCTTTTAGTTTAGGATTGTATAGTATGTCTAGTACGTCTGTCCCAACCCGATACCCCCTTTCCCCCACCCCACTCCCCGCCCCTACCCCATCCCTTCCACACATTGTTTGCTGTGATACGTTGTGTTAACTGTCTGTTTGGAATTATAACCAATAAAAATTATTATTTTTTTAAAAAAGAACAATGTGACAAATACATAACCTACATCCCTTAATATTTTCTTTTTCAAATGTATTCCGCAAGTATTCTCAGAAACCATGATGACAACCAGCATACTGCAATCCTAGAGAAACATGATGCTGATTAAAGGAATTGGGTGAATATTTAAAATAATATTTGAAAGGGTGATTATTTCTTTTACGATATGCATTTTGAATGAAATATGCAGGCAGTATATTTTCAAAAGACTTTTCCTTTGTCCCCAAAAGTTTTAATGTAAGTTCTCCTCAAATCCCCAAATTATGACGTTGTGACAATATCCTCACAATGCTCATTTTGCCTGCAGGCTGTTGGCATGTATCTTTTGTTTTCAGGTAGGAAACTGTGTTCAGGTTTGTGTCATCACTGCTAAGTGAGCAATAAAAGTCAAGTTCTAAACAGAATGTCTACAACTTGAGTGATAACCATGAAAAAACAAAGAGTAGAAGGGTAAAAATCAGTGAAAACAGATGGTAGTAATTTCATTTAAGCTATTGGAAAAGTTATGGAACAACAGGAGGAAAAGTAAGGTTGTACTTTATAACAGAGGATCGAACCTGAAGACAATCAAGAGGCTCAAAATTAATCCTCTGTGATACAGAAGGAATTCTGTAAAACAGAGAGATTACCCTCTCTTTATGAAAGAACTACAATTTCTTTCACTAGAAGTGCACAGAAACACAACACAGTTTGTTTTTAAACAAAAAAGGGTATCTAAAATAATGTTTAAATATTATTGCTTTTCTGAAAACCAGGCGGATTCATAAACACTTTTATGTAGTTCACAGCAATGAATTAAAATAATCAAAAAGGCTATCAGCGTTCAGATCAACTTCAGCCAAGTTTAGGATTAATTTTTATGCAGTATTTGTGAGATGTTTTAGGAAAATTCAACTATCAAAATTAAATAAGCTGTTTAGATTTCCCAATTCCTTATCTTTTACTATACGAAAAATCATAGTTTTTGTTCATGCTGCCATGTCATATCCAAATCATGCTGTATAGCATCTGGAATATTACATTAGTAATGTGCATATCCTTTACTGACCTGTTTACAATTATTCAAGTTGCTTTATAAAAAATAAAGATTTTTTAAAGGCTGGATAAGATTCTGCATGTTTAGACAAAACTACAATGGCACAACTCCCTCATCATTGCAAAAAGAAATCCAAGTGTTTCAACCAGGCTGCACGCTAACTGATGTGTTCCCAAGGCACTGCATAACAAGGTGTTGGAAGGTGAGGTCTGGAGCACTCAATTTGTTAAAGGCTCATTCAGAACATGTATCAGGAAAGACTCCTCCTGCTACAACTGCTTTTCTCGATGTGCTCAGCAACTGCAAGTCATTTTTCAGATCACAACCTTCAACATAACAGGGTCCAGACAATTCAGGGGTGAGGGAGAGGGAGGAGAAATACCCCCCCCCCCCCCTCTGAAACATCATTCTGATGCAACTACAAAGTTCTCCAGAGGGGCCTGCACAGCTGACAGACACCTAGGGTAAGTTTTAGAAGAGGGAATGGGGGGCTGGATTGGGGGGGGGGGGTGCCATTCTACTGCACCAAGCTTCTGGGAGCCCAAAGAAGTGGGATGGCTGTGTGGACCGACCCCTAGAACTGCAGAAGCAATCCTGGAAGTCAGTCCCCCAAAGGGCCCTCACCTTTAAAAATCCAGGCCTTACTTAAGATCCAAATATTACTCCAAGTTAAAACAGATTAGCCTGAAATGTCATCTGGATGCCTCAGGCTAATCTGTTTTTTAACACAAGTTTTAGAGCTGTGTAGAAGGGCCCCAAAAAACTCTTCGATTGGAGTTCGCCCTAGCTTTAAGGTGGACTTTTGGGGTCATACTTAGTTTCTAGTGTCCATAAAAACAAATCTCAAAAGTGAATTGATCATAAATCCATCTTATAACTATTGAACAGGATGCCACATTTTAAAGCAGCTAGTAAAAGTGCAACAGATAGCCGGATGTTAAAACCTGTAAGATACTGAAAATGTTTCTAAATGTGTGGATGAGAAGATAAAAAGGAAGGAAGACAGATCAGCATATTTGGAGTCTACATGATGGCAAAGTTGGTGCCTGATATGTTTCCTTGAAGAGAATATTCCGTAGTTAGAAATCAATAAACTTTGAGTATTCCATGCTTGGGATTCATTTTTAAAAATCAATCAATGACATTAACATATGGGCAGGTTCTTAGGATAGGAGATGCTTATTAAAGTACCAGGTATATTCATGTATAAATTGATTTTCTAGACTTTTAGAGGAATATATAGCAGTGGTTCCCAACCTGTGGGTCCCCAGATTTTTTTGCCTTAAACTCCCAGAAATCCTAACAGCTGGTAAACTGGCTGGGATTTCTGGGAGTTGTAAGCCAAAACACCTTGTCACGATGCCGGGTCTTGGCTAGCCCCTTAAACACACACACAGAGACGGTATTCAGCTAACTACTTTATTGAAGAATAAAAACAGTAGAAAAGGTATTGTCCATAAAAATATTAAAGTAATCCAAAGGTAAAGGGTCTGTAGTAATGTCCAAAAGCAACTTGGCAAGGATCCGCTCCGCTCAGCAACTGCGGATCAAGGAACAAGGCAAGGTTGCAAGGTCCAAGGCACTCCTTGGCAGGCCACAAGCCCAAACTTGGCTACGTGGATCTTAGCTCGCTACACGTCTGTAGATGATAGACGTGGCCGAGGTACTGAGGATCCGTTCCCACGGATCCTCTACTTAATTCCCTTGGCGAGGACCCCGACGCTCTAGGCTTCGCCTCCAATCTATGCTTCGGGCCCGCGCCCCCTTTGGCCGGTCTAGGCTGTGGTGCCAGCCCCTCCTGCTAGCCTCAATGCTCCGTCTCCTATCAAAGCTGCGACCTTGCCTCCCAGCACCTGGTTCCCTATCTTCGTGAGAGTCAAACTCCCCTTGCGCTTCCATGCACTCATCCTCCTCCATTCGTTCTTGAGAACCTCGCCCCCCCCCGGTTTCTCATAGCCTTCACTATCACTGCTTTCTGAACCACTCTGACCTTCCATGTCCTCGTACGGGTCAGGCCATCCATCATCCCAGGCCAGGCTCTCTGTGGGAGAAGAAAGCGCAGCTAACTCAAAAGCCCCTTCTCCATTCCCTCCAAATCCTCCTCAGAATCTACTTCAGCTGCTGCTGGTTCTAATGCAAGTGGGACCCCCGGTGCTGCCCCTTGCCCCCCAGGCATGAAAGAGAACTGGGTTGCTACACACCTGGGAATCACGAATTGAGAACCACTGATATATAGGGTACTTAGATTCTGCTCAATTTATGACTCTGACACATATGCACTTTGAACTGGATTTTGGAGTTATATTCCGTCCAGAAGAGGGCAAAAAAAGATAAAGGATCTGGAAATTACGACTTATAATGAATAGCTGACAGCAGTGGGCTTGTTTAATTACAAACTGAAAAGACATAATAACAAGGAGAGCAATTTTAAATATCTAAATAACTACCACAGAAGACTGAAATAGAATGTTTCTGCTGCTCAAGTGAACAGGAACAAATCAATATACTGAAATCACAAGAAAGGGGATCAGGAACTACGAATATTAGGAAGAATGTCCTCACAGAAAGAACTCTGTCTCTGCCATGGGGTATTGAGAAGTACAGTTTAGAGAGGGATGTTTAAAATTGTCATCTACAGGTTTAGTGCCTCATGAAATGAATAAACTACAAGATTCCACAGGGCGAAGCTATGGCAGTTAAAGTGTAGTGGTAGTGCTGTGATTGTACAGTGTGATAAAGCTTCTGTTCAACAATAGAACTGCCTGGTAAGAGCCTCATGTATTCTCTTCATTGCAGATTTTCAAATATAAGTTGAATGACCATGCCTCAAGGACATCTAACTGTGGGTACCTGCACTGGGATTGGACTAGATGACCTTTGGGTCACCTTCTAATTTCATGATTTTATGATAACTGGACAGACAGAGGAACATCATAGTAGATTTAAATGACAACTGTTCAAGTATAAAATTAAAACTGTACTTCACTGTGGGAACAGATAACAGTGCAGTTGCTAAAATTAATTGCATGTACAATGAGAAATAATGTACAGTGAGCAAGGATATGAATAACCCTGTTCACCTTTTCTAACAGGCAGGTTAATTGCTTGGTCCTGTCTGACTTACCAATTTTCCAGAACAGATTGTCGCAAATAAAAGAAGATTGTGATCTCTTACCCTACACAGAAACATTCAGATATGATTGGTTCACTCCCTCCATACCCACCCATTGATTATTTTGCCAACACATTAAAAGAAACAAAAAACTAATGCACATCAACCTGTACACACCCACAGAGATCTGACAGTGTCTCAGTGCACATAGACCATTTTTATGTATGGATATCTGCTGAAATGATTCCTCCCAAACTATCCTTCTATCCGTCAATCAAAGTCCACACCTCCTACAGATTCTGGGATCTCAGTATAAAACAAAAATATTACCTAAGTATGGAGGGCAGGAAAAAAACTGAACACTAGCAGATAATTTTTATGTTATTGTACTTGTAGGACTGTCTGACCATTTTACTAAAGTAAGGTAAAGCACAATGTGTGCACTGCATCAATACAGTCAATTTGCTCAGTTTATTTGTTTATTTATTTACAGCATTGATATTCTGCCCTTCTCACCCCAAAGAGGACTCAGAGCAGATCACAGAACACATATACAGTGCAAACATTCAATGCCATTAAACAGACAGGTCAGACAACAGATAGAGGTATTATGTCAGCATTTTTTCCAACTTCAGTGTCCTGGAGGTTGTGCTCGATTCCAGCCAAAGAGGGGTGCCGTCGCTCCATCTTCTATGACGAAGAGCCTTGATCACTGATTTCCTCCTTTCTTTGATCGCCATCTCACAGTTGTTTTTGAACTGCTTAGGTGGACAGTAAACTCTGCTGAAGGTCAGGTGCTCACCCTGACCTAGGCTTCGAACTGCCAGTCTTTTGATTGGTAGGATGTATTGCTACTGGTGATTAACCAGCTGTGCTACAGCCTAAAGATCCTAGTTGTTAGGATCTTAATAGCAGGATAAAAAGACTCATTTCCCTCCCCAATGGGCACAATAAAAAATCTACTTGGCCAAACACACAGAGCCACCATTAGTTTCAGAAAGAAAGTTTCACTGGCAGCAATAGCCTTTAGTGTGCTTGGTAAGACCAGAATTCAAGAGGATCTTGAAACTTTTGATACTGGCAGAAAGAAATTGGTAGCATAAGCTTTCATAGATTTAAGTATTTTCCATCAGATGTAATCAATAGTACAACTAATCATACTTAAGAGGTCCCTGAAGGAAACATGCCTCTCAGAAATGTGTAAGCTACAGAGTACAACCGGTGTTGGTCACAAAACACTGAAAGAACAAATTGATGTCTAGAACTGAAGGATGGGTAAGCAGCATTATGCTCCCAGTGACATGTCACTCATTCAATTGTAAGTACAATTAAAATCTGCTGAAAATAGATCAAGGCTGCATCACTACACTTACCATCCAATGAGCAAGCACCATGTAATTCAGTGAAGTAGAACTGCCAGCTTGGATACAGTTTCCATTCTGACAGCCCTATTCTGAAGAGCCGTGTTCAATTGCATAGTAAATGTTATCTTACTCCATATGAACATGTAAAATAATGTACGTGTACAGGTAAAACAATATGAAGGAAAAGTCTCTTCAGCAACTGATAGAGAGAACAGATCCCTTTCATCTTAACAAAGCATTTATTCTTGCAGGAGCCTATATATCTATATACTAGAAAAATGACAGAATGAAAGGTATAAATGTGGCCTGACAGACACAGCTAATCATGGTGTAACTGTAATGCCACCAAGTTTGTGTCTTAAAATAATGTGATTCCCAAGGCAACCGAATGCATTTTTATACTCCTAACTTCATATGCATGCAATTTTTAAAAAGGGCAAAGAGTGTACCATTTTAGTATGCTTATTAAATAGCAGTGTCTAGATGTTGCCAAATAATATCCATTCAGGAACATAAAACATGCATAGTCCTATTTTCCTATCTAATATAACTGGGTAGACATGATTCAGAAAGAATGGCAAGCTGTAAATGCCTAAGCTAAGGTTACAAGAAGCATTTAACCTATTTTTCTTAGTTGTTAAACATTTAACTTAGTTGTTAAATGTAGCTGCATAAATATATAGCTAAATGCCAGCATAATAGTGGGGGGAAATGAAAAAAGGCATCAAGAGATTTTGTATATATTGAATTATGCAGGTCTTCACTAAAGATGGAGCTTAATAGGTTAAGTCTGCAGAATAATAGCAATGAGTTTAGCTATTGGGCTCCTCATTCACTATACTATAATCAATCTTAGATGTTTTAGCCTGCAGTGTTACCAACTGCTGTACCTTGTGTGACCTCTGTATCATTCCTAGAGATGCCAAAGTGCTGTTCAGTCCAAGGAGGAAGTACGCATAACTACAAATAGATGCATAGTTAGTTTACAGCAGTGCCAGCTTAAATGTTTATAAAAACACTACTGTCTCCAGAGTAGGAAACATTTCCCTCTCACAGATCTAAAAGATAAGGAGAAAAATACACCCTCTCCTAACCTGCAAATGTCACCATAGCTTCTGGAAACTTGTTCTCTTAGGGCAGTGTTTCCCAACCAGTGTGCTGGGGCACACTAGTGTGCCGTGAGCAATCATCAGGTGTGCCGTGGGAAATTGGAACCTCCAGGAGGGGTGGTGGGAGAGTCTAGTGTGTTGAAGTATAAAACCCTTAAGAAACCTACCTCGATAAAGGCACACAATTACAAACACCCCCCCTACCCGTTGTCTACTTGGTCTCTCCCTCTCTATACATTGGGAAGACCCGCCTCCCTATCCCCAAGTAGAGACCTCCTCTTGCCTCCTGGGGGGTTCTGTGTGGGAAGTTTGGCCCAGTTCTATCATTGGTGGGGTTCAGAATGCTCTTTGATTGTAGGGGAACTATAAATCCCAGCAACTACAACTCCCAAATGTCAAGGTCTATTTCCCCTGAACTCCATCTGCGTTCATATTTGAGCATATTGAGTATTCATGCCAAGTTTGGTCCTGATCCAACATTGTTTCAGTCCACAGTGCTCTCTGGATATAGGTGAACTACAACTCCAAAACTCAAGGCCCACCAAACTCTTATAGCATTTTCTCTTGGTTATGGGAGTTCTGTGTGGGAAGTTTGATTCCATTCCATCATTGGTGGAGTTCTGAATGCTCTTTGATTGCGGGTGAACTATAACTCCCAGCTGTTGAGCAAGACCTTCGTGTGTATCTTTCTGCCATTCCTGCCAGGATATCTATGCTGTGTTCATCGAAACAGGCCCAGATTTCACACTGAATGTATAAATACATTTAAAAACATATTAACTATATGTATGACTGTGTTAGAGTGTCATTTTGTGTCATTTTGGGTGGTGGTGTGCCCCAGGATTTGGTAAATGTAAAAAGTGTGCCGCGGCTCAAAAAAGGTTGGGAAACACTGTCTTAGGGTACCTAAGCCCACAATATGGGGGGGGGGGGATTTTGTTGCCCCTATTATAGAAACATGAAAGCCTTACTACTTCATCACACTAGAGAATGAATCAATTTTAAATGTGTTTTTTGCCTCCTGCAGAATTCTGGGGTTTTTAGTTTAGTGAGGCCTGTTAAAGGCTCCTCCCTAAACTCCAATTCTGCAGGAGGCGGCAACCGGATTTAAAGTGGATTCATTCTCTAGTGTGATGAGGACCTTACTAGAACGGGAACATTCTTACAGTGCATATTCATGATCTACCTGTACTTGATGCTATGCCATCATTTGGTTGATGGGACATGACAACTTTTCCTTTGCTTTTACTTCTGTTATTGTCACCTATTTGGAACAAATAAATCATTAAGTTCTATGAATAGCGGATTTGTTTAACCAGTATATTTTTGGAAATGAATCTGAGAGGTCCAGGCATATACCACAGAGCCTCTATACCTTCTGAATAGTGTGCAGGGCAATGTTGAGGAAAAACATATAACCAAACAACACATGCTTAATTCACTTCCCATGTATCTCCTTTGTTGCAGTGTCCCTAATTTTCAGGCAGCTTGGAATCCACAAATGAAAGAGAATAGCATATACACAAAAAGTCAACTGTCTGGGGTCAATACCTATGGGGAAAGCATGCTTGAGATGGAGCCAAGAAGGTACGACAATTAAGTGGCTTTAAGTCATTTACCTTCCTTCCATCCTCACACATGCTTTCCTTCTCACTTCCAGCCCAGTGCATGTTTTCTTAATAGCTTCCAATATGTTTAAAGACTAGGAATATACACATTTCAGCAGATGCTGGGCCTCAGACATTTTCCCTCTAATATTTCTACCTTCGGTGTATGGTCAAACGGTATAGATACTGGTTGGGAAACTCCTAACAGTCTTCTTCTGCAAAAGGAGGACTTGCTTAACGATTCTTTTCACAGCACTTGATGGCAGAATTATTAGGTGAACAGGAATGTAGTAAACCTTCTGATAGAGTTTGCCTCTTGCCTCTTCAATATTTTGCCCAGAGTGTCACAAGTTTGCCTCCCTTGATGAAAGGAACCTTATGTTAAACAATTATTCACCATTTGATGTCAGGGCCATGCCTGAAACACTAAAGGGCTGTTCCCTTTTTCTTTCTCCTTTTTCCAATGTTTCTTCTTGACAGCCCTTTAGTCATGCTTGACTTGAAATGCCTGCCTCATGTAAAACACTGCAAATGTTAAAACATTCCTGAAGGTAAAGAAAAGTGAAGTGTGAAAACTGTAGCATTTGTTTTGACTGAAGGAGCAATTCTCTACCAGCACTTTAATATAGAATTTGGGTAGGCATTTCATTTAGAATAAATGTCTCTCTTCACGAAATGTCCTAGATAAAAATACTGGGGAAATCACTAAATAAATATGTATATACACTTAAGTATCATGTACCTCAGGCATATATTATATGGTAAAGGAATACAGAACAGCCTGTTAAATCCTTTAAAATGTCCATTATAATATATTATTTTGATACAGCAAATAACTCTGGGATATATTACATATATGTGAATTACAATATATTTCTTCATGGCTTTGTGCATGAATCTTTAGAATGAAAAACGGTTTGCTATAAATTGTCTTTTGCCATTTATCTCTAAACTTTAGTCTTCTGTTCTGATATTAATGCAGGTGATGAATGTTTTCAAGGATCTGGAATCATAGAGATGGGAGAGACAAGAAAGACCATGAAGTCCAACCTCCTGTGATGCAGGAACACACAAACAAAGCACCCCCTACAGAGAGACATCATGCCTCTGCTTAAACACCTCAAGAGAAGGAGACTCCATACACTCTGAGGCAGCATATTATATTGCTGAACAGTTCTTACCATTAGAAAGTGCTTTATAATAATCTTTTCCTTCAATTTCAATCCATTGCTCTGTGTCTTAGGGCCCTTCCACACAGCCATATAATGCAGAATATCAAGGCAGATAATCCACAATATTTGATTTGAACTGGATTATCTGAATCCACACTGCCATATAATCCTGTTAAATGTGGATTTTATACAGCTGGGTGGAAGGGGCCTAGTTTCCAGAGCAAACTTGTCTTCTCCTCAATGTAATGTTCTTTCAAATATTTAAACATGGCTGTCAGGTTCCCTCTCAGCCTTCTTTTCTCCAAGCTAAATATGTTCAGCTCCCTAAGCCACTCCTCATCAGGCTTGGTTTCCAGACCTTTGAACATTTTTGTCACCCTTCAGCTTGTGGTCTGCTAAGGGCCCTTTCACACAGCCATATAACCCAGAAGATCAAGGCAGAAAATCCCACAGTGTGCTTTGAACTGGATTATCTGAGTCCACACTGCCATACATTGCAGTTCAAAGCAGAAAATCCGGCATTTTATTTAGCTGTGCGGAAGGGACTCGTAGATCCCTTTCACATGTACTTTTTTCAAGCCAGGTGCCATCCATCCTACATGAGTGCATTTTATTTCTATTGCCTAAATGCGATACTGTACATTTCTCCATGTTGAAATTTATTTTGTTAGATTTGGCCCAGTTCTATAATCTGATATTATCTATTTAGGAATATTAATTTCCAGGAATATTTCTTGTATGAATTTGTGAAATGTGTATAAACTGATTGCTGAGCTATTTCTGCATTTGGACATAGGAATCTTTATATTTGACTGTTTGGGTAAAATTAATACCTGAGATAGTATATATTTTGTAAGTGAATCACATCCATACCCCGCCTCCATTTTTTATTTTTTAAATGCTTAATTTGAAAATTTGTATCAGGTTTCTCACTACTACAGATTTTCATGAGGAGAAGGGGGGAAGAAAAAATTCCTTTAATGAATGTGGATTTGTTGTTCCAGTTCTATAATGCTAAGATTATTTGGTGACATGCAGATGTAAAAGATACGTTTATGTCAAATTTTGTTGACATTTTGTTCTGTGATTCTTTTTATAAGATGTCAACTTCAGGTTCTATCTCTGTTAGAAAAGATGTTACTCCCAAAGGTTTTTGCATGTAGTGAAAGATGGCATATTATATAAAAAACAGTATTTTAATCCCTTTCACAATCTAGAAGTAAAATTATGGGGTATTCTATTCTTGAAAATTAGAAAGAAACATTCACACAAGGGCTCGTACATCAATTATTGCCTTGAATCAACTGAATGGTTTTGATGACAGGCCTCTTACATTTCCTAAACCAAAGGTTAGATGTCAATCTGTTGCTGCTAAATGGAAACATTTTCAGTAGCAGTATTTGTTGGTCTATATAGAAATAGCTCTAAAGAAAACTGGAGTGAATTTTGTGTGCTCATTAAGCATTATTTTTTGCGGAAGAAAGCTATCACTCAAACCAAGGCTAAGCTTGATAAATACTATGGGGACTCTGCACCATCAATTTCAATGGTAAAAAGTGGTTGACTGAATTTTGTTGTGGCTGTACAAGCACGGAAGATGCCGAATGTTCTGGATGCCCGGTTGAGGTCTCTACACCCGAAACAATTGAAAGAATTCATGATATGGTGTTGGCCGATTGGAGATTGAAAGTGCGAGAGATTGTGGAAGCCATAGGCATCTCACATGGCTCAGTGGTTTCAATTTTAAATGATCACTTAGGTATGAGAAAGCTTTCCGCAAGATGCGTGCCGCATATGCTCACAATCGACCACAAACTCAATTGTGTGACAATTTCGCAGGAGTGTTTGGCATTGTTCAACCGCAATATGGACATGTTTTTGCGCTGTTTCATAACCGTGAATGAAACGTGGATCCACCACAACACACCAGAGACCAAACAGTAGTCAAAACGGTGGGTTTCTCGGGGTGAATCGGTGCCAAAGAAGGCCAAGGTGGGCTTGTCAGCCAATAAAGTCACCGTTTTTTTTGGGATGCACGTTTTATAATCCACATTGACTACCTTCAAAAGAGTAAAACAATCAATGGCAAATATTATGGCAACTTATTGGGTCAATTTAATGAGGATTTGAAAAACAAATGACCGCATTTGGCCAAGAAAAAAGTTATTTTGCACCTGAATAATGCAAGGGTGTACACATGTGCAGTTGTCTTGGCAACAATCCATGAATTGGGATACGAATTGCTCCCTTATCCACCCTATTCTCCAGATTTAGCCCTGAGTGACTATTTCTTGTTTCCAAACCTGAAGAAATGGGTCGGCAGAAAGAGATTTGACTCCAACAATGAAATCATCTCACAAACAAATACCTATTTTGATGACTTCGACAAACCTTATTTTTTGGAAGGGATAAAAAAAATTGGAGAAACGTTGGACAAAGTGTATAGAGCACAAAGGAGACTACGTTAAAAAATAAAAATGATTTTTAATCCTAAAACCTGTGCTTTATTCAAAAAGTCACGGACTTATTGACCCACCCTCGTATCTATTAACTTTAAACTATGCCCTCTGCAGTTTAACAAAGCAAAACAAAACAAAACACCTTATTTCACACGTGTGTGTGTGTCTGGCATTACTTCGCGAATGAAGATTCTTAGGAAGGACTCATCCCATGCTGTTTACAAGCGCTTTGATGACTAAGGTTAGATGTGTCCTTCAAGCCTGTGAAATGGATTTTTCGACTAAACAGAAATAAAGGAAATATTTCTTCACCCAGAGGGTCATGTGGAACTCCTTCCAGAGCAGCTGTCAGCCTGGAAGCTTCAAGGCAGGATTCAGATTCATGGATACCAAGGGAATCAGTAGTTACTGAAATGGACATCCAAGTGCCACCTCTGTGTTGATGGAGGCAGGCAGGATTTTCCCCGGGTACTGGCGGGAGCAGGTGAGGGTTTTGCCCTCCTTTCTGCTAGAGATCCCTGTGTACAACTAGTGGGCCACTGTGTGACACAGAATGCTGGACTAGATGGGCTGAGGCCCGATTCAGCATGGCTCTTCTTATGTTCTTATGTTCTTATGGCCTCACCCTTTAAACCAAAGATTCGGCTGCTGGAGCCTAGCAAGCTGGGACGGTGGCAGCGAGGTCCTCAGGTCTTAGGTTTGATTTGAGTTTCCTTCTCTAGA
The DNA here is from genome assembly GCA_030556195.1 of Anolis apletophallus. Lineage (NCBI taxonomy): Eukaryota > Metazoa > Chordata > Lepidosauria > Squamata > Anolidae > Anolis > Anolis apletophallus. The sequence continues at coordinate 49,160,195 of JARBWK010000012.1, read as the reverse complement.
TGGTTGACCTTACAGGGTTAGACAAGCACCATCTGCCCGGGTTTGAAATTAGAATGTCCTTCTCTTAGAATGGTTGCCAAAAGGCTAGAGAGCCCATCCTGCCCATTGATTCTCTTTGTCAGACCCTTCGGTTGTGACCTGTCTGGCATGGGAAGCCCTACCAGTGGCTATATATATATGGTAAAGGTAAATTTTTCCCCTGACATTAAGTCTAGTCGTGTCCGACTCTGGGGGGTGGTGCCCATCTCCATTTCTAAGCTGAAGAGTCGGCGTTGTCTGTAGACAACTCCTAGCTCATGTGGCCAGCATGACTACATGGAGCGCTGTTACCTTCCCACAGAAGCAGTACCTATTGATCTACTCACATTTGCATGTTTTCAAACTGCTAGGTTGGCAGAAGCTGGGCTTAACAGTGGGAACACACCCTGCTCCCTGGATTCGAACCGCCAACCTTTCATCAGCAAGTTCAGCAGCTCAGCAGTTTCACCTGCTGCACCGCCAGAAGGCCCTGGGTGTGTGTGAATACACACACACACACATATCTGTTGTATTAACTTCAATGGAATTCAGGATTTGAAACTAGCATGAAGTAGAATGCTCTCACAGTGTATTTCATTTAAAAAAAACAGATCAGCCTTTCATTCTTAATCCTAGCTAGAGTAGCGACACTGAGTCACACACACACAGCCTTTATTGTCATACAACAACACTGGCATACAACACAGCTATATACAACAAGGGGAAATCACAGACAAAAAGAAACATGCTTGAAAGTTACTAATCCCAAGGATAAAATTTACAACCATCTTACCAAAGAATGTGTTAAGAGTTATTCAGAAGATATGGAATTTTATAATGCCCTTGCCATTGAGAACACTGTAAAAAATGGAATTCCTGTATTTCATCCATGTATAATCATATTTGGGGCAACCAAACAATGAATGATGAAGTATTTGAACAGAGACCAAGTCACAGGAACCAACTCTTTTGGAACATTTCACTTTTTCATATCTTCCATCTAAAAGAGCTGATGGCAACATATTACATTTTGCAGTCACCACAGCATCAATGATAGCTGCTAAGGAAACTCCTATAAATTCCATTTATTCAATGAATCTACATTAGTTGAGCATGAGCATGTATAAAACAAGCAATAACTCTACGCTAATGGTACTAAAATATGTGTAAACAACTATCAATAAAAGATATCTGACTTTGATAATAAATGCTCTGGCAGCACCTTACAGAGAATGAGTATTTAAAAGAAAATTCAAAGACTACTCCTATTCTCTAAAAATAGTAATGTCTATTGACAGCCTGGAAATATCAATATTTTTCAGGTAAAATGGAAAACAGAGAAAGAATAACATTAAATTAAAACAGAACATTTTAGGAGGGGGAACCACCAATCAGAATAGTAAAATAAAAGACAGTCTAGTCTGTTTCACATGTATTGCTTTGAAATATATATATATATATATATATATATATATATATAGAAAAAGCATATTTTGAAGTGTTGTGTGGTTTCCAGGCTGTATGTTGTGTTCTAGCAAGATTTTTCTCCTGACATTTTGCCTGAATCTATGGCTGGCATCTTCAGAGGATTTGATGGTGGTAAAGCAAATGGATAACTGAGAAGATTGCATAGTGAATAGTGGGGACACCCAGACAAAGAATGTCTCCAGGCAATAAACACTCCAAGGGAACGAATGCCTGGCTACTTGCAGACAGAACCTCTCACTATTGACTATGCAATCTTCTCAGTTACTCACATGCTAATGGATGGATCCCACTCAAACACTTGCAAACCACGCTTGCTAGTTGTACTCTTCACCCTTGATTAATAGACATTAGCTCTTTATTCCACAGGTATATATACTCCACTGGCTTTACCACCATCAGATCCTCTGAAGATGCCAGCCAAGGATGCAGGTGAGACATCAGGAGAAAAGGCTGCTAGAGCACAGCCATACAGCCTGGAAATCACACAACACTCCAGTGATTCCAGCTGTGAAATCCTTCAACAATACACTAACCATATTTTGGTTTCAGCAATAACAGGAATGGAACATAACTTACCCCACGTATAATTAAGCTTGCAAACTCATTTATCATGCACCATACAGAAGATGTGAAAAAAAGCATATTTCCAGAATGTCTTTCCCTTTTTTTGTTCATATAATAGAAACATTTAGAAATCCAGTAAAATAGGAATAGAGCTCTGCTGTTCATGCCATGCATGAAGGGTTAATAGAAATGTTCAGAGCATTCTATATGCTTTCAGGAGAGAACATTTATACTTTAACAATATTCCTGAAACTGTTGCAAAAGAAATTATCCATGCATCCCTGCATTTTTCCTTCATAAAATAGCAAAAACATTCCAACAGCCATCTCATGCAGTATGTGGTGGAAAGTGGATGCAACAAAAGGTGAGAAAATTGGAAAACATGAAGACGGTACAGTAGTGGAGAATATAAAATGAAACACAAAGAACCACATAAAGCCAAAGATTTGAGATAAAGTAAAAGGCGCAAGAACTGCTAAGGGTAGAATGATTTTAGCAACTTTCAACATTTGTTGGTTTTGGTTTGTTTTACATGCCATCATCATGAAGGATAACTTCCAACTCACCAAGGCAGAGATCTGTGTTGCATCACTTGTGACTTCAGGGGTCCTTGTGCTGTTTGGGAGTCTGTGAGGATTACGAGCTATCGCTTGGCACCAGCCCAACATTTTCTCCTTCCACTTATCCCTTTTCAATTTCTGAAATTCTGAAAATAATTTACATTCCCTGAAACAATGGTATTTGTAATTTGTTGAATGGGCATGCGAACAGTGAAACTGTATTCATGGAGTGGAGACGAGAATCCATGCACATTAGTCTTAAATACATTTCTACCCAGAAACAAGTAAATGAAGTGAGTTTCTCAGCATTTTTTAAACTTTAAACTGGAACTGTATTCTAACTATAACAATATGCACTGAACCCTTAATTGAAATACACTAAAAGTGTACAAAATTCATTCAGCAAGAGAGTTTGGTTTAAAAGATCACAACAAAGGCCTTTGATGGCTTACAGGTCAAGGGCCAGAAGAGCAACTAATCTGCAATAGATTTTAGATCAAATTTGAAAGGAGATGACTAAGGTATTGAAAACATGTTGAAGATAAAATTCAGCACCTTGGACAACACCTTTAACTACAATATTCACCTTCTAGTGGCAAGCCACCACTGACATATACACTAATAATACCTAAATGCATGTTTTTTTCAAATTTAAAATGCTATATACAAGCATACAACTAATGGATCAAAAGCTAGCTTTATTTATATTCACCATAACCGTTAAGTGTATTATATTTCACAATCTGATAGTACTACCTATCAGGCATTTCACTGGGTTCAGTGGGACTTATTCCGAAGAAAGTCAGCCCAAGACTGCAGTCTAATTTTAATCTCTTTAGATTTCAAAGAGATAAAACATGTTCTGCATAGTTTTATGTATTATTTCTGGAATAATCATGATCCTGATGAACCAGCTTCAGGATCTTAAGTTATTTTTAAAACACCAGGAAGAAAAAAAAGTATAACTTTGATACTAAATATTCATAACTGAAAACAAGCTTTCCTGAAAAACTTAATCTTACTTCCAGATTAGAGTAGGTACAAATATATCCTGAATAATTTCAGATGACGGTTTCTTTAGTTGTATTCTCATACTACATTCACCTTGTTCACATATGGCGTGTTCAATATTATCTAATACTAAAAAAAATCTGGGAATTGTCTTTTTACTTAGAAATGTAACAACAACTACTGAAAATTGTTAAACACAGAATTCATACTTTGGCCTATCATCTTTTCTTTTGACATCAAATAATGTAATTTATACTGATATTTAACCATCCACCCAGGAACATCCTAGTGTTAAACCATAAGATCTGCCACCAGTTTGAATTAGAAAAGCATTTAACTAGAGTTAAAACAAGCATTTGTCTAATATGGAAAGTAGAGTTCTTGTTCATGTTATCATATATCACAATTCTTACCTATGCTTTCAAGAGGTCATACAGCAAGATGTAAATAGTTAAGGGAGTTTGGAACCAATACGTTTTGAGCTACAAATCCCAAACAGGATGTCAAATGGTTCCAAAATTCAGTGAGCTGTGGCTGAACGTTATTCACCAAAGGGTAAATCCTAGATGTGTTGTCAATTGTGAAACATCTGCCTAGCCACAATTAAACATGAGCAATAAAAATAGTGACAATGACTAGAACAAAGGTTTTGATCCAGTCAGCTCCAGTAAGGAGACAGCAGTGATGTGACTGAGAAGAAAAATCAATGAAAGCATAGCAGACCCAGAGACTATTCAAGGTCTATTTGTTCAAGATCTATTTGTGATATACATGACTGTACACCAGAACACTATGAATCATATATAGAATGCACAAAATATAAAGCAAGCATAACAATTAGCTATATAATATTTATATGTGTACACTGCTAAGAATGTTTAAATGATCATGCAACATATTCTCATGAGTAGCCTCCTGTGAAATGAATACAATGTCTCTCTAAATAAGATGTAATATTCACATTCTGAAACTATAGTTGATAACTGTACGTCAGTGCACTAGTTCAGCAAGTCCAATTTATTTTTTTTAGTATCAGGCAGAATCCTTAGTTCTTATAGATTTGAAAGCATCTGGATGGTGGTTCATGCCCCAGTTGTGATGATAGATGGATGCAAAGAAGGGGAGGAGTCTATTTCTGAAGGGGTAAACTAGTTGTTACATATTAGACTTTTCAAACACATACAATTGTATATATAATATTAATGCTCCAGTTCTAAACATGTATTTTTGGAAAACAAGATCTTCTGATTTTAAAAAATGTGGGTAACATAAATAATAATCTAGCAAACATTAATCAACTAAATTTAAATTATAGTAAAGAAATTTTTAAAAGAATTGTCAAGCAACTCTTTTATACAGAGAAGAAAAAAAGTATAGAATAACCAGTAAATTTGGTTCAAGTTACGATTAAATGTCTTTGACTGAAAAGTTTTGGGCTCTTAAAAAACAATAAGCATTGTCACAATGCAAGGACTCGGCCGGCCCCTTAATCACACACACAGAGACGATAATCAGCTAACTACTATTTTATTGAAGAATGAAGAACAGATGATAAAGCAATTGTCCATAAAGTAATGAAAGTTCAGTTCAAAAGTAAAGAGTCTGTAGCAAAATCCAAAGGCAAGAGTCTTGGTACAAGGCTTGGCAAAAGCTCCGCAAAACCAAGCGGATCAAGAACAAGGCAAAGTTCCAACAAGGCTCCAAGAAACTTCTTGGCAAGGTACGAGCCGCAACTTGGCTCCATGGTCCTTTCCTCGCTACACTTCGCTTGGATAGAAGTGGCCGAGGTACTGAGGATCCGTTCCCACGGATCCTATACTTAATTCTCTTGGCGAGGACCCCGCCGCTCTAGGCTTCTCCTCCAATCTATGCTCCGGCCCTTGCCCCTTTGGCCGATCTAGGCTGTGGTGCCAGCTCCTCCTGCTAGCCTCGATGCTCCGTCTCCTATCAAAGCTGCGACCTTGCCTCCCAGCACCTGGTTCCCTATCTTCGTGAGAGTCAAACTCCCCTTGCGCTTCCATGGACTCATCCTCCTCCGTTTCCCACATTCGTTCCTGTGACCCGTGCCCCCCCCCGGTTTCTCATAGCCTTCGCTATCACTGCTATCTGAATCCCTCTGATCCTCCACATTCTCGTACGGGTCAGGCCATCCATCATCCCAGGCCAGACTCTCTGTGGGAGAAGAAGGCCCAGCTAACTCATTAACCCCTTCTTCCATTCCCTCCAAATCCTCCTCGGAATCTTCCTCAGCTGCCGCTGGTTCTAATGCGAGTGGGACCCCCGGTGCTGCCCCTTGCCCCCCAGGCACGAAAGAGAACTGGGTTGCTACAAGCATAAGCAACACTGAAGTCAATAAGATATATTGTGAAATAAACCTAGAGATTTACAATATTTTACAAGTAAAAGTAAGATGATGGTGGCTACTGAATGAGGTAGGGGAGTCGTAAACACATTGGAGAGGAAACAACTAAGGCTTTCACTTCAGTCAATGAAAGATGAAATCACATTCACCTGGGAGTGAGAAATGGGCATCATTAAACAAGTGTGGACAGCTGGATGTGGGTGAACTGTCAGCTAACTTCCAGCTGAAATGATCTCATTCCCACTCCAAATATATCTTTAAAAGAAAATGATCCCAAAGTAGATAGACAGATAGATAGAAACAGAAAAGTACTTGGGAGTGGCTTTCCTAATTACAGCTGGAAAAAAGTGAAGTGGACTACCAACTCGTTTTATGGAAGGGCATTTATCTCCTCCTGTACCAGCTCCATACGCTTGACAGCAACTTTTGTGTACAGGACAGACTATAATACAAATCCTTTGTTTTCTAGCAGCTCTCTAGAACCATGGTGAGCCTTACATATTTTGTCTATGGAAAAGGAAGTTGAGTTCAAACTAATATTTTATATAACTTAAGGCAGTGTTTTTCAACCTTTTTTGAGCTGTGGCACATTTTTTACATTTACAAAAACCTGGGGCACACCACCAACCAAAATGACACTCTAACACAGTAATACATATAGTTAATATGTTTTTAAATGTATTTATACACTCAGTGTGAAACCTGGGCCTGTTTGAATGAACACAACATAGGTATCCTGGCAGGAATGGCAGAAAGACACAAACTTCCCACACAGAACTCCCATAACCAAGAGAAAATACTATAAGAGTTTGGTGGGCATTGACTTTGGGTTTTGGAGTTGTAGTTCACCTATATCCAGAGAGCACTGTGGACTCAAACAATGTTGGATCAGGACCAAACTTGGCATGAATACTCAATATGCCCAAATGTGAACACAGATGGAGTTTGGGGAAAATAGACCTTGACATTTGGGAGTTACAGTTTCTGGGATTTATAGTGAACGCACAATCAAAGAGCATCCTGAACTCTTGCAACAATGGAATTGAACCAATCTTGGCATATTGAACTCTCATTACCAACAGTACTGAAAGGGTTTGCTTGGGAATTGACCTTGACTTTGGAAGTTGTAGTTCACCTACACCCAGAGAGCACTGTGGACTCAAACAATGTTATGTTGTGTTTTTGTTTGTTTTCTATCCAGAATCACAATGTTGGAAGGAGGCTCACTACTTTAAGGTCCCTAAAACAGACATGGGAAAACTTTGGCCCTCTGGGTGCTTTGGACTTCAACTCCCACCATTCCTAACAGCCTGAGGCCCTATCCTGCTTAAGTGGCTGAGGGGGAAAAGGGCCTGAGGCTGCTAGGAATGCTGGGAGTCCAAAACACCTGGAAGGTCCAAGTTTGCCCATGCCAGCTTTCGACAGAGGCCTCTTCCTCCCCCTTCGTGCCCTTTCTTCCCCCTCCTGCCGAACACTTACTTTTTCTTCTACACTGCCGCTTCTGCCGCCATTTTGATCCGGGGGGGCAGCGTGAGCGTGTTCAGGAGGGGGGAGGGAGGAAGACGTGACCCGTGCGGGCGCTACTGCGCAGACTCGCCCCAGAGCAAAGCAAGGCAAGGCAAGCAGAGCAAGGTTGGGAAGAAGGGAGCCCGAGTGGAGAAGAAAAAGTGTTTGGCAGGAGGGGGAAGAAAGGGTATTGGAGGTTCCAATTTCCCACGGCACACCTGATGATCGCTCACGGCACACTAGTGTGCCACGGCACACTGGTTGGGAAACACTGACTTAAGGGATATGAGACATGTTTTTGTTAATTAATTAGTCTGAAAAACCAAAAATAACTCTTTCTTCATCTAGACAAGGAAACCATCTTGTAAATGTAGAGAATAAACTATGTGAACAAATACTCAGAAACAATTCCAACTGAATACAATAGGTCTTACTCCCAAGGAAACTGAATTCCTCCTTGGCAAAACACTATCAAACGCATAGTGAAGAAATATTCTACACCATGTACACAGTATGAAATAAATTAGCCAATGTTTAACAAGACAGTAAAGGATCTCTCATGTTGGTAAAATGCCAGAATGGTGGTGGCAGATCTGAGTGCCTACATGCTAATAACACACACTTTTTTGGCATAAAATCCCTAGCATGCTATAATGATTTTTTGGGTAGATTTTATATCTCACTTTTAAGGAACTCCCATCCACATTAATCTCACTTTCCCCTGGAAATTACTATCCATGGGGCTATATCCAGTATCTCCTTCAAGCTACTAAAGGCAGATGCCTTTTGAAGTTAAAGTGTATATATCAATCACATGTAGTTTCCTTCAAAATGACATAATTTCTTATATCTGTAGCTTTCATTATTTTCACCTTATCAGCTAGCTCTTCCCTGTTGGTGAGGATCAGATCTAGAATGTCTGGTCTCTTGGTCTCATCTCCTATTTTTGGAAAAATAGAACTCAGCAAGGCCGGAATTGATGAGACCTTTCATTCTCTAAAGAGTGCAAAGGTTAATTGAAGTATCCAATTTCAGCTATGTCTCTCTCCTTTGAACATTGGTTAATGTGAGCTAGCTTTCTGCCTAGTTTGGTGGTCTCTAGCAGACTCTCACAAAGATAATATTATTTCTTTTTCCTTCTACTTTTAATCTTAAGGCTCTCAGCCAACCTTCCATATTCTCATGTATTAGAATTAGGTACTAGGATTGTGCAATTCGGGTAAACCGCAATACGTTTTGATATCCTGAATTTCGGTGGGGAGCCTGATCTGTTTTTCAGGAGCTTCCTGAATCTGGAAAGACAGAAATCCATTTTCAATCTGGGAAGACAGAAAGATTTGTTTTCAATCTGGCCCATTGTCAGCAATGGAGGTGGAGGGACTTCCCAGGCTCCCCTTCCTGTCATTTTAGGCATTGTTTGTCATTATAACCTATATTAGGATCTGATTGATTGACCAGCTGTGCGACTTGCCAGCTGTTTCTGCCTCAGCTCTTGTGGGTGATGGCGAAGGGGGCACACCGGAGCGGAAAGTGCAGATCCTCGCCCTGCTCACTCCTCAGCAACGCATAGCACAGCAAGGCTGCCGAGTCCCGTGGAAGGTTAGGAGGAGGAGGGCTGACATGGAGAGGGGGTGCTTCTGGGTCTGCAGCTAGCAAGAGTGGAATCAGTCTTCTCTCTCCTAGCTCCTTTTCACAGGAGTGAAAAGAGGCACCTCTTTCCCCTCAGTCTTGAGAAGAGATGAGAGCCTCATTTGGTAGAGATGGTTTCTCTCTCTGTTGTGCACATTCACAGCAGATCATTTGTCCTTCATTAACAACTGGGTTAAAAGCACCAAAGTTAAGATACAACTCTTTCTGTGATCCTTTCCCTTCTATCTTTCAAAGAGACCTAGATGTAAGTCTAGGACTTAAGAAACCCCCCTTCCTGGAAATCTCTCCCTTCTAGCAGCTATCTCCCTTCCTATACTCCACATGTATTCGAAAGAAACCAAAAGCAGCCATTTTTCAGCAGCCACTGTTCTGTTACAGCCGCAAAAGAATGGCACCCGAACTAGAACTAGCCAGACCAGCCCAAGATCATTTTTGAAAATGAATCTGTGCACAGCCCTATTAGCTAAATCTCATTTTAACCTTTCTGTAAACTAGTTTCAATCTCATGACCATAGACAGGCAAGATATGGACCCAATAAAGAAAGCAGATTGTTTTCTTTCCCTCCTAACTACACTGATTCAAAAACAACCACTAGTTTTTCTTGCACATTAGTGGGTGTACGTAACATTATCCCACTTTCATGCCAATTCTATGATTTGGAATCTAAAATTTCATCATCCATCCACCTGGGATTTATTTTTAAAACCTCCTGATCAGGCTTTGAAGGGTCCTGCCAAATACATCTTTACAGATGACATGCAGTCCAGATGTCTACATATTAAGAAAGTAAGGGTGATTGTCTGAGAATCCAAAACTTTCCAGTTAAAACTTTTTGCAAATCTATTTATTTTACTGATAATATTCTTCTCTTCTCATTTGTCCCAAACCATGACTTTCAACAGGAAGAAATGATGGAACATAGCATCTTCCGCAGTCCTTTACCTTCCTATCCAGAAACTTTACTTACTTACTTAATTTACTTACATCTGAGAAAAAAAAATCCTAAATAGATGAGGAATGGATCTTATACAGTAGGCTTGATGACTCTTGTGAAGCTTTCCATCACAATCAGGATAACTGTACAAGGGAGACTAACCAACTCACACAGAAACTTAACTCTTCCCTTCTCAACAGGGAATCACTAACTTCTACCGCATGTTCCCTCTCCTCATATTCTTTCTTCTCCTCCTCAAGGCAACATCTTCCATCTACTTTGAGTTATCTTTACAGTTGTGGAAGTCTGGAAGTGTGTACCTTTCACAACTGTGCAAATTTGCAGACCAAGAAATTGTTTAACTCCAGTTGTTTGTGCAGATTTCCATAAAACTTATCATACTTTTCAAAATGGAACTACACCCAGAAACACTATTAGATGTTTAGATCTTAATTCCTACTATATTTACTTCAAGAGAAAATTACTCCATCGGTTCCTTGTTCTCTGTTGAAGTTGGTTTAATACAATAAAGCATATAATTATTCAATGAGCCTAAATTTAGAGAATTACTTACAAATGAAAAAAATAGAACCAAGTATTAATGCAACCTTTATTTCAGACAGCTTGACAAATTTCCTAATTCTTTGAGTTGTAGGAGACCTAAATAACTAGAATTTGTTAGAATAATTCAATTTGTTATTGAAACTTGTCATTAATGAATTTAAATGAGAAATAACACTAATTTTAGGGAAACCTTTTCAAAGAAATAGGCCAATGATTTGGAGAACCAAATTGCTACCCCTCGCTTGCTTACTGCTAAACACAATTAGAATGGATAGCCCAAATTAAAAATAAAAACTATGATTAACATACTATTAACTTTAGTTAAAATTAGAGGTTTAGGTGAAAGCATTTTAAAGGCAAGTCAAAAAAACTCAATGGAAAATACTGATGCAATGATGCTATAATAATTTGTGAACGGATATATCGATGGAATCAAATATTGTGTAAAATGTGTGAACCACAGTCTTGTATGATTCGTGCAAAATTATTTAACGCTGCTAGAAAGAAACCGTGAAAATGATCCCAAACCTGATTACTATTTTGCATTTCCCTCTTTGGTTTTGCAGCAACTTCCACAAAATGGAAAAACCCTAAGATACCATACACTTACAGCTGACACATATTTGCATTCAAGTATCACAGCTGAATTATTCATAGGTCTTAAATTATACTGACTTTGAAAAAAAATTAGGAAAAAAACAAGTAGTGCTATAAAATAGTAAATATCAGAAGAAGAAAATCTATCAATTTTATAAGTAATGCTTCAAAAGACATTTTGTTATGATTTATATATAGTTCATTAATCCATTAATTTCTTAATGGGATTTATATATGGTTCCTTAATTCATTAATTTCTTTATGGTTACAGGTAGCCTCTTATCTTTTCCAGACTACCAGATTTATTTTCTGTCTACATTTTGTTTGATTTCCTAAGGATATAAATATATTATACTTTTTAAAACTCTTGTTAAATTGAGCATTTAGCATCAATAATTCCCCATTGGTAAAGCCTGACATATGAAAGTTCAAGGGGACTTACTTCCAGGTATTTTTTATATGAGATTTTAGTTGATATTTATTTTTTAAATCTCACTGTTTCATATATATTATTATCGAAGGAAAGGGTGATGCTGAAATTTCACTCGTAAGTGGTATACTTTTTGAAATTATACCTGAACCTGAGGGACAGAGGAGTTGTGGTTTTCATGCATGCTTGGCTTGTTCATTCATGGCCTGTTTCTTCTGTGTTTTTCCTCAATACACTTTACATAGCAGCGAAAGTCACAATACTATAATTATGTTCAAACTGCCCTTACTATTTCTCCCTCTAATTAAAGACCATTTTAAAATAACAATTTGAAAACCTCTTCTATTATAATCGCGTTAAGCTCTTTCCTCTGCTATTTCATGGGGGGGGGGGGGTATTTTTTCCTCCAATAATCCTGTTTCATTGCAGATGTTGTTAAAATTCATTTTTAACTACTGTATGCTGATAACAGAGATGCCATTTTAAATAATAATGAGACTAGTTTCACATAAGAAAATATATAGTTTACTTACATAACCCTTCCAAGTTTTTACACCATCACAGATAATTACTGCCCAACTGCCCTACTACAATAATCACTCATAAAAGCTGTTTTAAAAAAACCTGTTTATCCTGAAAAGTTCATAATCCACCATCTGCTGGGGTAGTATGTGAGCAGTGATGGGATTTTGAGTAGGCAACTTTTCTTTTCATATGGCATTACATATAATAGGAATCCAAATATAAAGGAAAATTCAAATAAGGTATCAAAATCTGCATGTAAATAAAATAAGCTGCCTTCATTTCAGTGACTTTACTTTAAGGATAAAAACTAGATCCAATTTACTGTTTACACTATCTATTGAACAGTATTTGCTTTAAGATTAGGAAAATATATTTCAGTAGATAGAACATATATATGTAAATGTAGTGGTATAATAAAACAATTACAGAATATTTTACATTACTTTATCTGGATGTAGATCATAGAATTGCACTGGAAGACTTACAAATATCTAAAGAAGTGTTCTCTCAGGTTTTAAAAAAGGAGGTTTTTCCACTTTCACAGAGGTCCTGTGCACCTATCCCCACAAATATGGAGAGCCAATGTACTTACAAATGTGGCAGAATAGTAACCTTAAAGTAGCAAACACTTTCTCAAAAAATTCCGCCAAAAAAGTCCAATGACAGGCTCACGTCAGGGTTGCCATATGTCCAAAATGAATTGAAGGCACACAACAATTAGAACTGTCTTTTTGAAAACTCAGGCTCCAAGTTATGACTTAGCAGTTCCTGCCAACACATACCATCCACCTCAACTGTAATAGCTGATGGAGTTAGCACAGGCATGGGCAAACTTTCTTGCCCTAGGGCCGCCTTGCACACTCAGCAACCCACTGTGAACAATTTGCACAGCACTTTGCAGACAAAACTGCTTGAATCCCTTCTGAATCAGATGATACAAGTAATACAGATCCACTGGAGGTAATCTTGGTAACTTTAAGGTTTGACTTCTATAGTGCACTGGACATTGAGCTATTTTTGTGCTAAGTTTGAAAACTCTAATTAGATCAAAATACAGCAGCCAAATTGATTATAGGTACATCACTTTTAATGCCTGTCAGGATGGCCCCTGAGAAATGTAATTAAAGTTCTGAATCTTTGACTGTGTCATGTCTCCTGCCCCCACCTGTTTAATAATGTTTTTGCATGCCCTCCAAATGTGGTGATTTTGCAGGGACAGTCCGGATGAATCTTCACCCCACTTTTTAAGCTACTTAAAAAAAATAATCTTCTGGCACCCCACTACCCCTCTTTGTTATCAGTTTACTTCATTTGCTCCAAATTGAGCCTAATTAACTCAGCAGTGGGAAGAAATGCCATTTCTGGTTACTTCAGATTTACTATTAAAATAGGCTCCATACCATACTATATTAAGGCAAATAAAGAGAAACGTAACTTAATGTAACAATTTTAGTGAATTATATAAAGTGTTGTTTTCAAAAAAACAATTAAAGTATCATCTCCTTGATGTTTTTGTCAGTTGCTTGACAAAACTGAGTCTACTGTTTAAATTTTCTGTACATTTTTGACAGACATACTTGCCTACTCTTCGCTAAAACGAGTGTTGCTAGTATAGTATATCTTGTTTGAAATACATTTAAATAAAAAACAAAAAAATATAAATGGATTGGAGAAGCATTGTGGTGTTTCAGCCTGGTGTTCATGTGCATGATGGGGATGATGGGATTGTCATTGAGAATGCTGATGTGCAAAGGGAACCTTCAGATGAGGTTTTTGCTCCTGAGAACAGTTTGATTCCCAGAGCCCTGTTAGATGTGAATTCCTTTGTTAATGGTGCAGAAGGCCTTGAAGGAGATAGTGCTGCGCCTGAGAATGTTAATGATCAAGGGATGACGTTTGATCGCAGGGCAAACATTCGGGAGTATAGACAGGCTTCCCATGACCTTCACTGCAGCTGCAGGCTCTGTTCAGGGGATACAAAGTGAAACTGGGTTTTCTCTACTTAAGATTGTAGAAAGATCCTTCGTTTAGAAAAGATCACGTCAAGATTTCCTTGCTCATGTTTTTTGCCTAGGCCTTGTTTCATAGATGGTACTTTTGCTGCATTGAACTGTCTTAGAATTTAGTATCAAGCTTTCAACCTTTATCCTTTTGGATCCTGGAATTTATGGACTGTGTGCTTACCTTGGATATATTTTACGGTCTATCTTCTTCTACTCTTTTGTTGGACACTATACTTGTTTCAATAAAAGACTGTTATTTCAAAGACTGTCTGATGTGTGTGTGTGAACTAGGGGGATACTTCTATCTGAAGTGCAACATGCATGCTGTCTTCCCTGCCAACAAAAGTTCAAGGAACACATATAATTTTCCTTGGGTTATTTTGTCCAATTCTAATTTTCTTTGAATGATAATAAATTGCATATACATTTAGTCTTATGTAATTAATTATACCTACCAGCAATTCTCATTCTTTCACAATTCCATTCCTTCAGCAACCTTGTACTGTGTAGCAACCCAGTTCCCTTTCGTGCCGGGGGGGCAGGGGGCAGCCCCGGGGGTCCCACTTGCATTAGGGCCAATTGCAGCTGATGAGGACATGGAGGAAGGGGATGATGAGGCAGCGGGGCCTTCCTCTCCTACAGAAAGCTTAGCATGGGATGATGGCTGGCCGGATGGCTATGATAGCTGGGAAAGTCAGGCCGACACTGAAAGTGCTGATTCAGATAATCTGTATGAGAAACCAGGTGGTTTCGGGTCGCAAGAAAGGGTCAGGGAGATAGCGGAGGATGAGTCCATGGAAGCTGAAAGGGAGTCTGGCTCTCATGAAGATAGCGACCCAGGTGCTGGGAGGCAAGGACGGAGCTTTGATAGGAGACAGAGCATCGAGTCCAGCAGGAGGGAATGGCACCGGAGCCTAGAGCGCCAGAGGAGCGCTAGATCCCGTAGCACAGATTGGCGCCGTAGCCTAGAGCGTCGGGGGTCTTACCAGGGGAATTAAGTATAGGATCCGTGGGAACGGATCCTCAGTAGCTCGGCCACTTCTGATCTGAAGGGAGTGAAGCAAGCGAAGATCCACGGAGCCAGGTTGTCGGCTCGTGCCTTGCCAAGAAGTTTCTTGGGCCTTGTAATGAACTTTGCCTTGTTCCTTTGCCACGGACCAAGTCCTTAATCTGCAGTGTTTTGCGGAGTCTTTGCCAAGTTTTGCCTTTGGATTTACTTACGGACTCTTTACCTTTTTGATTGAACTTTTTGATACTTATATGGACAATTATCCTTTTCACCTGTTTTTTATTATTCAATAAATAGTTAGCTGATTACCGTCTCTGTGTGTGTGATTAAGGGGCTGGGCCGAGACCCTGCATCATGACATACTGTAGGAATGAAGAAATTGCAGCCCATGGGATGCATGTAATCCCCACAAATGTTTTATGGTCACAACCACCCATATTTTGTTCCAGTGTACTTTAGGGGATTGCATGGGGGATTGGGATTCCTCATGTTTCAGGACTCTTGTTTTAAGAGCAGGATAAGCCCTTTTTTCCATAACAGGAAATGGCTGAAAATTGAGATCTTGGCCACTTGCTATTGAGAAAAAAACCCTATCCTGCCCCTAAATTGGCACATGGATAACCAAAATTTGTCAGAAATTGTTCTAACACAACTTTAAGGGATGTGGGGCATGACGTTGGTGGTCAGTTTTGTGGGGAGCTGTAAGAAAGCCATCTTAGGTCCCCCTTTTAACTTTATTAAACAGGAATATGGTTTATTAGTAATACTTCTTTTGGTCATATTACATCTTTAATTTTTTCCACTGATGATTTGAGAAAAGTATGTGTCAATTAAACAGTCAGGTTGACCTGCCTGTTATATAATTTAATAGATCATAGGCATATGAATGTTGCTTAAAGAATTAAAGACTTCCTTTTAAAATGTAAAATTATGTTTGTGTACTTTCAGATTAAATCACTTCAAAGGAGCCTGTGCCATACTAGGGCAAGATTAAACTGCTTACATAAATAAATTTCAGAGCAGTCTTCTAAAATCTCCTTGCTACAGCTACAGAATAAATGGGCACTGTTTCCCATATATTGTGATAAAGATCTGCTGCTTATGAAGTTATTTCCACTCTCTTTACTGCCTGAAGGGTAAAAAGAAATTTATATCAGAGAGCATATTTTCACAGCTACAGAATTTCTGACCATTAATTTCTGTGAGCATATAGTATCATGGTTGCTATTTAAATAATCTCTTGCTTTACGTGCTAAATTTGTTAACAAAGGAAATATAAATTAAGGGCTCCAAAATGCATTCTGATTCAATACCTCTGTGTAGATTAGCTAGACAACTCCTAGCAGTGGTGGTGGACACACTCGCTGGTGTGCTTCCAATTTTTCCCATTTATTTGTAAAACAAAAGAAAGATTCACTAAGAATGGGAGTTCATTTCTTCCTGGTTAGGCAATAGATTCTTTGGGGCTTAAAATTGCCTGCATTGGGGGGGGGGGGGGTAGATCTAAATTTTTAAATAATTCCAATGTGGGGAGGACTCAGCAAAAGCTCCTCAGGTAGAACTTTTCCCCACACTTTCCTTAACAAAATATCCAGTCCAAAAATAGATTCTATAAATATTTCATTTGGGTTCAAATAAGTTGTAATTTTGGAAGTTTTTTAATGGACCAGTGGAATGACCCCTTTTTATGTGCCATGTAGAAAAATAATGCCTAAAATGTATCATAAGTCTAACTTGAATTAACTCAGATTAACGAAGTAGATATTTGCCTTACTTCATTGCTGCAGCCAGATCCACACTTGTTAAAAACCAGTTGTTCTTTTCTATTTCTTTCCCTTATTGTTTCTTTGCATAAAATTTCTCTTGTCTTCTTACTGTCTTTATGTGTTCATTTGAGTTTATATGTATGGATGTCTCCATGGGTCTTTGTATTTCAAAGTAAGTGACTATATTTAATATTGATATTCACATATAAATGTTGGCATTCCCAAGTACATTTTTATTCTTCAAGAACTTAGTGAAGAGGAAAGTATTTTAGATTATTTATGGTCAATGGTATTTGCCCATGTATGCCTAGTAGACAGAACAGAAAATACTAGCTTTAACAGAATTTGTTGTATTCTCAGCATTTATCCTTTCTCTCCTATTTTTTCTCCTAACCTGCTCCATTTTTCTCCTAACCTGCTCCATTTTTCAACACTACAGGATTCAGATGGGCTTTCAATTGTTCTAAAAGACAATTTGAAAAAAAACTACTTAATGTAGTCCATGTTTAATAGGGGTAAAAGAAATGCAGAGCTTAGCCAGCCAAAACAGTACAACACTAGAAAAAAAATCTCAAATGACCCACATGCCTCACAAAACAGGAATGACAGACAAAGGGAGGGGTGTGTGGGAGAGAGGAAAGGAGAGAGAAAATCAGTGTCCCATAATTTAGGTGTCACGACTGAAAAGACCTTATTTATTCTAAACATGCCAAGTGTCTGAAGGCATGTGGAAGGAAGGGTACCCATGGTAAACACAGTAATTGACAGATGTATAAAGCAGATGGTCCTTTTAAATAGCCTTTTCTTCAGGCAACCTGCAAAAATAAGTCCTGAAGTTAAATCCTAAAGAAAATTCTCAAATGTTAAAGAAGGAAGAAAGGGGATGAAGGTCTACTGATTGAATCTTCTTCCTGCTTAAACTCAGAGGTTCTTACTAAACTCTGTTGAACCACTTTTTAATCCTAGAAGCAGATGTTTCCAATTATCTCTGGGAGATTTTGGGATAATTGTAAAATGTGCCTGAAATGGTGAAGACTCTAGTTTATAATCTTTTTAAAGTCATAAGGCAATCCAAAGTATTCACATAGCTTCGGGACTAAAATGACCAGTTCTTGTATGCAAAACTTTTGTTTTCTAAATGGCAGGTGTCACACAACAAATCTTGTCTGATCTTGGGAGCTAAGTAGTACAAGACCAGGTTACTATGTAGATATCACCAACAAATATCAGGTGCTGTAGGCTATATTTCAGAGGAAGGAATTAGCAGCAGACATTGTAATTGATGGGGACCCACCATCTCCCATGAGAAATCTCCTTTGCAATAAGTAGAAGCATTTTCTCCTCGTTTCAGAGATCAGTTTTGAGAGAGGGTTGGTGGGACCATAAGCCAGCTCTCTATAGCCCCTGAACTTGTGGCTATGTAGGTATAATGAATATGAAGCAGTCACAAATGGATGACTCTAGGTTATGCGTTCATAATGCCCAACAGAATATTGACTGAAATATTTCCGAGAGGCCGTACAAATGGCAGAAATGTTTAGGGTATTTGTTTTAGTTTGTACAGAAGAGCTTCCCCATTTCTTTTAATACTAAAGTATATTGGCTTTACTATATTGAATTATTGGGGCAGAATGCCCTTACAGTTACTGCTACATCATAATTATTAGTTCAGACTATTATATAAAGCCTCGATTTTCAGATGGTGTATGACCTGGAATAAGCGTTTCTATGAGAAACCAACTCTTTTTTATGACTTTCCTGAAAGAATCTGTGAAGCCAAGCTGCAAAACATGATGTGTGATAGTATTTTGTTCTTATCCACCAGATCAACATCACTCAATGGTTTGATATGTTATGCTTTCATTCCGCCTTCCTTCCTTGGCTTTGTTAGATATGGAACATGAAATACCAGGAAATGTACTGCAAATATTGTTTCTCTGTGACGTTTAAAACTTCTCCAAGATTTACAGCGCAAAATCAAAAGAAACTATGTATCCTCCTGGTCCACACTTTGAAGGGGGAAATGGGAAGCACAGATCATACTTTACATGCTTTTCAAAGCCTAATGCAAACTAACTCCTTAATGTTTGAACTCTTAACTACAACTTTCCTTCATATCCATTCTCCAAATGGAATTTCTGCGAGCTGCTAGCTCAGCAGACAGCTTACATTGCTCTGTTGTTTTTAATCTTTCTACAAGGACACCTTAAAGAATATTATTTTATTTAGGAACTGTGCAGCACACACATGAAGAAGTTAGTTCACTGGGACTTAGTTCAAAGTAGGTGTTCTTAGAACTGCAGTCTAACTAGCATAGGATGCAATTACTTCTATTGTAGTCTGGAAGTATTCCCAGTTTAATATAGTAGGTCTTGATTCTGAGTACAGATATGTAGGGCTTGTGTTGTGTGCATTCTACAGTTTTATATGTCCTCTTGCACTTGGACTAACCAGTGTCCAAAAAAAACCCATCAGCCAAAGCTGAGGTCAAAATGAAAGGGAAAGAAATGAGTGAGGGTTTCTAGAAGGCA
This sequence comes from Anolis apletophallus, assembly GCA_030556195.1. Taxonomy (NCBI): domain Eukaryota; kingdom Metazoa; phylum Chordata; class Lepidosauria; order Squamata; family Anolidae; genus Anolis; species Anolis apletophallus. The sequence goes on along the minus strand of JARBWK010000012.1, from coordinate 49,140,676 downwards.
GAAATCAGAACCAAAAAAAGGGCAGTGAGCAATAATACCAATAATAATGCTATTTTAAAAAGAGTCAAAAACTAAAGTGTACATACCAAACAAATATCCTTCATTTTTCAGATGAAAACTGGGACATGAGACCAAGCAACATTAAAGTGTGGTCAGGATGACAAAATGTAAGGAAGAACAGATAAGCTAGGAGAGGCTGCATCAGTTTGCTTTTTCCCTGAGCCTACTGATTCTGTCCCTCCTCTGTTTATCCGGCTTCTACCAATTTCCATGGGTGCCAGTTTACTGAGGGTGTACTGCATAATATTATAGAGCAGGCATGGGCAAGCTTCGGCCCTACCAAAGTCTAAAACACCTGGAAGGCTGAAGTTTTCTCATGCCTGTTCTAAAGCTGGAATTCTCACCATAAAAAGTAGTTAGTCCCAGATGGAGGAGATCCACTAATCAATGAGACTTTAGTAAGTCAATGATTCAATCAATCCATTCTATTTAAGGCTGTAAAGTGGATTTTGTGTGTTTTTATAAAATATGGTTCTGAAAGTTTTTAATGAATAATGCACCTACTTGGAAGCAGGTTCTATATAGTCATATTTACTACTGACATGTAAAATGTCTTTCTATTCTTTTATCTCTCAAAAATATCTATTTTTTCAATATTTATGGCTATTTATGACTATTTTATTTAATGAAAAAGCATATACTCAGATCAAAATGGTAGTCTTAGAAGCTGCTTTCAAGAATTTTTAATAAAGAAATCTGAGAATAAATGTTCTCTCATTTCTAGCTATAACAGTCTTTTATTTTTTGATCAACGAAGGAAACTTCAATAGGTATGCAAGAATTTTTTTAAAAAATCAAAATACACTTCTTTGTACTGTTTAAAAGTACCCAGTGAAGAAAAGAATGAAACTTATTGGAAAATATTATAAAGAATATAAGCTTATGGTTCAAAAATTGTTTGTGATAACAGTTAGAGCCATGAAAAGAAAATACAATAGCTTAATGCCTCAAGTAAAAATGTGACTGGCCACATTCCAAGAAACTTGGAGCCTAAGGAAGCTTTAGATACACTTTTCTCAAGTAGTACCCCTCCCTTTTATATGGCAATTTACTTTTAAAACTACTGGAATCTTTTCTCTTTTTTTGGAAGTGGCATTCTGTTCAAAGTTAAAATTATTTTCCTGAGCTACTGAATCTATTTTAAAGCACTGAAATCACTTTTGCTGCTCTTGTCCAGGAAGCTGAAGCTGAAAAGCTCTCTGAGTCTTTAATCTCTCTATGGCCTCGAGGTAGGGACACTCTCGGCCCCAGTCAGATGGCCAAACTTGAAGACACGAAGCCTTCCTCTAGATGCCAAAAAACTGGTTTGGAGGCGCTTGGAACTCCTCAGCATTGCTAAGCCTTCCGATATGCTGAGCTTTCTGTATGAATTCCAAGGATGATCAGAATGGTGTTGGAAGATGGCTAGACCAAGGACCTGGTCAGCAAACCCTCTAAACATGTGATCTTCAGGAGAAATCCTGGAAAGCTCTGCAATACAAATGGCTTGATCCCCCAAATCCCTGGGAAAGGGGGAGGAACAAACTCAACTGGGCTCTGCAAACAATGATTGGCAGGTGTAAAGAACCAATCAATGAAATCAAACCTCGCAAAACTGTGCAGGCTGCAAAAACATAATACAACAGTGCAAACCTTTTGGAACTTAAGGTTTTCCATGCAAGTGGCGCTCGCTGCGCCGTCACAAATTTAGTGTGAACTATCCCACTCCAGTTTTGTTGTGTCACTAATATACATTAATGGACATCCCCTCTCAAAAAAGCAAAATCACATTTCCCAGATTCCAAGAATGCAGTGGTACTTTAAAACAAGAGGCATCTTGCTGTGTGCCTTATTTTCAAAGGATATTGGCGGCGGCGCAGGGGGAGGGGTTGCTTCCAGACTAAAAAAAAGTGGGTTACATGGCAGCATATTTTTATGAGTGGGGCAGCAGAATTCATTAAAAATGGGTAAGGTACAGATATCCACTTTACTGCTACCCCTAATCTAAATAGCTATTTCACTGCTGTGATCATCTGACCAGAAACCCCTTCTGTTAACCTACATCATTCTTTAAATCACTTTTTAAAAAACATTAACTATTACCTTCAGCAAAAAAATTGCTATCCAGAGCACATTTTATTTTAGAATTGGTGAGCAAATGAACAATTTCCATCTGAATAAGTATGTTGAATAAATTCAGCACAATTTGTGATGGAGGAGCTCAGTTCAGAATTGGGTCACTACATTTACAACGAACACCATTGTAACTGGAAGGAAGTCTTTTATCTCACCAGATGACTGAAGAGATCATGAAAAAATAGTCTAGGAGGATAGATAGCAGAACCAATAATACAACACTTGACTCATGTTACTGGAAATTTGAGTTGCTATCTTAACCAATCTTGGTTAGACAAGGATGGATATTGTGAGGTATTACTGCGTGTTTCTACTGGTCTTTTAAAATCCTCTTTGGGTCAATTAACTTAGTTACATCTGAACAGCAATTGGTGTATAGGACTTGGAATAAAAAGACATAAAAACATCATCTGCAGTTGTAGAGCATCTTATTTTCCACCCCAAGCTGTATAAGAATTGGAAGAAAAGTAATGTTCATTGTTCATATTGCTTCTGAGCTTTACAATGTGTATTCCAAGCCAGGTAATTACACATCTTAGTGACATCACTACAATGGAGGCTTGTTTTGAAAATGGGATAATTAGACTGGTTTCATCATCTATATGTCTATCTCATGAAATGAGAACATTTTCATCAGAGAACTGTAGTGTGCTATTGTGGTGGCAATATACAGTATGTTATAAACATTTATGAATTTTAAAGCAAGCTATTATCAGAAAGAGGGCAAAAGTTTCAAAGTTTTTTGTTGGAATTACAATAAATATACGGAGCTATGCAGAGAATGGTAAACCCAAGTTCAAATGTTTCCAAAATGGTGATAAACACTATGTACAATTTTGTGTCAAAATAATGGTGGTAATGGTTGATCTTCTATTTAGACAATTGAAGGATTAAAAACTCACAAGCAAATTGTTAAAGCAAATGTGTTAAATGTGAATCATGTGAATCACGAAACCAGGAAAACCAATGGTTTTACATTGGAGCTGCCGCTGTTGAGGATTTCACTCCCTAGCAACTACTAAACTTGCTCAAGGTTGTGTGTGGACATTTACTACATTTTAGCCTCTCAAATAAATTGTATACCCAGAAGAGGTTTTTCTTAAAACTCACTTCCAATTCCAATTCAAATGTGATTCCTAGAATACAATGATGGGTGTGTGTGTGTGTGCATAAATGCTCCCTGTGGTCACTAGAGTGCATTTTATCTGGGAAATAAATGAATTTAGTGGGGGACGGGGACTTAATGTTGAAATATGACATTCATCTGGAAGACAGTACTTTGGCAATCCTTGCTTAATATGTCCAGGGGTATACGATTACCAATAATGCTTGTGTTAATACTGATGTTTTCACTGATAATTATAATGAAACAAAACTAGTAGCACTAAACAATTTTTGCATATGTTTCACCTGAGTTTCTGTGCAAAATACACCTGAACCAGTCATTTTCTGACAAAAAGCACGCACAAACTTTTCCAGTGAGTTAGAAACTGACATAAGAGTACTTGGGATGTGTACCTTAGTGTAAATATCACATTTGGTCCTAATTAGATTTTCAATGTGCATTTGGGAGGAGGGGAGTTAGAGAGATCCAGAAATTTGAAGTACCCAAAGTAGTGGATAGATATCTGGGACATACTACAGAATTATAGCGCTATTATTCCATTTAACTAGAATGGCTCCAACCTATTGATCATTGGATTTGAGTTTTGGGTGAAGAATTTATAATTGTCATAAATGAGGGGTTGGCTGTGGAACTAGAACCTAGCCAACGACAGGAACTCCCTCAGCCACATCCAGATGCAACAACTACTCAGCCTGCTTGTAAAACACAAGAAGGTTTGGTGGAACTGGCTGAGGAAGGAGTAATGGTGCCTTCTTTTCTGGAACAAAGAAGAGCAAAATCTCAGTTGAGACGTTCAACCAGAATTTTTGAGAAAATGGCAAGAAATAGAGATAAGCTGTGAAAGCAGAATTAAGGTTTTGCGGTATGCTGCCTAATTGTTGGTGACAACATTTGAAACTACACATTTGATTCTGTGCTCTGGAGAACTGTGGACACTGTTTGAAGCAGGCATATAGCCAGGGGGGGGCCTAAGGGGGCTTCAGCCCCCCCCCCCCGAAATTCTCAGGGTGGTCCGCGAAAAGGCCTTACTGGTACATTATTTAAACTGTTATGTTTATTCATATCATGATCTGATCACCATGCTCATTATATCCCACATTAATGGGGTTATTGGGATAACAATACAAAAGGTTTGCTAGGATAGACCCTCTTCCACCCAGTCTCAGCCCCGAATCAAAATCCTGGCTACGGCCCTGGTTTGAAGGTTTGGGCAATCTTGTCAGTTTTAAGATTAATGATTGGATTGAATCAGGACTGGATTTTGATTATTCTGCTTGTTCCTTGAAAGCTTGTTCTTATTGAGAACTGACTGGCTGACCTTAGACTGTACAACTATGCTGTTGGCGATTCCAGAGTAACATTTTTCAGGCAGAACACTCCAGTGCCTCACTAAACTACAAACCCCAGAATTTCATAGGAGTGGGTCTCTCATCTGAAACCTTACCAGAGTTTTCATTTTAGTGCCATCTAATAGCATTTGATTCATGGTTATAATACTCTTTGTTATGATACTCAGTATTCTGGCCTGCTTTATAGTGATTTCTGTGGACCTTCTTCCCATCATCATAAATAGGAGCAAAAAGTTGCTCAAGGTTTGGGAATTTTGCATTGTGCTATGCCAAGGTCTGTGCAATTTGTTAAATGAAACTAATAAAAATTGTAATCTCTTTGTAATCCACTTCATCCTAGGCATGAATTAGTACTGCATTGTTCTCCTCCACTCCTTGGTATTGACACAGGTGACATGTACTCCATGCCTGTTATCACTGTATGCCACATCCCTCAAGGGCATTTTAGCTGGCAAAATGAAGAAGCAACACCAGGTGTCTCAAAGGATGAGAAAAAGTCCTACTGTGAGATGATATTAAAATATGTATTATATAAGTATACTAATGGGGATAAAGAGTTGCTTCACCTCCCAGGATAATTATATGTAATCTAATTTCCTGGAAACAGGTTACTGCAAACCAATTATAATAGCTTCTTCTTTTTAACAATGCCCTGTTCCCTAAACACACTGCAAAATACATTTACACATTAGTTTGCTTACCGGGGAAAGGAGGATTGAGTAATGTTCTTTTTAATGTCTCTTGCTGTGATGAACATGCCAGTATTAAAAATAGCCTTCTGAAATTAGCATCAGATGTATGTGTTATTACAGTTCTCCTTTTCTAATTAATTCCAAAGAATTGTTTTTTATTTCAACATTTTGCTTCCTCATAATCAAAAGCAGGGCTGAAATCTATATCTGCATTTTATCTGAGAAACCTTATTGCTACACAACTAATGACAGCACTACTGGGCTGAAATGCTCATAAAATAACAATGAAAGTTGCTAGATGAATCATAGAATCATAGAGCTGGAAGAGACCTCATGGGCCATCCAGTCCATCCCTCTGCCAAGAAGTAGGAAAATTGCACTCAAAGCACCCTTGACAGATGGCCATCCAGCCTCTGTTTAAAAGCTTCCAAAGAAGGAGCCTCCACCACGCTCCAGGGCAGAGAGTTCCACTGCTGAATGCCTCTCACAGTCAGGAAGTTCTTCCTAATGTTCAGGTGGAATCTCCTTTCTTGTAGTTTGAAGCCATTGTTCCACGTCTTAATCTCCAGGGCAACAGAAAACAAGCTTGCTCCCTCCTCTCTATGACTTCCCCTCACATATTTATACATGATTATGTCTCCTCTCAGCCTTCTCTTCTTCAGGTTAAACATGCCCTGCTCTTTAAGCTGCTTTTCATAGGGCTTGTTCTCCAGACCCTTGATCATTTTAGTCGCCCTCCTCTGGACACATTCCAGCTTATCAATATCTCTCTTTAATTGTGGTGCCCAGAATTCGATACAATATTCCAGGTGTGGTCTAAACAAGGCAGAATAGAGGGGTAGCATGACTTCCCTCGCTCTAGACACTATACTCCTGTTGATGCAGGCCGAAATTCCATTGGCTTTTTTTTTGCTGCTGCATCACATTGTTGGCTCATGTTTAACTTGTTGTCCACAAGGACCCCAAGATCTTTTTCACACATACTGCTCTCGAGCCACGCGTTCCCCATTCTGTATCTTTGCATTTAATTTTTTCTGCCTAAGTGGAGTATCTTGCATTTGTCACTGTTGAACTTCATTTTGCTAGTTTTGGCCCATCTCTCTAATCTGTCAAGATCGTTTTGAATTCTGGTCCTGTCCTCTGGAGTATTGGTAATCCCTCCCAATTTGGTGTTGTCTGCAAATTTGATGATCATGCCTTCTAACCCTTCATCGAAGTCCGTCATTCCCAAAGCGGGCACTACCACCCCCTGTTGGGTGCTGCAGCGATCCAGGGGGCGGTGAAAGCATGGCTGAAATCACTGGGTTGCTGTAAGTTTTCCGGGATCGAAGAGAGGGATCAATTGGCAATTTCAGAGGGGTCGAAGCACGGCCTCAATTAGCCCCGTCCCCTTTGCCTCCCCAAAATGGCTGCAGGGCAACTCTGGCAGCCAAATAGATAGCCAGTACCCATGCTGCTTCTCCTCTTTCCCCATCTTCCGACCTCCAGGTCAGGCTCCTCCTCCAATAGGGAGAAGTCAGGGAGAGGTGCTCGGAAACAGAGGCGCAAGCGCACGAGGAAGAAAAGGCCTCCCTTTCCTTATCCCCTCTCCTGAATGGAAAGATAAAAATGAAGAGATGGGAAGGAAAAAAGAAAAGAATGAAATATAAAAAGGAGAGAAAAAAGAGGGAGAAAGAAGGAGGGGGAAGAAGAGAGGAAGAAAAAGAAAGGTCCCCTGTTGGGACCCTTTATCGGCCCCACCAAGCAGGGACCCCTTCTCCTTATTTTTCCCTGGCAAGGCTGGCAGGCGACTGATCCGTGTGGGTGCCGCTCGCCAGGCCTCACTTTCCGTTGCCTGGGCACCGGCTGGAAGGGAGCCTTGCAGCCCTTGGCGTTGCTGGACCTGGCGCAAGGCGGGTGGGAGGCGCTTTTCAAGGAGGGCCTTGATCACCCAGTGCCGGCCCCTTCTTTTTTCTGCCACAGACTTCCTACCTCCCCTGTTTGCTGGGCGCCACGGCTCCTTTCATGCCCCTTTTGTCAGCTGTAAAGTTGCAGTGAGCAAGGCCCACCTTGAAAAGTGTCTCCTGACCAAGGGCTGCAAGACTCCCTTCTACACGGTGCCCAGGCAATGGAAGGCAAGGTCCAGTGAGCGGCCTATCCTTTTCCTGGCAGGGGAAGGGTGGATGAGTGGGTGCCTAATAACCTCTCAATGTGCTGGTACTATAACTCCAATGTACAAAGGTTAATCACCCCCAAACCCCTCCTGTATTCTCATTTCTCCACACTGGTTATGTGTGCCCAGTTTGGTTCAGATCCATCGTCGATTGGGTTCAGAGTGCTTGCCAAATGTAGGTGAACATTTTTTTAATTATTATTATTGTTATACTTATTTTGTTATTATTAAGGAGAGTCTGAATGGCCATCTGTCACGAGTGCTTTAATTATGATTTTCCCTTATGGCAAAAAGAGGTTGGATTGGATGGCTCTTAGAGGTCTCTTCCAACCCCAGGATTTTTAAAAATATTAAAAATATGCCTGTTATCAATTATGTAAGGCCACAAGCACTCCAATGCCCTCAAGAGCAAGTAAACATATTATAATTATGTCAGGCCCAAGTTATTTTTCTTATTTTTTTTTTTTAATTATTATTATTATTATCATTACTTCGCTATACGTTTTGAGAGCTGTTGTTGCTCTTAGACACCTTAAAGTCCTACTGCTTGGCATGACTGCATGGACTGCTGTTACTTCCCACCAGAGCAGTATCTATTGATCTACTCACATTTACATTGATCTCAGTGCCATCAATAACAAGTAGATATTATAGGAATGTCTCCTATAATATCTTAGGCTCAAGTAAGTATCCCTCTGACATAAGTATCTGGGACTTGTGGCTGGGACTTTGGTGCTTAAATTTATCTACGTGTCAAGGCCCTGGTGATGTCCACAGACACCTCAAGGGCACACAGCCGGCATGCACTCACATCTACCTGCCTTTGCTAGGGCTGCCATATGCCTGGGCCCTGGGCCCTCGACGTTGGCCTTCGGGAGACTCCACAGGGGCAACCTGCGCCACGCAGCCAGATCCGCAAGGGTCCTTGGCGACGATGTGGAGAAGCGCCAGCTCGGCGCAGCCGCCGAAGATCGAGCGGCGGCAGGAACGCAACCCTGGGAACGGAGGGGAGGGACACGAGAGCGAGCGTTTTTAGCGAGAGGCATGAGAGGCAGCCTGCCGCCGAACCCCTTCCTTCAGAAAAGTATTCAAAGTTGGCGCTGGTACGGGCGCGCGCTCTCCATCCTGGCTCTCCGCTACTTCCCTAGCGATCACCGTACGCTGCTACTGCGCATGCGCAAGGGTCCTCGGTGTCGAGAAGCGCCCCTGCGCATGCGCAAATGTTCTCAGTATCGAAGAAGCGTCCGCTGTTGAGGGGAGAGACATTCCGGCGCTCTCTCTCTCTCTCTCCCTTTCCCGCTTGGAAGCGAATGCGGAAGGCAAGGGAACGAGTGAATGGAAGGCTCGAGAGGAATCTCCTCCGGTACGGGAGTGTGGCTCCCAGCTAGCATGTGCGCGCGTGCGCGTGTGTAAGCCCTTCTCCTGAGAGTAACAAGAGGCTGCTGTGCGTGCGGCCGTACCGGGGAGAGTGGCTTCTGGAGGTGAAGCCATGTATCAGCTGTGGAGGAGCCTCTCAGTAGGCACAACAGATTGGCCTCTTTTGTTATGGTTGGAGCTCAACGGAGGGCCATTGATTCTTCTGTTTGGCCGCTTTCAAGGGACTCCAGTCCCAGCCGTCCTGCGCATGATCCCAGTGGGTCAGAGGCGCCAATTGGGGGACTCAGCCCCGACGGCCTCGCGCATGCTTCACACCAGTAGTGGAGGAGAGGCGCTCACCTCCATGGTGACAGGCTCATGAGCTCAATGACAGTTGGCGGCCATTTTGGCAGCATTTATCCTCAGCCTTTCTTTTTTCCGTTAGAGCTGCCATCCTGGTAGCCAACGGACACTCAGATGTCTGTTTCCTTGCCTTGAAACCTCCCATTGCCTTGCAGCACTTGGCGATTTCCCTTGACACTCCTAGCCTTCAAGATCACATGAAAACTCTCTTTAGTTGTCCAAACACAAGAGTCCACAATGGCTTTAGAAAACCAACTCTCAATGAGTGACAACATTAGTTAATATAAGCAGTAAATAACAATGATATGAACTTACAATTTGACCTAAACTAATTTAATGCTAGTCATAATTCATGAGAAACCTTCTCAATTAATTATTAGCTTAACTATGAAATGGAGATAACGAATAGCAATATTAATAATATTAATTGATAGTAATTAATATTTAATGTCTTCTAATTAATATTTTTGTAGTTATTATACACTAGTCAAAGAAATATTAGAAAAGAAATATTAGAAAAGAAATATTAGAAAAGAAATATTAGATAAGAAATATTAGACAAGATTCCTAGCTGTCGCAACGGCGGCGGATAAAAGGATCTGAGGTGGCAGCCCCTCCCACTGGCTATATATGCTGGAGGGGATGTGGGCGGGGCTTCCATTTAAAGAGATATTAGCTTTTAAAAGATTCCGAACTGTCCGCGCAGGCGCGGGAAATACCATAAGTACGATTCACAGTGACCACGAAAGGGAACTGTGGCTGTGAGGAATTGTGGGAGTTGAAGTCTAAAACCCCTGAAAGGCCCAAGTTTGCCCTGGCCTTTGGAAGGGAACTGGGGCTGTGAGGAATTGTGGGAGTTGAAGACCAGAACTTTGGCCTTTCAGGCGTTTTTGGACTTCAACACCCACAATTCCTCACAGCCTCAGGCCCCTTTCAAAGGCCTGTGCAAACTTGGTCCTTTCAGGTGTTTTGACTTCAACTCCCACAACTGGGCAAACTTGGGCCTGTTGGAGTTGAAGTCCAAAAACCCTGAAAGGCCCAAGTTAGCCCAGGCCTTTGGAAGGAACTGGGGCTGTGAGGAATTGTGGGAGTTGAAGTCCAGAACTTTGGCCGTTCAGGGGTTTTGGACTTCAACTCCCACAATTCCTCACAGCCTCAGGCCCCTTTCAAAGGCCTGTGCAAACTGGTCCTTTCAGGTGTTTTGGACTTCAACTCCCACAACTGGGCAAACTTGGGCCAGTTGGAGGTGAAGTCCAAAATCCCAGAACGGCCCAAGTTAGCCCAGGCCTTTGGAAGGGAACTGGGGCTGTGAGGAATTGTGGGAGTTGAAGTCCAGAACTTTGGCCGTTCAGGGGTTTTTGGACTTCAACTCCCACAATTCCTCACAGCCTCAGGCCCCTTTCAAAGGCCTGTGCAAACTTGGTCCTTTCAGGTGTTTTGGACTTCAACTCCCACAACTGGGCAAACTTGGGCCTGTTGGAGTTGAAGTCCAAAACCCCCTGAAAGGCGGAAAGCGGCAGGGGGGCACAGGAGGAGATGGGAGGGGCTGGGGAGGAGGGGAGGGGTGTCCCCGCCTCCTGTCACGCCCCCCCACCGCTTTTCCTTACCGGAAAGCGGCAAGGGGGGCAGGAGAAGGTGGGAGGGGCTGGGGAGGAGGGGAGGGGTGTCCCCGGCTCCTGCCAGGCCCCCCCCCGCCGCTTTTCCTTACCGGAAAGCGGCAGGGGGGGGCGGGAGAAGGTGGGAGGGTCTGGGGAGGAGGGGAGGGGTGTCCTCGCCTCCTGCCACGCCCCCCACCGCTTTTCCTTACCGGAAAGCGGCATGGGGGGCAGGAGGAGGTGGGAGGGGCTGGGGGAGGAGGGAGGTGTCCCTGCCTCCTGCCATGCCCCCCCCCCGTCGCTGTTCCTTACCGGAAAGCGGCTGGGGGGCGGAAGGAGGTGGGAGGGGCTGGGGAGGAGGGGAGAGTGTCCCCGCCTCCTGCCACGCCCCCCGCTGCTTTTCCTTACCGGAAAGCGGCTGGGGGGCGGGAGGTGGGAGGGGCTGGGGAGGAGGGAAGGGATGTCCCCGCCTCCTGCCAGCCCCCCCCGCCGCTTTTCCTTACCAGAAAGCGGCAGAGGGGCACGGGAGGAGATGGGAGGGGCTGGGGAGGAGGGAGGGGTGTCCCGCCTCCTGCCAGGCCCCCGCCGCTTTCCTTACCGGAGCGGCAGGGGGGGCGGGAGGAGGTGGGAGGGGCTGGGGAGGAGGGGAGGGGTGTCCCCGCCTCCTGCCAGGCCCCCCGCCGCTTTCCTTACCGGAAGCAGCAGGGGGGCGGGAGGAGGTGGGAGGGGCTGGGGAGGAGGGGAGGGTGTCCCCGCCTCCTGCCAGGCCCCCCACCGCTTTCCTTACCGGAAAGCGGCAGGGGGCAGGAGGAGGTGAGAGGGGCTGGGGAGGAGGGAAGGGGTGTCCCCGCCTCCTGCCAGCCCCCCCCCCTCCACCGCTTTTCCTTACCGGAAAGCGGCAGGGGGGGGGGAGGAGGTGGGAGGGGCTGGGGAGAAGGGGAGGGGTGTCCCCGCCTCCTGCCAGGCCCCCCCGCCGCTTTTCCCACCGGAAAGCAGCATGGGGGCACGGGAGGAGATGGGAGGGGCTGGGGAGGAGGGAGGGGTGTCCCCGCCTCCTGCCACCCCCGCCGCTTTCCAGTAAGGAAAAGCGGCAGGGGGGCGGAGGAGGTGGGAGGGCTGGGGAGGAGGGAGGGGTGTCCCCGCCTCCTGGCACGCCCTCCACCGCTTTCCTTACCGGAAAGCAGGGGGGGCGGGAGGAGGTGGGAGGGGCTGGGGAGGAGGGGAGGGGTGTCCCCGCCTCCTGCCAGGCCCCCCCGCCGCTTTTCCTTACCGGAAAGCAGCAGGGGGGCACGGGAGGAGATGGGAGGGGCTGGGGAGGAGGGGAGGGGTGTCCCCGCCTCCTGCCACGCCCGCCGCTTTCAGTAAGGAAAAGCGGCAGGGGGCGGAGGAGGTGGGAGGGGCTGGGGAGGAGGGAGGGTGTCCCCGCCTCCTGGCACGCCCCCCTGCCGCTTTTCCTTACCGGAAAGCGGCAGGGGGCGCGGGAGGACGTGGGAGGGGCTGGGGAGGAGGGCAGGGGTGTCCCTGCCTCCTGCCGCGTCCCCCCCGCCGCTCTTCCTAACCGGGACAGCGGCGGGGGGGTACGGAAGGAGGTGGGAGGGGCTGGGGGAGGGGAGGCGGGCTCCCTCCTCCTTCCAGCCCCCCCCCCCCGCTCTTCCTTACCAGGCGGCGGCAGGGTTTGCGGAAGGAGGTGGGAGGGGCTGGGGAGGAGGAGAGGGGTGTCCCCTCCTCCTTCCAGCCTCCCCCGCCGCTCTTCCTGATCAAAGGAAGAGGCGGAGGAGGCGCTCTGGCTTCCATGTGCGAACGTTTCTAAACGTTCTAAACGTTTGCGCTGGCAGCAAAGTGGCCGGGGTGGGATTTCCGTTGGCAATTTTTTTGGGGTGTTGGGAGGTATGTAGGTCCGGTTTTTTTGCCGTTGTCTGTAGCTAGTGTAATGGTCCAGTCGGTTGTCAAGTTTGGTGGTTATGGGAGCCATAGTTTCTTTGTCTATATACGACATTAAACGGACTGAGCAAATTTATATAGAGAGAGGATCACTAGATTGGTAGCAGCATACCAGGTTCATCCTCCTCATTAAGTTGATTTTGAATGTTTTAACTTTTTTTGTATTACCTTTCTATTCTAAGTTCAATAGTTTCATAATTTCAAACTTCAATGTTTCTAATTTACATCTTTCTTTACTATATTTTACGAAAAAAGTAGAAACATTAATACATACATCTTTCTGTTTAATTGCTATTAAAATTTATTTAAAAAATAATTTCTAGGGGGCGCTGAGCAATATTTTTTCTGGAAAGGGGGCGGTAGGTCAAATAAGTTTGGGAACCACTGATCTAAGTCATTAGTAAAGATGTTGAACAGGACCGGGCCCAGGCCGGAACCTGCGGCACTCCGCTCATCACTTCTTTCCAGGATGAAGAGGAAGCATTGGTGAGCACCCTCTGGGTTCATCCACCTAACCAATTACAGATCCACCTAACCATAATTTTGCTTAGCCCACATTCGACTAGTTTGTTTGCCAGAAGGTCACAGGGGACCTTGTCGAAGATCTTACTGAAATCCAGGTATGCTACATCCACAGCATTCCCCACATCTACCTGGCTTGTAACTCTATAAAAAAAGAGATCAGATTAGTCTAGCATGACTTGTTTTTGAGAAATCTGACTATTAGCAATGACCGCATTTGTTTCTAAGTATTTGCAGACCACTTCCTTAACAATCTTTCCCAGAATCTTGCCTGGTATCAACGTGAGGCTGACCAGACAGTAATTGTTTGGGTTATCCTTTTTTCCCTTCTTGAAGATTGGGACCACATTGGCCCTCCTCCAATCTGCTGGGACTTCTCCCGTTCTCCAAGAACTCTCAAATATGATTACCAATGGTTCTGAGATGACTTCCGCTAGTTCCTTCAATACTCTTGGATATAGTTGATCTGGCCCTGGGGACTTGAACTCATTTAGAGCAGCCAGGTAGCACTATCATAAATTCATGCATTTCCTCTGGCACTCCAACTGGCCAGCATTTAAATCTCAAGATTTAGACATGGGTGAGTATGATAGAATATAATCAACATTATTCAGGTTTAAAATAAATGAATGCTACCTTTATATTGAATGGAAATGCTCCCACAAACTGCAATTTCAAAGTAACCTGATGGCAAAATGAGAAATCACTTCGTTTTGCCTACCTTCTTATGCCATTTCTCACACTCATCTTGCAATAATATTATATTAATAAACTTTCCCTATAGCATGTTTTCATATGCACCTCTGGCAGTACACCTGACACTGAATAAATCAACAGCAAGGAAGAAAAAAATACACATTAGTGTGGAAAGTGAATAGTGTCTATTTAAAACAGAAATGTAAATATATCACTTCAAATTCTTGGCCACCGCTATCTTCTAAATTAAAAAAGCTTTATATTTTAAATTGGATCTCAATAAAATCATCATAAAATCAAAGAAGACATAGAGCTGGTGTATAATTTTATCATGGTTTTTTTTTTGTAATAGATTTTTATTGCAGTTTTTCAGTGACATTGACACAAGATGGTATGTTGTCAAATGGGGAAGAAGTGGAAGAGGAGGGGTCGGGGTAAGGGGTGTGTGGGGGTGGGGGTAATGGATAAGCAAGGAAAGAGGGGCGTTAAAAAGACTTCCCAACAGTATCTCAGGAAAAGTGTTCTTTTGTTTACATTGAATGTTCATTGATTATACAATTTCCTTAATAATCACAGTAATGTAACGATGGGGGGGAGGGGTGTGGACAGAGGGGGATTGCATTGTTTCTTCTTTGTACATTAAACATCATCTATATTAATCACAAATTGTCTTCCCTTATTTTGCATGTAGCTTTGGAAGGTGGACCAGTCAGTTCTTTTTCTGTCTCCGCATAGTTTTTGAGATAAGATGTCCATTTGTATAAAGTCCATTATCTTCATCGTCCATTCCTCTATGTCCGAACGCCGTTTTGTTTCCATTTTCTAGCTAGTGTCACTCGGGCGCAAGTGCTGAGGAGGAAGAGCATCTTATCCTGGTTTTTTGTTAGTGTAGGTCCAGTGAGGCCAAGGAGATAGATTTTGGGTCAATTTTGAATTTTGCTTTAATAATTTTTTTGTGTTTCCCTGTGGATTGATTTCCAATATCTTACAACTTTTTTACACTCCCACCATTGGTGTATGTATGTGCCTAATTCCTTGCTGCATTTCCAGCATTTGCTGGAGATGCCTTTATTAAACTTAGCGAGCTTGTGTGGGCTGAGGTGCCATCTATAATGCATTTTAAACCAGTTTTCTTTGACATCAGTTGCGGTTGTGTATTTGAGTTTTTTATTCCAGACTTCCTCCCATTCATTTAGGAGTATCGTCTGTTTAAGGTCCCTTGCCCACCTGATTTGGCAGTCCTTAACCTGTTCTTCTGCGGTGAACCATTTAAGCAGGAATTTGTATGCCAAGCTTATACCCTTTTTCTGTGTCTTAATCATTTGGTCCCAGAAGCTGTTCTTCTCTAGGAAACCTATTTTGGAATCCTCTTTGAATATTTGGTGTGCTTGGTGGTATTGAAACCAACTGATATTAAGGTTGGTTTCTTTTATCTCCTCCATAGATTTAATATGCCATTTGTCATTGGAGTCTTTTTTTAGTATTTGCCTATACGTTAGCCATCCTTCCGTGGCTAGCTCTTTCTTATGTAGAGCCTCCATTGGAGATATCCACAGCGGGGTTTTGGGGAATAGTGTGTATCTATATTTTTCCCAGGTCTTGTGTAAGGCTGCCCTGATAATATGATGGCTGAAGTTTTTCTCCACATTTTTCTTTTTGTACCAAAGGTACCCATGCCATCCATATCTTAAGTTGTATCCTTCTAGTATAAGTAAATTCTTATTTTTGAGGGTAGCCCACTCCTTGATAGCTATTAGGTTTGCAGCCTCATAGTATGTTTGGAGGCTAGGTACACCCCCCCCCCCCCCTGGATTTGTCATCCATGAGCAAGCGCAAGCCAATTCTAGGGTGCTTATTTTTCCAGATGAATTTTCTAATGTCGGTGTTCCGTCTCTTAAATAGGTATTCAGTTCTTATTATCGGCAGGGTTTGGAATAAGTATAACATTTGGGGCAGAACCTTCATCTTAATGGTTGCAATCCTTCCTAAAAGGGAAATGTTTTGATTGCTCCATCTTTCCAAATCTTTTTGGATTTCCCCCCAGCGGTACTCATAATTGTTTTTGATTAGGTGTGTATTATTTGCTGTGATAGTAATCCCTAAATACTTTGCCTTGGTTGTTACTTGTATCCCTGTTTTCTTTTCTAGTGCCTCTTTCTCTATTTGGTTTAGATGTTTTGTTATCAATTTGGTTTTTTGCTTGTTTAATTTAAACCCTGCCAGGTTTCCAAATTTATTTAGTTTTCCTAGCCAATTGTCTATTTCTTCTGTGGGGTTCTCTATGAAGCAGACAACATCATCCGCGTATGCCCTTAGTTTATAATTTTGGCTTAAGATTCGGGCTCCTTTTAATTGTTTGTCTTTATTGATGTCCTTGATTAGTGGGTCCATTGCGAGTATGAATAGGAGGGGGGATAGCGGACAGCCCTGGCTTACCCCCCTTGAAATTGGGAACGGTTTTCTGCCTTCTTGGCCATTAATTATGACGGTCGCCTCTTGATTTTGGTATAGGGCCTCTATTGTATTCATAAAATAGTGTCCCATATCTAAGTCTTTTATCAATATTTTTAGAAATTGCCAACTTATTTTATCGAAGGCCTTCTCTGCGTCAATCAGCAGGAGGGCCATTTTTTTTTCATTACATGTTTCATAGTATTCAAGCAGATTGATGAGTGCTCTTGTGTTATCTTTGATATTCCTGTCTGGTAGGAACCCCGTTTGCTCAGGAGATATCCAATTTGATAGGAAGCTTTTTAGTCTTTCAGCCATTATTGCCGTAAAAATTTTGTAATCCGAATTTAGTAGAGATATTGGTCTATAATTTTTTGTATCAGAAGGATCGGTATTTTCTCTATGTATAAGCGTTATGTTGGCCCTTTCCCAAGATTTGGGTATTTCTTTCTTAATTCTTACGTCATTGAAAATGTCTTTTAGTAGGGGGGTTAGTTCATCTTTATATGTCTTATAGAAGATAGCTGTGAAGCCATCTGGGCCTGGGGATTTGTTAGGTTTCAATTTTCCTATTCCTCTCTCTACTTCTGCCGTAGTGATTGGATCATTTAAGGTTCTCCTTTGTTCTTCTGTTGTCTTTTGGAGATTTAAGTTACAGATGTATTCCATGATATCATTCTCATGGCCGCTTTCTTTTTTATATAGCTCTTTGTAATATTCCTGGAATACATCTGTGATTTCCCCATTCTCCGTGTATGTTTTCTCTCCTTTAGTTATTTTTGTGATGTGGGTCTTTGCCTTTTTCCCTTTTAATTTATGGGCTAGCCATCTGCCTATCTTATTTGCATTTTGGAAATATTGCGCCCTGATATATTTCATCTGGTTTGCTATGTTTTCAGTTTGCAGGAGTGCTAATTGTTTCTTTAGGATGTTGCGGTCGTACAGCGCCCTTTTATTGCTTGGTTTTTGTTTTAGGGTTTTCTCCGCTGCTTCTATTTTATCGATCAG
The DNA here is from genome assembly GCA_030556195.1 of Anolis apletophallus. Taxonomy (NCBI): domain Eukaryota; kingdom Metazoa; phylum Chordata; class Lepidosauria; order Squamata; family Anolidae; genus Anolis; species Anolis apletophallus. The sequence goes on along the minus strand of JARBWK010000012.1, from coordinate 49,123,250 downwards.
TTCCTGTTTCTTCTTTTGGATTTGCTTGTTTTTCCTATTGTTTAGTTGTATGTAATGTCCCCTCATTACCGCCTTCATGGCGTCCCATTGTGTGGTTTTGCTAGTCTCCTCGCCTTTGTTGAAATCTAGGTATTCCCTCAGGTGTGTGCGAATTGCTTCAATATCCTGTTCTCTCCTAACTAGGTTATCCTTTAATCGCCATCTATAAGAGTGCCTTTTCCCTTTGAGCTGTAATTCTAATGCGCAATGATCTGAGTGCGTACTTGGGAGGATGTCTATTTTACTGACCCTCGTCGACATGAATCTGGAAACCCAAATCATGTCGATGCGGGACCATGACCTGTGCCTCCCCGAGAAGTATGTATAGTCTCTCTCAGAGCCTTTATGGTGTCTCCATATGTCCAATAGGTTCATTTTCTCCAAAAAGGTTAAGAATTGTTTTGGCAGCTGGCCCCCATTCTTTTTTGCGTGAGTTGATTTGTCTATTTTGGCTTCCACCACCCCATTAAAATCCCCTGCAACAATCAGCTCATCGAATTGCTGCTCTTCAAGGTGCCCTTTAAGTTCCTTTACAAATTTGATTTTTGGCCCGTTTGGGCAGTAAATATTACAAAGTAAGGTTTTTTGATTATTTATTTCTATAATTACCCCCAGGTATCTTCCCTGTGGGTCTTTAAAAGCAAGGTCAGACTGGATGGATGCGTGTATGTAAGTGGCTACTCCTTTCTTTTTTTCTTCTGCAGATGCAGCATATAATTTTCCTAGCTTCGGCGCTTCCAGATGTTTGATATGTTTTCTGGCGATATGTGTTTCTTGAAACATCAAAACATCGTATCTCTTTTTCTTAAGGTGCTCTACTATTCGCCGCCTTTTGTTGGGGGAGTTAAGTCCATTGGAATTGTTCGAATATAGCTTAAGGACCTTCATCTTGGAAGTTGTCTTGGGGCATGTCAATTTCTTCTTCTCCTCTCTGGTCCTGCAGCGGTGTTAATTGATAATTTTCAGGAGAGAACTTCCTGATTCTTTTCAGATTCTTTTTCATGGAGAATCCTGGGGAGTCTATGTCCTCAAAGTCCAGTGGTGTTTCCTCTTCGTCTAGTTCTCCTTCTTCGTTATCATTGTCTCCTCTATTTTTTTTCCTCCTTTGCTCCTCTCTTGGGGGCCTGCTGTGGTTTGGTGGTTCTCGCGTTTGGGTACCCAGGTGTTGGTGGTAGAAGGCTCTGGCCTTATCCACAGAATTGAGCCAATATTTGGTTCCGTCCCATGTTACTGTTAGACCCTCCAGTTTTTCCCAACGATATCTGACATTCCTCTTTTGGAGTTCTTCGGTGATAAATCTGTAGTTCCTTCGCCTTGACAGCGTTTGTTGTGATATTTCTTTTAAAAAGATGATCTTGTTGTCCTTGTAATATAGCGTTCTCCTTGCCTGCCTCTGGAGTATTTCGTCTCGAAAACTTTTTCGCGCGAAGGTGGTAATCACGTCTCGAGGGGTCTTGTTTCTTTTTGCAAAACTCGTATTTATTCTGTAGGTTCTGTCCACGTCGTTTGCTACGATAAGTGGCTCTGTTTCTGTCAACTCTGCGATGATATCGGTTACAATTCGTTTCAAGTTTTCTCCCTCCGTCTCCGCCAGGTTTCTTATGCGTAGCTGGTATTCGAGAGATTTGTTTTCCAGGACTTCAATTTGCTGTTGAAGTTTCTGTGTGGTTGATTCTAGTTGTTCTGTTTTATGTTCTATCTTCGCTTGTGTTTTCAGCATTTTTTGGTTGTCTTGTTGGACTTTGTCAAGGTCTTTCCTCATCATCCTCAAGTCTTCCTTGAGGTGCAGGAGTCTCCGTGCTGACGGCCGAAGGTGCCAAGAGAGCTCTCCCCTCAAGGGAGAGCCCCGAGAGCACCCGGCAACGGGCACTGAGATAGGGACGCCATTTGAGGAACCGAAGCCACTCGGCTTCAACCTCTCCGCTAGCCGCTGGCACACCAGGCATACAATTGGATAAATAAAGAATCAAATAGCAAAGCAACTAGTCACTCAGGAAGCCAAAATCTAAAGCAGACAGCAGAAGCCTTGGGCGCAGTAATGCTAAATTAAGAGGAGAAGTGGAAAAGGACGGCGGGGAGAAGAGGACAGGGCGAGACAGGACCTCAGAGCCCCGCTAGGGCCACCAGCAAATAATATTGAAAATATTGATAATACAGACAAGCAGTAGCCCGGGAAGCTTGGCGGTCAAGAAATAACAGCTAGCACCGGATAACAGCCGACGCCAGCCTAAGAGATATTATATTTAAGGCATACTAAGACACACTAAGGCACTAGCCCCTGGGCATAGGGCAGAGGAAACTGCTCACTGACCTTGGAAACGCCAGAGACCAGGCAGGAAGAGAGAGCGAAGACCTTGGGAGCCTGTGCTACTAGCCAAAACATAAACAGCCAAGACAAAACAAAGAGGGAAAGGGAGAAGACGGTGGTGCCACGAGGAAGAGGCGGGGAGAAAGCGGAAGACAAGACGCCTCCTTAAGACGCCTCTTAGAGACGCCCCTCCTGAGACGCCTCAGCGCGTGACGTAAGACGCAGGACGCCGAGATCGCGCGAGAGGCAGTCAAACACAGCGAGAGCCCCCAGGAAAACCAGGAAGTAACAGGAAAGGAAAGACAGCGCTGACGAAAACAAATAAGAGACAACTCTAAGAGCGACTGGGAGCGCCTGGAGGAGAGGAGAGGGGAAGGAAACACTTTGAAGAACCCCCGGAACACTCTAAAGGCTGGGGAGGTGAGGAGAAGGCGAAAGGGGAAATAAAGGGGGAAAGCAAGGTAAGACTACAAATAACAACAGAGCCCTCGTAGGTCAAGCACCGAGGGAGGTCTCTAACCAACCCTTAGCTACACTCAGTCCCCAGCCACCATAGCTCCGTAGCCACTAATCCAGGAGGCAAAGAGTGAAACCCCCACACCCGCTCCAGCTCAGCAAACCCCCCCTGTGCCAAATCTCCTTAAAAATCTCCCTAAAAGAAATCCCTAGGGCTTAAGGGAAAGCAGGACTAGAGTAGGTCCTGGATAAGACTGGGCAGATCAGACCTGGGGAAAATCCGGAAAAGGGTGCATCCTAGAAGGAGAATTGTAAGGCAAGTCCCTGACAAGACCCCCAAGGGACCCAAGGGACCCTTCTGAAACAAGCCTCAACAAGCCAAGGAGAAAAACAATAAATATACACATACAGAAGAACCCCCAGTGGCTGTCCCACACTTAAATTAAATCACCGCAGGGACCCACTACTAAAACAAGGAAGAGAAACCAAGAACAGCAATATTAGAGGGCCTAAATTTGGCCGAAGAGTGAAGGAACCTCCGCCCATTCCTACGCAGACACATAAACATGTCTCAAGCAAGAGGGAACCCCAGCAGAGGCCCAACCCAGGGGACAAGCTTTGGGCAAAGCCTGAAGATACAAAATAGGAGAAATTCGATGACGGAGGACTCTACCTTCAAAGAACTACTGGGAGAAATAAGAAATATCTCCAAGAAACAAGACAGGCAACACCTGGAATTACAAAACCAAATCAAATTTTATCATGGTTTAATGTGATCACAGGAAGAGTGCAATGTCTACCTCCTCACAGCATTTAAGTCCAACTGAATTCTACAGAACTGACTTCCATGTACTTTATAGTAAAATCACAGGTTTAAACAAATAAACCAGCACAGTGATCTTTGACATTTGGTGAAACAATTTTTAATAGAACTGAATTTGCATAACTTCAATAATCCAGAAAATGTGATATTCACCTATTAAGTTGCTGTAACCAAAGCAACATATGTGAACAGTATGAGATTCAGAAAGATACACAATTTCTATTACATTGCAATGAGCTCATTCCTTAGTGCCCTTTGATTTGCATTATTTACTGCTAAAATGTCTCCCCTTGTTTCTCCGGAAACATCTTGTCTTAAAGGTATTTCAGCCTTTAACTTATTTAAGAAACATATTTCTGAAAAACCACACAATTGGTAGTATGGTCTGTATTCCATTGCCTGAGAAGGCTCAGAGATTACCGTTCCCAATTTAGTCAAACAAAACTCATAAAAATAACACAACAAGCTACAACACAGTGGGCATTTTTTCCACCTGCATGGAGATGCAATGATCAGAAATAGTTCATCTGCTGGATTTCCAACTTTCATGAAGTTTAATTTACACAAATCCTGCTGTGAAAAGAGTTAGAAAATCTAAAGCCATAGATACATGAGAATTTACACAGCAACAGAAATCCCATTGTACAAATAAAGATTAAAAACAATAGGTCTGATTTTAAAGAGGTATATTAAATAGATAGGGGAGACTCAACGTTCTTCTTGACATGGCAGAAACCCAAGCGGAGGCGGCAGGTTTCTGTCCCCAACAACAACCCAAACACTAAGCTTTTCCTTGAGAAGTAGCTAGATGCCATTCAGCCCCTCTCCAATCCCTCTTTTCCCTAGAAAAAAAAACCTTACTGGAAGGATCTGCCAGCAGCGTACACAGTATTCCTCTCTACACAGTATTCCCCTATACACAGTATTCCTGACACACAGAAATGCTGTCAAGAGGTGGTAGGGCAGTGTCTCTCAACCTGTGGGTCCCAAGGTGTTTTGGCCTACAACTCCCAGATATCCCAGCCAGTTTACCAGCTGTTAGGATTCCTGGGAGTTGAAGGTCAAAACATTTGGGGCCCCACAGGTTGAGAACCACTGTGGTAGAGGGAAGTAGCAAATACCTCTTTCCCCCATCTCCTGATACACTATTTTCACACATCAGGAGTACCGCGCATAGGGATCTGCACAGAGGCAGGCCCCTCCATTAGTTTTTTTGGGGAAATGTGAGGGCTGGAGGTGAGGGGGTGAGTGTCCTCCCTCTCCTCCAGGCTCGAACCCAAAAAACAGAGATGGCTGTGGGGATTGACCCCCCCCCCCCGGATTACGAAAGATGTCCCAGAAGTCAATTCCCACAGGCCCAGTTTTCTCCATATTAATTCGTTTTTACCAGATTGGATTACTGTAATGCACTCTATGTGGGGCTGCCCTTGAAGACAGCCCAGAAATTTCTATCGGTCCAACGGGTGGCAGCCAGATTACTAACTGGAGCGTCTTACAGGGAGTGGTCAGCCCCCCCTGTTTATGGAGCTCCATTGGCTGCAGTTCATATTCTGGTCCCAATTCAAGGTGCAGGTTCTTACCTACAAAGCCCTGAATGGTTTGGGACCCGCCTACCTGTGTGACCGCATTTCTGTCTACGAACCCAGGCGATCTCTCCGATCATCTGGAGAGGCCCTACTCTCGCTCCCGCTGCCTTCACAGGTGCGATTGGTGGGGACGAAGGAGAAGGCCTTCTCTGTAGTGGCCTCTCGACTCTGTAACTCGCTCCCTAAGGACATCAGACAAGCCCCCACATTGGCAGTTTTTAGGAGGAGCCTGAAAATGTGGCTGTTCCAATGTGCCTTCCCTGAATAAAGTAAACAACGCCCTGCTGCGATCATTTCTTTGCCAAATGTCCTCCGAAGCACTTTAATTACCTGTTAGGCCGTCGGCCTCACATTATCCTTTAAAAACTTCTTGCTACATACTTTCTACCTCTGTTCGCATCCAGTGTTTATTTATTTTAAAATTTTAGTATTTCACATTTGGTCTGGCCTGAATGGTTTTAAATTATCTGTTATTGCTTATGTGTAAGTTATATTGATTGTACTGTTTTATTATTTGCTGTTGTGTTGTTTATTATGTGTCATTGGGCGTGGCCTCATGTAAGCCGCCCCGAGTCCTCTTGGGGAGAGGGTGGTGGGTATAAAGTTATTATTATTACCTGAGGCGTCCTTTGGATACTTCAGATAAAAGCAAGACAGGTCCCGCATTTTGGGCCTGTCTGAAAGGGCCATCAGATTAGAGGATCCAGATTCAACACATCACGGGCCAAAAGCCCCTCCCTTAAAAATTAGGAAAAGAAGTACACATTATCTGATTGTGGATAAAAGCAAGGATTCATTTCCACTCTTAGATTTTAATCACCCCTAGGAACTCAATAAGAACATTAAAAGCTCATAGTAACTCATAACTGAAGAAGATAAGAATGTTTGACTCCTTTTTCTCTTTCCTCTTCATGTGCACAGGAACACAGTGTCAGTCCCATTCAGACAACAGAATTACCGTGTTCTTATTCCGCATGAACTATAGAATCCTGGCATCAACTGTTTAGAAAAAATGAATTTAAAATTCTCAGTCAGAGAGACCCAATGCTTCATCAGACTATAAACCAACGGACGCCACAGGATGGGAAACTGTGGCAGTTGAAGTGGTATAACAATGGTACAATTTTTTTAATATAATTTTTGTGATTTTCAAAATATGCGATCATACAGCGAAACAGGGTGAAAACATATGGGGATATAGTAAAGTAGGAAATTTATTAATAGGAGGTAGAGAGAGGGAGGAGGGGAGAAATAAAAGGGGAAAAAAGAAAAAAATTGAAAAGAAAAAAAAGAATTTGAAAATAGAGACTTTCCATAGTCCTTTGAGGGGTAAGCATCTGGTTTCAATTTAAATCTGTCTTCTGATTTTCGTCGATTCCTTTCTTTGCAATGTTGTTAAATGTCTAAAAAGTCAATGTTCATTGAATGTCCATTGCTCTGAACAAACTCCTTAAAGCCTGACTAGTCGGTTAGTTTTGTAGAGTTTTTGAGTTTGTATGACAAGTGATCCATTTGGATTATATCAAATAATCTTAAAATCTAATCATCCATAGTTGGGTCTTTTGTTTCCAGACCATTGCTAGTAAGAGTCTTGCTGCTGTGCTCATTTAAAAAAGCATACGATCCTGATTGTCTGTTAGCTTTTTTGTTGTAATCCCTAGCAAGAAAGTCTGCGGCTTGAAAGGAAATTTGGATTTTATAATTTTTTGGGATTGTTTATGAATAGCTTTCCAAAATTTTCTGATTCTTTTGCATTCCCACCATTGGTGAATGAAGGTGCCTATTTCCTTATTACATTTCCAACACCTCTTGGATACATCCTTATTCATTTTGGCTATTACTTTTGGTGTATAGTACCACCTAAAGTACATCTTATACCAATTCTCATTGATATCTGAGGCCGTGCAATGTTTTATTTTTTTATTCCAAATTTCTTCCCACTGAAAGGTATATACTTTGCCCAATATCTTTTGCCCACCGAATTTGGCATTCCTTTATCTGTTCCTCCTCCATATGCCACTGTTGTATTTGCTGGTACAGAATTCTTATTTTCTTGTCTTTTGCCATTATCGTTTACCAGATGCCCTTTTCGAATAAATAATGGTACAAATTTGTACTACGAGTGGACTCTTGATTACCACGTGATGAGCTGGAGCAGAAAGCTTCATTTATTTTTATTTATTTATATATTTCTGGCATTTCTATCCCGTCTTTTCTCCACCCCCGAAGGGGGATTCAGGACAGCTTACATATACTAGCGATACAATGCCGCTAAAAACAATTACAATAGTAAAATCATAATTAAATACAAACAGCAATCATGAAAACAGTAATTACAGCATTAATTAAAACCATGAACATTATCGCAATATCATCAGCCGTAACGTCATTCCAGTCCATATCCATCTACACTGCTCCTTCTGTCTTTTGTCTGAAAGCCTGGTCCCAGAACCTTGATTTTAATTTCTTCCTGGAGGCCAGAAGGGATGGGGTCGATCTTATCTCATTTGGGAGTGTGTTCCATAGGGTGGGGGGGGGGGGGCACGGCCAAGAAGGCCCTGTCCCTCATCCCAACCAGATGTATTTACGATGCTGACGGGAGCGACAGCAGGGCTTCCCCGGATGATCTTAGGTTAAGAGGTGGGATGTAGAGGCAGATGCGTTCAGACAAGTAAGCTGGGTCAGAACCGGATAGTGCTTTATAGGTCAAAACCAGCACTTTGAATTGGGCTTCGAGATGGACCAGCAGCCAGTGGAGCTGACATAAGAGGGGGGTGGTATGCTCCCTGTATGTCGCTCCAGTTAGTAATCTGGCTGCCGCCCGTTGGACTAGTTGCAATTTCCGAACAGTTTCCGGCAGCCCCATGTAGAGCACTTTGCAGTAATCTATTCAGGATGTAACTAGAGCTTGGATGACCATAGCCAGGTACGAGCGCAGCTGGCGCACAAGTCTTAACTGTGCAAAAGCTCCCCTGGCCACCGCCGAAACCTGGGGTTCCAGGCTCAGAGATGAATCCAGGATCCCTCCCAAGCTGCGAACCTGCATCTTCAGGGGGAGTGTAACCCCATCCAACACAGGCTGTAACCCTATGCCCTGTTCGGCCTTATGACTGAAGGAGGACCTCTATCTTGTTTGGTTTTAGTTTCAATTTGTTAGCCCTCATACAGTCCGACACAGCAGCCAAACACCGGTTCAAGGTCTGGACAGCCTCCTTAGTAACAGGTGGGAAGGAGTGACAGATTTGGACGTCATCTGCGTACAGATAACACCTTAATCCGAAACTCTGCATGATTTCCCCCAGCGGCTTCATGTAGATGTTAAATAACATTGGGACAGTATGGAACCCTGAGGGACTCCACAAGACAATGGTTGTGGAGTCGAGCAGGTATCACCCAGTGACACCTTCTCAGACCAGACCCTCCAGGAAGGATTGGAACCACTGCAGAGCAGTACCTCCAAGCCCCATTTCTGCGAGGCGTCCCAGAAGGACACACTTCCCCTGTCGAGCGTAGATCATCTACTAAGGCGACCAAGGCTGTTTCAGTGCCATGTCCCAGCCTAAAGCCAGACTGTGCCGGATCTAGATAATCAGTGTCTACCAAAAACCCCTGGAGTTGCGAAGCCACCACATGTTCCATGACTTTGCCCAAGTAGGAAAGATTGGAAACTGGCCGAAAATTGACTAATTGAGTGGGGTCCAGTGATGGTTTTTTCAACAGCGGTTTTATAACAGCCTTTTAGGCTAGCTGGAATCTTGCCCTCCTGTAAGGAGGCATTAACCACCACCTTAACCTACTCTGTCAAACCCCCTCTGGCTTATTTTATCAGATAGGATGGGCAGGGGTCTAGGATGCATGTGGTGGGCCTTGCTTCTCCAAGGATCTTGTCCACATTCTCGAGCTGAACATATTGAAATGAATCAATTAAAACCAGACAAGCAGATGCTCGTGTTACATCCTCAGATACTGCAGTTAACATGACGTCGAAGTCGGAACAGATCAGTGCAACTTTGAACCGAGCAAATGCTTCACAGCGATCTGCCGAGTTGTCAGGGATCTCGCTCTGAGGTGGATTTAATAGTCCTCTGACAACTCGGAACAGGTCTGCTGGACGGTTCTTAGCGGATGCAATATTGGCGGTTAGAGATGCTTTTTTGCAGCCTTTATTGCTACATCATAGATCCTTAAAAAGGAAACTAGATGTGCTTGGACTGACTTGCTGCGCTTCTGCTGCCACACGCGCTCTAGCCTCCTCTTCTTTCACTTCATCACTGCCATCTCCTCAGTGAACCAAGGAGCTGGTTTAGCTCGGTTACTCGACGGGGCATTCTGGAGTGATTGTGTCTATAGCCCTGGTCATCTCCCTGTCCCAGAGAGAGACCAGAGCCTCGACATGGTCACTTACTGAGGAGGCGGGAAAATCCCCAAGACCTGTCAGGAATCCATTTGGATCCACATGTCTCCTGGGGCGGACCATTTTAATAGGTCCACCACCTCTGTGGAGGTAGGAAGGCACAATAAGTCCAAACCTGATCAGGTGGTGGTCGGTCCATGGCAACGGAGCGATGGTCAGCTCCTCCACCCCACCACTGTCTTCCCAGCCCTGACAGAAAACCAGATCTAATGTGTCCTGCACTGTGGGTGGGTCCCGATACTAATTGGGAAAGACCCATGGTTGCCATAGCAGCCATGAAGTCCTGACCTGCCCTTGAGAGAGTGGTCTCAGCATGAACATTGAAGTCCCCAAGCACAATGAGTCGTTGAGACTCCAACGCCAGGCCTGAGACCACTCCAGCTAGCTCAGGTAAGGAGACTGTAGTGCAGCAGGGTGGTTGGTACACTAACAGAATCCCTATCCTGTCCCGGGCACCGACCCTCAGGCCGACACATTCAAACGTGGTAGACTGCAGGATGGGGCACCTGGTCAGGGGGATGGAATCCTTACAGACAATTGCGACTCCCGCTCCCTGCCCTCCAGGTCTCCCCTGATGCTGCATGGAGTAGCCTGGTGGACAAAGCTGGGAGAGATTAACACCCCACCCCCCCCCACCCCCGTCCAACCAGGTCTCCGTTATACAAGCCAGGTTAGCCTGTTCTGCGAGGATTAAATCCTTGATAATTGATGTTTTTCCATTAACTGACCTGGCATTTAGCAGCACCACTCTCAACCTGGAGGGACCACCTTCCTGGATACTCAGCTTAACTTTTTCGGGAGCCCGGTTTAAATTTATAAGAGTTCTTCCACAAATTTTGGCCGAATTGATAATTTTAGAGTTTTTGCAAGAAGGCCGAATTGGTAATTTAGATCTATCACTAATATTAGGCCGCATTGATAAATTGGGTCTTCCTTTCCCCCACCTTCCCCTACCAGTCAAAACCTCAATGGGGGCCCCCACTGCTTCACTCAGAAACCTAATGTTTATTTATTTATTTATTTATTTATTCAGTTTTATATTCCGCTCCTCCCAGCAGGCTCGGGGCAGATCACACCAACATTCAGTAAAAACATCGAAATACAGCAATGTTAAAAAACCCCACAAGGGTTACAAATTCTTAAAAGCTCGGAGACAAGGTCATACAATACATTTTGGATTATCCAAACGCGATTGTGAAAAGGGCAGTCTGTTTCAACTTATACACACATTCAACTTAAGAACAAACCTACAGAACCTATGAGTCATTCGTTGCTCATACCTCTGACATGTTTGGCCTACAGAGGCTTGGAGAGGAAAATGTACCTTTCACAATAAGTGGCACCCAGTCCATGAAGATTTATTATTCAATGAAAATATATGTAGCACTTAATAAAAGCACTTATTTTCTAATAGCATTAGAATCACAGTGGTGAACTTATCTTGTGTCACTCACACACACACACAAAGCCATGGAGTGAACACATAGCTTTATAGAGATATTACCCCTAGACCTTTATTCAATATACATGAGTAAAGCAGAGGAATGCTAAACTTCTAAATGTGTTTTCCTATTTTCTGCAAGAGTAGCTAGATATTTTGTTCAGCTTGTTCATTCACTTTTTCTTTCCTCCAAGGCTAAAACATTCGAAGTGAATTTCAAATTTAGTGAATCACTCAAACTGTGATACTGTGTGCTTGGATTCCCTCTCCCACCTTTTCATTTAAAAAAAAATCTATTTCAAAAATTGCAATGGCATGCAAAATGCTCATTTCTTTGATCTCTGGAATTTTAGGATTCTGTTGTTTTTTCCATTATGTGGTGTTTATTCAATCTGAACAATATACAACTGTAGCACAAATAGCAGATTGTCAATCTTCTTTTATATTAATGAATGATTAAATGATATGATAATTCAACAGGCAAATAGAAACTAATAAATTAAGACACTGAAGTTCATAAATTTATAAAGAGTAACTATAAAAAATAAGATATGAATTTCCCTAAGTTACTAACTAAAAATAAAGTCAGTTAAACATGTAAGCCATTTTATTTATATTCCAACAAACCCCATGGTTCTCAACCACTGGCGCTCAAGATATTTGGGATTTCAACTTCTGAAGCCCCAGCCAGCTTCCCAACTGTCAGGAATTCTGGGAATCCAAAACATTTGGAAAACCAAAGGTTGGGAAATGTTGCTTTAGAGTACAATTTGCAAAGTATCCTGATTTAATCACTATTCAAAACATATGATTTCAAAAAAAAGTCTGCCACCTTCATGATCTATTTCATTATTTAATTTTAAAGGGAAATTTCTCTTTCTCTGATGCCTACGCATTACTCAGGGTAGTAAACAATGATTAAAATCAACAACAAAATATATTAATATTACAAATGAGAATACAGATAGTTTCAGCAGATAAAATAGATACAGGCAGTCCCCTAGTTACGAACAAGATAGGTTCTGTAGGTTTGTTCTTAAGTTGAATTTGTGTATAAGTTGAAACAGGCACATTTTAAGAGCAACTCCAGCCAACTATCTATCTACTACACGCACGCACGCCCGCACGCACACACACAAGCTTTGGATGGCATAGGGAAGGGTTAATACCCCTGTGGTGTTTGTCTTGCTATCTGTGCCCCATTCAGAAGATTTCATCTCATTTTCTGTCCCTAGGATGTTGTGGAAACAAGAATTGATGATAAAGCTTCAGTTGATACACCTTTTCCCTATGATAACTCTTTCAGGAGTGAATATCTCTTCTGAGGGGTAGATTTCTCTCACTTCGTGTTGTCTCACCCCCATTAGTAACTATGAGTCATTCGTAAGTTGGATGTTTGTAACTTGGGACTGCCTATATTGGATCAAATGTTTCAACATGATATGACATACCATCTGTCTTATTTGTATTTCGGTTCTTCCATTAAATAGTATAGGTATATTCTTTCTAATATACAATACTTTAAAAAAGATAACTATGGGTTCACCTCTTCAAGTAGCCTGTGGTCCCATCTACACTGCCAGTTGCATAATTCAGATTAGCTGCATTGATCTGGATTATACGAGTCTACACTGCCATATAATCCAGTTCGATGCAATTAATCTGCATTCTGAAACTTCATTATATGGTCAGTGTAGAGGGATACCCAAAAATCAAGATATGTACATAACAAAAGTATGCACAAATGAAAAACTTCTGAGATTTAGTACAAATCTGCAATATTTCTAAATCAACGATCTAGTACTGGCAGCTACTGGGCACATTTCTTGTTAAATACACAACAGAGTTCATTCTGTGGCTCATTTACTTATTAAATATATCTTAGAAGTTTGTAACATTAACTTTTTCTGCCTAGTTAGTCAGTGTTGGTTTCCACTGTCAGAGAGGCTGCACTTTTACATGTCTTTTAGATGACAGTATAACTAGATTCGTGATTCAACTTTGCAGGTTGAAAGCATTTCAGTTTTAAGCAGACCACAGAGGATATAAATCCCTATGAATTAATGTCAGGAGCTGTTATTCTCACTGGAATCAAGGCAGCACCAGTTTTAGATGAGTGTTTTTGGCTTCCTATAAACAAGCAAGTGGGTGGCATATTAAATGACCGCAGGAAACCCCAATATACTGAGCAGCTATTACACAGGACTACAACTGCCATAACACAGTTATGATCATATACCATGCCACCAGCAGAGTCAGCAGCATAACAATAACGGTAGTAGGTAAACCTAAATTGGTAATATCGACATTCTCACAATATTCATCAAATGCATTACCCATGCAAAAAATGAATGGCAATGTTTTACATAGTTCAGCCTCCCTGCTGGTAGGAAACTAACATTGAGATTATAGAGATTACACCAGCATGCAGACAATATGTACCACTATGAACTGTTCAGGGAGAAAGGACAATGCAAAGGAAAAACAACAGGGATATCAGTTCTGCTCCAAGGAGATGCTGAAACCACATACATAAAACAGAGTGCACCTTTTAAAGAGCTTCCTTTTCCAAAAGAAAAAATAGCTGGTAAACAAGTTCAGAATCCAGACCTTGTATTTCATTCAGGGGAAAATACAGCCATATATGTAAAGACAGTGGGATCTCTTGAATCTTCCAGTGCCTAAGATCATAATATGCTCCCACCCATATCAGGTGACCAACCATATTCTCTGTACTAAGAGATTGCACAGTATAATAGTATATACTAAGCTCTGGGTATAATTTTTCCATATGGAACTAGAAGACAGACAGAAAGAAAAGATGGAGGACATTGAGCTGACATTACTTTCCCACTGTAATGGGACTGTATGCTCTTGTTGGGCAAGAGGCTATGCTGATGGCACAGTGCTGCTGATAGGGTTTCCCATGTTAGGCAAGGGAGTCTTATGCATGCACCAAGCAGCTACTGGGCAGCAAGCAGGATGAAGGGTGGGGTGCAGTGCAGAAGGAGGCATGATAAAACACTTTTTGAATGTATTTTCCCATTAAAACACTATGATGAGACAAGAGTTTGTGCCAGAAGATTAAACTCCCAGGTCTGAAGGCACTCAATGAGTTATTGGGGCATAGCACAGAACAACTATGAGTAGCACTGCAGCACATGGTAAAATGGAACTCAAACTGAAACTCCAGAGTATCTCCTGACTTTTCTTAATGTAGAGTTAAACTGAATTAAACCAGTTAATCCACAATGCCTACCACAAGTGAAGGAATGTCATGAAGATAACTAGAATTAACCTCACAATGAGTACGGCTTGTTATGCCTGTGTAGTTCAGCCCCAGCCTCCCTACTTTTTTGTAATCTTTTAGCATGCTTTCCCCCCCCAGGAGTGACAGAAAAATGAAATATGATCCCAGGGCATGCAGTTATAGATATATTTCAGGTGGAACATGTTATAGTGAAATCATCTTTACCTTTCCTAGCATAGTACTCAATAAAAAGTGTAGTTTTTCATAAACATTTTGATGATCCTTTATCTTCCTTTGTACCATTACATTTTAAGTATATTCCAAAATATTTGAACTTATTGCTTCAGACTGTCAACCCTAACATTACTAACTAAAGATAAGAAACTAGGAACCAAACTACATCTCTAAACTTTCTGCAAAACAGCCAGTATCGTACTGCAGGAGGTGCGTCTTACCTCATGCAGGTCTTAAAATTCAAACTGCCTCCATTGTGTAGGAAATTTTCTAATTGGGGAGAGGGGTTTATTAGCACACAATACCACTGAGAGAGGCAACCCATTTAGAGAAGAACTGTGATAAAGAGTTTAGGATAAGGGGCAATTTGAAGGAACAGCTCACAGCATAACAAAAGGCAATACTGATATTGCCGTGCATATTGCTAAACCAGTGCAATAAAAATCTAAACTACAGCAATTCTTCAAATCTAAAGTATTACAATCAAAATTTATGGTAGCTTCTAAATGGTTAATCACAAATTATACAACTGTGACAGAATTCTTAATTTATAAATACACAGTGTGACTCTTACACTTTATGAGGGAACTATAATTTGGAAGGTCTCAGTTTGCATGCTATGAATAATTTTACATCATTGCAGCTGATTAACATTTTAGTGTAATCATCTGTCTTGTTTTTAACTTTAAGCCACATGAAACATGAACTGAAAGAATGTACTTTTTTGCTGAGTATATATGCTAAACTGTGGGTATAAATATATACTAACTAAAACCTGTTAGTATCATAGAGCGACAAGGGGTCCAAAGCACCATCTAGTTCAAATTTTGCAATATAAAATGTGCAGCTAAAGTACTCCTACATTTGTTTAAAGACATCCAACGAAAGAGGTTCCATCACACTCCAAAGCAATCCATTCCACTGCCAAAGAAGCTCTTAAAGTCAAGATGTTCTTTCTAATGTTATGGCAGAATCTTCTTTCATGCAATTTGCACCTACTAGTTTATGTCCTATTTTCTAGTGAAGTGGAGCTTGTTATATCTTCTCCATGACATTGTTTCAACTATTTAAAAATGATTGTCATATCACATCTCAATCTACCATTCTCAAAGCTAAATCTAGCTAGCTCTCTAGGTTGTTCTTCACAGGGTGTCATTTCCAGACATTAGGCATCACAGTCAGCCTCCTCTGGACATAGTCAAACTTGTCTATAGCCTTCCTAAGCTCTTGTGCCCAGAACAGGTCACAACATTCAGGTGAGAACTGACCACAGCAAAACACTGTAGTAAAACTTCCTTCAATCTGGACCCTCTTTTCTATTGATGCAGGCTAGAAGTACACTTTTGGCTGTTACTTGCAAGATTCATGAGATGGAAATTATAATCTAGAATCATCTGAAATAGAATGGCTCCAAATAAAAACTACCTTAGACAAGTTATAAGTATTTATTATAACTGAGTTATCTACTGAGAAAAATAGGCTGAACTCCCCGGAACAACTGCCCATAGCTTCCAAATTCTCAACCTTTGCTTGATTTTTTTTTTAAAAAAGCTCATTAAGAGAATCTGCACCACAGAGTATTTCTTATTATACAAAAATGAAATACTACCGGAAATCAACAAAGATAAACTTTTTTTGTTACGGCGGCAAGAATAACCTATGCAAGGTATTGGAAATCAGAATTAATACCAACAAAAGACGAATGGGTTGACAAGATACTAGAGATAAAAGCTCTCCTTTTAATTATCTTTTTTAAAAAAAATTGACTTGTTTTTATGGTGGAAAAGACTTTAAATAAGAAATTATTGATGTGACTGATATGTAAAATGAAGCAAAAGGGGAAAGATTGGAAGTCACCTTTTTCATGTTATTTTTTCATTTTAATTTTTTCTTAATCTTTATCTTTTTTTAAATTTTTATCTTTTTCAATGGGTGTTTTTCTTTTTTATCTATATATATTTTTTCTTAGGTCCGTGCAATGTCGTATATAGACAACGAAACTAAATATCCCAAAACCACCAAACTCGGCAGCCTTGCTAACCATACGAGGTACAGACAGCGCCAAAAAAACTGGCCATACGTACCTCGCAACACCCCAAAACACCGACCCCCTTAAACTGACAACAAAACTCCCTCCCCGGCCGCTCTGCTGCCAGCGCGAACGTTTAGAACGTTCGCCCATCATCCTCGCCTCCTCCTCCTCAGGAACAGCGGCGGGGTCACAGGGGAGGGAGGGAGGGAAGGAAAGGCCTGGGCCGAGCTGCCCGCCTTCCTCCTCTCCGGGCGCCCCATCGCCGCCTCCCCGACCTCGGCGATGGGGCGCCCGGGAAGAGAGGGAGGGAAGGAAAGGCCTGGGCAGAGCTGCCCGCCTTCCTCCTCTCCGGGCGCCCCATCACCGCCTCCCCGACCTTGGCGATGGGGCGCCCGGGAAGGGAGGGAGGAAGAGAGAGAGAAAGAAAGAGAGAGAGACAGTGTGAGAGAGAGAGAAAAATAGAGAGATACAGAGAGAGACAGAGTGAGAGAGAGAGAGAAAAATAGAGCGAGAGAGAAAGGGAGAGAGAAAGAGAGAGAGAGACAGAGAGAGAGAGATAGAGAGAAAGAGAGAAAGAGAGAGAAATAGAGAGACAGAGAGAGATAAAGAGTGAGAGATATAGAGAAATAGAGAGAGAGAGAAATAGAGAGAGAGACAGAGTGAGAGATAGAGAGAGAGAAATAGAGAGAGAGATACAGAGAGAGAGAAATAGAGCAAGAGAGAAAGATAGAGAGAGAAATAGAGAGAGACAGAGAGAGTGAGAGAGAGAAAGAGAAAGAGAGAGAGAAAGACAGAGAGAGATACAGAGAGAGAGATACAGAGTGAGAGAGATAGAGAAATAGAGAGAGAAAAATAGAGAGAGAGACAGAGTGAGAGAGAGAGAGAAATAGAGAGAGACAGAGAGACAGAGTGAGAGAGAAATAGAGAGAGAAATAGAGAGAGAGAGAAATAGAGAGAGAGACAGAGAGAGAGAGTGAGAGAGACAGAGTGAGAGAGATAGAGAAATAGAGAGAGAGAAAGAAATAGAGTGAGAGAGAGAAATAGAGAGAGTGAGAGATAGAGACAGAGAGAGACAGAGTGAGAGAGAGAAATAGAGAGAGTGAGAGAGACAGAGAGAGACAGAGTGAGAGAGAGAGAAATAGAGAGTGTGAGAGAGAAATAGAGAGAGAGAGAAATAGAGAGAGAGAGATACAGAGTGAGAGAGATAAATAGAGAGAGAGAGATGAGAGAGGGAGAGGGAGAGAGAGAGAGAGAGAGAGAGACATGGCACAGCAACGCGTGCACAGGTACAGCTAGTATACTCATAATGTTATATGGCTCTCACTGAAATACATTTCCAAATATTTTGCTTTCATGGCTCTCTGAGTCAAAAAGGTTCCTGACCACTGCTCTAAGTAGTTCTCAACCTGTGGGTCTCCAGATGTTTTGGCCTACAACTCCCAGAAATACCAGCCAGTTTACCAGATGTTAAGATTTTTGGGAGTTGGAGGTCAAAACATCTGGGGACCCACAGGTTAAGAACCACGTGCTTTTATTCCCAACATTTCTACAGCATGCCACTGTTTTCCTTTACAGTTAAATCAGATAAACCTTGTTTCCTAAGCAGATCTAGAAAAATAGTTCTAAATAGGTTTCTGGCTCTAATGTGAAGGATGACACATTTTTCTAATTCAGATATGATAGTGAACTATATTTCTAAGAGAGCAAGGGAAGACAGAAGCTCAATGGTTCAATTCATTCACAAATGACTTTATACCACTATTTTGTAAAGCAATTATCCATTTTGAAATAATGCATTGATATACTTTTTCAGACATCTCTGGGTTCATTTATCATTTTATATAATAATAATAATAATGTTTTATTTATATCCCACCCCCTCTCCCTCTTCCCAAAGGGACTTGGGGCAGCTTTCAACAAGGAAGAACAATAAAATAGTAGTAATTGTACATTAAATCCAAAAATTAAATCATTGCAGCAAATCAAAGGAACAAATCATGATGCATTAAAAAAGTAAATCACAATTAACGAGTCAAGTATTACTCAAAAACATGAAAAAACATCACTAATCAATATATATTAATATATAACTATGTAAAAATTAAATGTGTAGTACACTAAAAATCACAAGACCTACTCTTGCTAATAGAAACAATAAGATTGATATGACAATAGGATTCATATGACACTTTTCTTATTTTTTAGAATTCTAACACAGATAGATACCTTTTTGTTTTTTTTTTAAAAGAAGACTCTAAAACTTAGAATCAACAATGACTAATTGGGGTACAGATAAACACGAAATAATAATAATAATTTATAATCCATTTCTTCCCAAGTTTAGAATTATAGAGCTGGAAGAGACCTCGTGAGCCATCCAGTCCAATCCCCTGCCAAGAAGCATTCAAAGCACCCTTGACAAATGGCAATCCAGCCTCTGTTTAAAAGCTTCCAAAGACGGAGCCTCCACTACACTCCAGGGCAGAGAGTTCCACTGCTGAATGCCTCTCACAGTCAGGAAGTTCAGGTGGAATCTCCTTTATTGTAGTTTGAAGCCATTGTTCCGCGTCCTAGTCTCCAGGGCAGCAGAAAACAAGCTTGCTCCCTCCTCCCTATGACTTTCTCTCACATATTTTTACATGGCTATCATGTCTCCTCTTAGTCTTCTCTTCTTCAGGCTAAACATGCCCAGCTCTTTAAGCCGCTCCTCATAGGGCTTGTTCTCCAGACCCTTGATCATTTTAGTCGCCCTCCTCTAGACACATTCCAGCTTGTCAATATCTCTCTTCAATTGTGGTGCCCAGAACTGAACACAATATTCCTGGTGTGGTCTAACCTAGACAGAATAGAGGAGTAGCATGACTTCCCTGGACTTAGACACTGTACTCCTATTGATGCAGGCCAAAATCCCATTGGCTTTTTTTGCCGCCGCATCACATTGTTGGCTCATGTTTTTAATTTCTCCAAACCATCAATATACAGCACGATTATAACTTGCTTGAAGAAGTGCATCCACCATGGAGCTATCTGTCACTACTTCTTGTGTGTGTGTGTGCGTGTGTGTGCGCGCGCGTGTGCGTGTGAAGGTCTTGATTGTATATCAAGCTTCTGCCAAGGACACGCTCGCTTTCACTGGCCAACAAACATTTTTGGTACACTGCTTATTCCTCTCTTCTCTCCATGTTGTGTGTGTCGGTTGGTGAAGGGATAATGGAACATATAATCCCATATATCCACAGTTAGCAGAGTAAAAACAGCAAAAGATGTCTGATGGGTTATTGGCAAAATAGAAGCAAAAAGAACAAAGTTTGGCTTTATATAAAAAACACAAACTTTTATTTTCAACATATAGCTTTCAATAAACAAAAAGCAATACCATGCTCTTTTAAATAGTCGTGTAGATATTGAAAAACAAATCAAACAATGCAGTTCTTCTTCAATATATTCTTCTACACAGTCTTTAGCAACAAGCATCTGTGTTACCATATCAGTGTTGTTGTAGCTCACGAATGCATTTCTTCAGATTACAGCATTCCAGCATTTCAGAAATACAGAATATCATTTACTCCAGGCTTCAGCTTCCAAGCATTTAAATGCATTTCTTCAGTCTACAGTATTCCAGCATACCAGCATCACAGCAGTAGATCAGCCAGTTAGCACAATAGCCAACATAGACATTCAGAATCTGCAAAAGCCTTCTTCAGCATACACACACACACAGTATGCACACTCCACGATACTCCCAACGTACTTCTCCTTCACAGCAGTACCACTGCCACAGCCACCGCCCCAGCCACAAGCTCAACTGTAACATAGAAGCTTTTATGCAAACACAGCTGCCACACCTTACTTGATTCAAGAAACACTCAGCTGCATCTATTCAATCTTAAAACAAAAGCCTTACTCCTAACATAAACTCAGAGAAACAGTTACACATAACTCAAACAATTGTTTTAAATCTTTACAGTCTGACAGTATGGATACTTTTGAGCTTTTCCAAGGTTGACTCTTACTACTGCTTAGATATTGCTGCACAAATTAACAAAGTACAAAATGTGGTATCTTTAAGGTGTCCACAGAAAAACAATTTACACTAAAAACTGTAATTCTGAAATCTGTCCATAAAGGAAAGAAACTGGCAACTTATAAATTATTGTAATGGAATGTAAGATCAGAAAGTGAAGGATTGTAGGGCAAGGATAAGGACAGGTTGCATACCTGTAACTGTGTTTTTTCGAGTGGCCCGTGAAGTGCTTTTATATTATATATATATATATATATATATATATATATATATATATATGTATAAGCAACAAGGTTATTGTGTTTCGTTAGCAAACAACATTTCTTTTGTCCGTAATATATTTATGTTGCTGTAGAATAAGATTTTTTCCCCATTAGGTCAGCATGAGACAGCTTCAGTATAAGTAGTTTCTTTGTTGATGGTTTCTGAAGTGCAATCTCTCAGAATCAAAACCTTTATCAAAGAAAGCATTACTGGAAGGTTTTCAACAATTCTCAGATATACCTCTTATACTAATATTATTCAACAGAATTTTATATAGCTTGCATTGATCACATTCACTAAAACTTCAATTCTTTCATTTCTTTGTTCCCAGTGGACTAATCTAAACAAAGGCCCAATCTAGACATTGTCATGCCAAATGTAAGCTACAAATGTAAAATTAGAAATATGAAATTATGTATATCAGCCAAAATCACCTAGTTACAGCATTTGGACAGATAGTTTTCCCATCAATACCATGAATGTGGCTAATCTGCCCTCTATAGCAGCAGCTTTTGTTACCACTCATCACGATATTGTTCTGAGACACCTCTCTGGTGGAATTAGATTTGGGGACACCACTGGTTGCAGTCCTTGGAAGAGCAAACTAAGAAAGTGGAATTCCTGTTGGATCCAATGGCCATTGGCTTACATGTCCCTCCAAACTTAGTTTTGTTTTTCATGCCACTTAACCTCTACATAAAACCACTGAGAGAGGTTATCTGGATTTTGGAGGCTGGATGATGATGGTACTCTATCTCTCCTTTCCATCCAATTCTAAGGGCGCTGCCTGTGTACTAAACTAGTGCCTGCTCTTGGTAATGACCAAACAAATTAAAAGTTAATCCAGACAAAACACAGGTGCTTCAGGCCAGTCGAAAGGCACATCATGAAATGGGGAGTTAGGGTCCTTCCACACAGCTCTATATCCCAGAATATAAAGGCAGGAAATCCCACATTATCTGAGTGTGGACTCAGATAACACACTCCAAAGCAGATATTGTGGGATTTTCTGCCTTTATATTCTGGGATATAGGGCTGTGTGGAAGGGCCCTCAGTCTGTGTTGGATGGGATTACATTCCTCCTAAAATCTCACACTCACAGTTTAGGTATGCTCACAGACTCAGATCTGAGCCTAAATGGTCC
Source organism: Anolis apletophallus (assembly GCA_030556195.1). Taxonomy (NCBI): domain Eukaryota; kingdom Metazoa; phylum Chordata; class Lepidosauria; order Squamata; family Anolidae; genus Anolis; species Anolis apletophallus. Next base: position 49,101,235 of record JARBWK010000012.1, on the reverse strand, counting down.
AATTCCAGCAATGGACACATGCTTTGATTATATACCATTTGGATTACTGTAATTCACTTTATGTGGAAATTACCTTTGGAAATTACTAGGAAACTTCAATGACTCAAAATGTTGACTGGAAAAGTTTGTTGACTGGAAGAGGTTATAGAGATGATATAACCCAGGGGTCCCCAAACTAAGGCCCTCAAGAAGAATGTGGCCCTCTAAGGTCATTTACCCCGCCTGAAATGACTTGAAGAGACACAACAACAATCTCAATTAAATACTATCTCATCAGCCAAAAGCGGGCCCACACTTCCCATAGAAAAACTGGTAAGTTTATGTTGGTTAAAATTGTTCTTCATTTTAAGTATTGTATTGTTATTTCATGTATTTTACACTACAAATAATATATGTGCAGTGTGCATAGGAATTCGTTGTGTTTTTTTTCAAACTATAGTCCAGCCCCCCAACAGTCTGAGGGACCTGTTAAAATATCTCCCTGTATGAACTTGCCTGTGCCCTAAGATCTGCACGGGAAGGCCTTCTTTCAATCCCGCCACCATCACAGATACACTTGGTGAGAATGTGGGAGAATCTTCTGAATGATTCTCCCTATGTTGTGGAACTCCCTTCCTCTGGATCTGGTTAGACCCCTCCTGGCAATTTTTAATACGTTGTGGCAGATGAAGCATTAATGGGGGAGGTAGTGTATTTCTATTTTATCTTTTAAAAATTGCTTTTAACATATTTTAAAAATAGAAGTTAAGTTTAACTGCATTTCAATTTATGTAGCAAGGGTTTTTAGCTGTATTGTGTTTTTAAAAGATTCCACACCACCTTGGATCCCAAGCTGGATATAAATGAAAGGTAGGATATAAATGAAATTAATAAATCTACATGTAGGTCCATTCCTCACATAGAGCCCCATCAGTTCTTTTAAACATCCAGTTAAATGTAGTTTCAATTAACTGTGTTGAGAATGGTAATCTAAAGCAAAAACACTAAATACATTCATGTCAAGGACCCACGCTGTCACATTATTTTTACCACCACGACAACGGAAAATCTACAACTAGGCTAATGCGTCCTGAAGCCATTATTAATCCAGTTTTTCTGATGTTCTGTCTCTAATTTATTATCTTATTACAGGCTGCTATGCTGACATTCTTTCAAACTATTCTATAGTGCTACAGAATTGTAAGCAGCTACAATATACCGGTCCATGTATATCAGAATACTTCTTTGTAATACAATGACATATAACAATACACAGTCTTTGTAGCTGGGCTACAGACTGCACTTCCTATGAACTGCTACAATTTGGTTAAATCTAGCTTTGTAGCTTCAAAAAACCCTTGTTCAGCTTCTTTTCTCATGGGAAGTTATTATTTAGGCTCCACTCAACTTGGATGTTCACTTTGTAACATTCTGGGGGTGAGGGGTAGGGGAGATAAAGTTAGAACAACAGACTAAAAACCCAATTTCTCCAGAGCCTGTATTTCGCAGCACCTCATACCATTAAAAAGTTTAGGTTTTAGTCTGTCACAGTTAACATATTGTTGATTCACTAAATCTTTGCAAACTTTCATAAGATTTCTCTTTCTAATATACGGATGACCAGCAGCATCAAAACTGCGCAAAAAGGTGAAATTATTTCATGCACTAATAAACTCAAGCATGAGAATCAACTACAAACATGTCAAAACGACACTACTGCTATTAGAGGCAAAGGACCACAGGATCTCAGAAAACTTAATTTAACTAATAACTAATTATTTACATGCTATTTCATCCCTTAGATTCCTGTGATCTTTGTATAATAGCAACTGTAAGATGTTTATGAACAAATTAATAAATGAAATTAGGCACAATATGTACAAACAAGAATGTCTCTCAAAAGGGGAAAGACACTCTAGAGCTGGCATGGGCAGACTTCAGCCCTCCGGGTGTTTTGGAGTCCAACTCCCACAATTCCTATCAGCCCATGCTGCTCTACAGTGACAGAAGGGACACATTATCAACAAAATAACTAAAGGTCAAGCCCACAAATCACTTTTTAACATTACTGATGTCTTCTCGGCCTCTCAGAGGGGGGGGATGGGAATACAGTGTTCCCTCGCTCCTTACCATGGAGGAAAGGAAGGCAAAGAGGAGAGGAAAGGGAAGGCATCCCTACTGAGGGGGGAGGGAGCATCCCTACTGTGCGGTATTTCACTTATTGCGGGTGGTCCTGGAACTGAACACCCATGATAAGTGAGGGAACACTGCATGCCTTCTAGGATGCTATCTGCCATTTCTGAGGGCTTAATGTAGTTCTGAATGAGAATGCCACCTTCTATACAATTATTTTAAAAACTCTAAATAGCTTCTGACAAATTTGATGGAGAGCAGGGCAGCACTGAACTAGACAGTGGCTCTCCTTCTTCAATTGCCTACCTCAAGTCTCCTAATTTTATTCTGTGAAAAAGATTTTCATGAACCACTCTATGTACATTTCAATTACCATTTTAAAGTGTCATTCACTTCTCTCCTTCCAACATTTTTCTTCATAAACAGAAGAAAAATACAAATGCTTGAGCCCTCTGAAGTTTGAAATATTAAATATGAATTGCAAAAATATAATAGTATAGTAGCAAAACGAACTGTGATTGCTGTCCAATGTGCTGAAATTATTCAAGTTGCAGTAAAAGCTTCAGAATCAATCAATGTATTCCCAAAGAACTGTTCAGAGAGCAGTTTTTAATGGTTCTTGTTGCATTTGAAAAAATAATTGTAATATAAGGTTTTACTACTCATTCATTGACTAGGCAAATAATTTACCTCAACAGGAATCCAAATTATACCTCACAAATATATCATTATTGAACATGACCCATCCTCCAAGAAACTGAAGATGTAGATGATTCTTCCCTTCCCAGGGTTCCCTGTCTGAAATGGTAAAAGCTATTTGAGGTAGAATCACGCTGGTATCAGATGACAGATTGGACTTCTTATCTGCATTAAATCCAATGGGTATTCTGTTTCCCATGTTAAGTTATTGTTTCATAGGGATATAAAGAATATTTGCAGGTTTTCAGATTCTTTGTGAGAAAGAGGATATCAATTCTCTGGACATCATGTCAAAATGTTGTTAACCACCAATAAAGTATTGATTTATATTAAAGTAATATACTTCAATTTAAAAGAAAAATATATCCTAAAAAAGAGACAATAAACAATCCTGTGCATACAAATAATGCAAATTCTAAAACTAGGTGGATATATGGTCACCACCCAAGCAACTGTGGCTGGAAAGAGCACAGAAAGTGGGAAGTTTAAAAATGGTTTAAATATTTAGTGAATTTCATATTCCAGGACTACATTTGATACAGATTGATAGACAGAGTAAAAGGAAAAGGAGACTACAAAGAACTGAACCATACTCTCTCCACAATTGATCTATCAAAATAATATTTGGTTGAAGAAAAATACTGCTCCTAGAGGGTGGGGGGAGAGGGGGAGGGAGCAGAGAAATATTGATGGACACAGGTGGCAGATAAATGTGGCTTTGGCATTGTTAAGAAAATTAAGAGAATGCATACTGTTTGTATTATGAAATGTTTATAGAATTTGACAGTATTCTACCTGTGTTCACAATAAAAAATTAAGAAAAAAATTAATCAAAGCTGAATCTTAAACTGGGACTGCAGATACAATATAGAATTAATGCAACTTGACACCACTTCAACTGTCAAAGAATGCTGATGTCTCACCAAGTGCAACTCCAATAATTCCATAGTACTGGGCCACTGCAGTTAAAGTGGAGTCAAACTGCATTAGTTCTACAGTGTAAATCAGTGGTTCCCAACCTGTGGTCTGTGGACTACCAGTGGTCCACAAGAATGAAAATATGGTCCGCAGCCTCACCGTTACTACACCATTATGAGAGCAACTGGTCTCGCAAAACCCTCTTATAGTGCCGAGACTTATTAAATACGGTTTTCTGTAGGCTAGCAGATGGTGACTACTGGATGGCATATGTTGTGAATCAGAAACTAGAGCTGATATGGTCTATTCAAAGCAATTTTCTTAATTAGCACCCCAAATAACCAAACCGAATCTAAAGTTGACCAAAAACTGATTCGTAACCCTTTTGCTACTAATGATGGAGAGTGGTCCTTGGTCAAAGTGGTCACTGATCAAAAAAATGTTGGGAACCATTGGTGTAAATGCATCCTACATTACAAGAAGTAGATTTAGAAAATGGAAGTATTTTGGTGTACTCCCATCTAGGAGATCCAAAAACATAATATCTTATCACCTTCCTCAATGACAGCAAACAATATATACCTTTCCCCAAATCTTGAAAAATAATTGGTCTTCAATTCAATATTGAAGCCTCAGAATCAGTAACATTAACATTTAAACTAATAGTTTTCTGCAATATATCATTAATACACTATTGGTCCTATGCAATAAAAAATTCAGCAGAGATAGTGCTTCTGGACTGTGGGGATTCCACAACAAATGTACCATTCAAGTCAACTCCGAATTATATCAGATGATATGTCAAACCTCCATTATTACATTGTATGGATTCTTCCAGTTATTGTTTCTACCCTGTGTGGGGGAGAGGGGTGTTATGTGGCCCTACATATGCTGGACTGAAGCTCTCAGCAATTATTTCCACTGGTTGTGTTGGCTAGGATAATTCAGATGTTGCAGTCCTACTGGTAGCTATAACCAGAAGAGACCAAGGGAATCATAAGTTTTGAGTCACCATTACATTTTGAGTCACCATTCAAAAAGGGAGGCAATGGGTATACTCTAGATAGGATTCAGGACTTAAGAGAAATAGAAGATTCCCAACCTTGAGTTATTACTAGAATAGGGGGAAATTCTGTCAGTCAAATCTGGATTTATTATCTTCTGCAGTGCTCCAGAAAAAAATCTTTATTCCAAGAAACCACTCAGAGCAGCCAATTTGCAGATAGTTATACCCATCAGATTAGCTATTACAGGAGACCTAAATTCGCATTCAACCATACACACATATTATGATCCCAAATAAGCCACACCTCCAACCTTAGAAGAAGGCAATGGCAAACATCCTCTGAAGAAATCTTGCCAAGAAAACCCAATGGTAAATTTCCTCTCATTGGAGTAAACTTGAAGGCACAACTGGAAAAGAGTTTTTATACTTTGTCTCTGTCTTCAGTCAAACTGGAGACTGTAGTCAACAAATCTAAAAAATGGAATGTCAGCCAGGAAGTTAGTCAACAAAAACCCAAAATGTAGCAATACAACATTGAATACCAGGTCCAGGATCACCCATACCACGCTAGTTCTGATTTCTTTATAGGTGTAATGGCATGACAGAGAAGAAATTTGACAAGGGAACAAAGATCAACTCATAGGAAATGTGGAGAATTTCACAGATACCATAGACTTCCAAAAACACAAATAAATGGTTCAAGGGTAGGTCAAGTCTAAATCTCACTAAAATTTGAAATGTCTAAATTTAGGCTATCATGAAATAACATGATTCATTTGGGGGCAATAACAGTTGATAAAGTGAGAGGCAGTAGAAAAAGTGGAAGAGCACATTATTGAGGGATTGACTCATTAAAGGAAGCAATGGCCCTGAGTTTCCATATCCTTAGTAGAACTATTAATAATACTATCTTGGAAAGAAGGTTCATAACAAGGAAACCAAGAAGACAATAATGAAGTTTATCAGTAATCCCATGTCACAATCGCGGACCTGGCGGGCCCCTTAATCACACACACAGAGACGTACTGAAGGCTAACTACTTTATTGAGTATATAAAAACAGTTCCAAAGAGTAAATAGTCCACTAATATGCAAGTGTTCAAGGTGTTAGGCAAATAGTCCAAAGTAACGTAGCAAATAAGCTGGAAGCGTGGCAAGGCTCCGCAATTCAATGCGAATCAGGAAACAGGGCATGGTGCCGCAAACCGCTGCGGCTCAAGAAACAAGGCAAAGGCAAGGCAAGGCTTGATGACCACTGCTGGCTTGTGGTCCCACTCGCTTCGCGCCTATTCAGGGAAAGACGTGGCCGGAGAACTGAGGATGCGTTCCCACGGCCCCTATACTTAATCCGTCGGCCGAGGTCCGCGACGCTCTAGGCTCCTTCGTCTCCAATCTCTGCTCACGGACCTCGGTCGATCTAGGACTCTTGACCAAGCCCTCCTGCTAGACTCAATGTCTCGTCTCCTATCGAAGGAGCGACCTTGCCTCTCGGCAGCTGTGTCGCTATCTTCCTGAGAACTTTCCTCCCTGGCACTTTCCCACTCGGATTCGTCCATGTTTACATTCTCGGGCTCTTGGGAATTCCTCCCCCCGGGGTGCTCATAACTCCCTTCGCTGCTTCCCATCTCCACCTGGTGATCGGAATCTAAGCTGGGCCCAAACAACATTTCATACCATGCCAAGCTCTCTGTGGGAGACTGCAGCCCATCCGAAGGGCCCTGTGCTTCACCCCAGTCATCTAGCTCATCCTCAGAATCCACCTCTGCTGCTGCAGGCCCTAATGCTAATGGAACCCCAGGACCTATTCCTTGCCCTCCAGGCACGAACGAGAACTGCTGTGCTACATCCCAATATAATTGTACTATAGCCTGCAGATGACACATTTCATCTTTCCCAAACTATGTAATTATAAAATAGAATGATTAGAATAAACAGTATCATAGGTGGCACCTTACCATCATGATAGAAAACTAGAATATGACCCATCAGTGAACAGCTGAATAATATACGAGTAACATATCTGAGTACAGTTTGAAAAAAAATTATAGCCAGGTATCATTCTATGGCCAGGTAACCACTACCACAATGGATCTTCTGATGCCAAATGAGCTGACCATTTTAAAATCATAGAATTATAGAGTTGAAAGAGACCACATGGGCCATCAAGTTCCTGTCATGCAGGAAAAGCACAATCAAACACCTCTGACAGATGGCCATTCTGCCTCTGTTTAACAGCCTCCAAAGAAGGAAGCTCCACCACACTTCAAGGCAGTGAGTTCCACTGTGGAATAGTTCTTACAGTCAGGAAGTTTTTCGTAATGTTAGGTGGAATCTCCTTTCTGTAATTAGACTCCATTGCCCCGAGTCCCAGTCTTCAGGGCAGCAGAAAACAAGCCTGCTCCCTCTTTACTGTAGAAGTGCATACCAGCAAGCCACTTCATGATGACTGTCATACATTTCTTCCAAAAGGGGTAGTATAAGCAAGTCTCTTCCATGTGTGGATAAAGTATTCCTACTACAGTTCTTCCTCCACATTTGCAGGTTTAGCTTTTGCAGGTTTGATTATTTGTGGATTTGATTCGTACATTTTATCTAGAAGTACCTACATCCTCCAGCAAATCTCTATGGTATACTCCCTAGAGATTCCTAGATAGCTATACTCCAAAGTTTTTTTAAAAAAAATAATTGTTTTTCCATAGGGGCCCTGCGAGCCTAACCCCAGTGAATGTGGAGGAACCTACTGTATTTCAAAGAGATTCCCTTTGATTTCAAAATCTGCCAGCTACTTGTTGTAAGGCCAGAAGAACAGGATAAGCCATATCCCACTATCTTCTTTCATCAGTCACAATCCAGCATCTCTAGCTCCATGTCAATCATTCCCTTAGACCAGGGCTGTCAAACTTCTACCGGACCTGTGGCCGGAATTCCGGTTACTGATGACCTGGGGGGCCGAAGGGTCTGCCTCCGCCCCCGGCTCCGCCCCTCCCCGGCTCCACCCTGCCCCGCCCCCTGCCCTGCCCCCTCCCTGGCTCCGCCCCCTCCCCACCTTGGAGGTGTCTGTGGATGACACCGGGGCTTTGACTTGGAGATAGAGATGAACACCAAAATCCCAGTCTCAAGTCCCAGTCCCTGCTTTGAACTGGATTATATTGCAGTGTGGACTCAGGGCCCTTCACGCAGCCATATAACCCAGAATATCCAGGCAGGAAACCCCACAAAACCTGCTTTGAACTGGATTATATTGCAGTGTGGACTCAGGGCCCTTCCACACAGCCATATAACCCAGAATACCTGCTTTGAACTGGATTATCGGAGTCCACACTCATATAATCTGGTTTAAAGCAAATAACATGGGATTTTATTCAGATGTGTGGAAAGGAAGTCAAATAAGAAGCCAGGGCCCTTCCACACAGGCCTATAACCCTGAATGATGAGGCATAATATCCATTCTGCCTCTGCTAATAATAATAATAATAATAATAATAATAATAACAACAACAGGTTCCTGGAGTAGGAGACCTCCAAGGGCCATCCAGGGCCATCCAGTCCAATCTCCTTCTGCCATAAGGGGAAATACAATCAAAGCATTCCTCACAGATGACCATTCAGCCTCTGATGATGATAATAATAATAATAATAATAATTACAATGAGTTCCTAGAATAGGAGACCTCCAAGGGCCATCCAGTCCTACCTCCTTCTGCCATAAGGGGAAAACACAATCAAATCATTCCTCAGCCATGTTGAATCAAACTTGGCAGACTAAACTCTAATGAGAGCAACAGAAAGTACTGAACCTTGAGTTTGGGAGTTGTAGTTCTCCTCCATCCAGAGAGCACTGTGGACTCAAATAATGATGGATCAGGACCAAACTTGGCACGAATCCTCAGAAGAGGAGGAAGCCGGAAAGGGAATGGATGAGCACACCCCCCCGTGCGCTCCAAACTCGCCCCCCATATTTGCTCTGGCCACGCCCCCTCTCGCTCGGTGCACTCTCTCTCTCCTTCCCTCTTTGTTCAGGTGGTGGAAGGGGGAAGGAATGAAAGGGGAAAAGAGAGAGAGAAGGAGGGAGGGAGAGAGGGGGGGAGGGAGGGAGAGAGAGGGGGGAAGGAGGGAAGTAGGAGGAGGAGGAAGGGAGCCTGCTCCTCCTCCCTGCCTCGCCCCTCACCCCCCTGCCACGAAAAAAATTAAAAATATTCAAAAAAATATTCAAAAAATATTCAAAAAATATTCAAAAAAATATTCAAGAAATAATAATAAATATTTTTTTAAATCTTAAAAAGCAGATATCTTGCAGGAGGGTAGGGGGCCGTGGGGAAGGGGCTGGGGGCCATATGTGGCCCGGGGGCCGCCAGTTGGACAGCCCTGCCTTAGACCAAGCATGATGTCTCAGGATTAAAGTACAGAACTTTTCTGTTCATGCCTAATCCCTGCTTTGCGGTTTGTAAGATTCACGCAAGACATAACAGGAGTTCACATCTTCCTTCTGCTGCTGAATTCCTCCTTTTGTAACATACCAAGCTCACTAGGCTATGAAGTTTGATTTTAGAGCATCAATCGGTTTTCTTTTCTCCATTTGGTTGTTGCCAAAAATAAAAGATACACTTTACCAGCAGCCCAGTTTCCCACCACACGCAGTAAGAACCAGAAAAAACCCTTAGCCATATTTCAGATAGTTTCCAGAAAGACCAAGTGAATTCCTGCTCTATGAATGTGTGTGCACCTTCAAGTCATCTGGGAACTTATGGTGATCCCATGAATATCATAGGGTTTTCTTAGGCAAGGTATATTCAGAGTGACTTTCCCAGTTTTTTCCTCTGAAGTATAGCCTACAGTACCTGGAATCTACTGGGGATCTCACATCCAAGTACAAAAAAAGCTGGGATCTGAGGCCTTGAGAATATTAAGCTCCACTGTTATATTATTAAAGCACTTCAGCATTCTGGTTAACTAATTTTTTTAAAAAAACTGATTTAATGAACATTGACTTAGAAATGTTGAGTCTGGATGTGATATGGGGGCATGGAAGGGGGAAGGACCCTAGGATGAAAGAGGCAAAGAAGTAAAGGGTATGGAAGAGTATAGATATCATGAAGGGAAGGCCTAATAGGGCAAAATACAACAACCAAACTAACCAAGTGGGAAAGGAACACACATGTGGCTCTTGATTACTAAGAAAAATAGTCACAATAACCAACAGGAAGATTAGGGCATTTCAGGAGAGGCTGGATACAGGGATGGCAACTTCCATGATAACATGTTGTTTTGCTCAAAGAAGGCTTAAAAACCACTATAAGGCAGAAACCAAGAATTCAAATTTTACTGCTGTTAACATGAACACAGTAATTCATCTCCCTCTAATAATTCTTCCTCAAAGATAAAAGTGCTGAAGAAGATAATCTCAATAACTAATTATAAGATCTTTTCTACTGCTTCAAGATCATCCACACTGGTGAAGTTGAAGTCCTTCACTGCATAACATCTGAACAGAATAGAGAACCTGGAATCTAGAGGATATGATGTATATACTCAGCAAAGAATTTAGTGGAAGAATTGGGGAAAGTTAATATCTCTCAGACTACAAAAGAAAACCTGACATGCAGGACACTCTCAAAATATAGCAGTACATAGTACTATTCATATTCCACAAAACAAATTTAAAACTGTTTTAGCAGAAGTAATAGCTTTAGGACACTGGTCTAAGCTACTGATAAGATCTGTCCAAATTGACTCTGAAACTGGAAAGTGTAAATGACAGGTGTCCCAGTTTAGCATGTTTGATGCACGTGTTCTTTGAAAATAGCAACAGGGCCACCAATGTAAACAAGCAGTGGGGGATAGAGACAAGTTTGTCTATTCTCAAAACAAGAGACAAATGAATTAAAAACCTTAAACATAATTGTACAAAACTGTATCTCTTCCTCATATTTACATTCCAGTCAGAACTCACTATAGTTATTTGCCTATGCTATAAATCCACAGAGATTTCTAAAGACAGTAGAAATTCTCCCTGGAGCTGCCACACTATATTTATCCCTATGTATTAATGTCAATGGGGATAAATATTTTCTTTGGAGAGAAGTGTAATGAGTGAACAGAAGCACAAGATTCTACAAAACAGATAACAAATATGCAACTGTCTTAAGAATCAATATCTTGGTTTTTTTCTCTCTCAAACAAATAACTAATTAACAGTATGTATACAGTGTTTGCTGAATCTTTTTTAATACTCTTTTGATCGGACTCATCATGACACCCTGGACTCATCATGACACCCTGGACTATAATGCATTTAAATCCAATTTGCTACTCCATATAAAGAAAAAAGTATCCCATCGAATACAAGCTTTTATTGAGAGGGTGTTTACATAATAATTTCACAACAAGAACTAGTTTCGTTATCCTAATTACTGAAGTTGTGGATATCATATTTTGCCTATATAAGTAAGAATTAAGCTGTTACCTCATTGCATTGTCATTACCATTTTCATATCCCACATCTTTCTTTAAACCATTTTCACTTGAAGTTGATATCCAACAAGCAAAACTCTAACCTAAACTCTAACCACTTTCTCCAACAATATGTTTCAAATTGTCAATTCAACCAACACCATTTTATGAAAATGCAATTCTATTGCTTGAAAGAAAATGACATCAGAAAACATTATTCATGAAAATATGAGAGTGATAATCACTGTGTTTAGTTCAAAAACTATCAGGCTGCAGAAAGATCTCTTGTCACTTGTTAAGTACACTACTGTGCTACATAACTTGCAATGCATGCACTGTTGATACATGAAATCATGAGATCAAATAAACTATGAATACATCATAGAAAAACACTAGGGAAATACAGTGAAATTTACTCAAACATTTAAATATTCTAATTTGTTTTCTTCCCAGTCACAATCATTTCATTTTAAAACCTGTATCCTTAAGGTAAAGAAAGAAAGTAAAAGGCTTCAGTAGTCACACCTTCATTTCCCATAAGCCCAAAGTCTTTAAGGGGTGAAAAAGTAATCTGCCAAAATGTAGTTCTCTCGGGTAGCCTGCTGCAAATCAGTTTTCAGAGACTTATGAGCAATGATGTACTTTAAAATTAGGATGATGCAGGCTAACTAGTTAGGCTTGCATATTAAAATTTCCAAAATTTCTTCCTTAGCAGTACTAATTGTTTTACTAATAAACCTCCCTGCAGCCACCAAAATGACAGAGAACAATGGAATGAGTACAAAACCCTTAGCGATGAAGAACAACAGTGTGTTTGAGAGATGCTACACCCACATTTTACAGACATCTGGTATTGCTATTTGATTGCATTTCTGTACAACACAATGTATTTCTACCTTTTGCAATAGCCCCTTTTCCTGGAAGAAGATGCTGCCTTGCCTTTTAGCATGGTATCCCAAGTGGAGGAGGAACAATGCCCATTGTCTGCAGAGTACTTGGACAACACGCCTCCCTCCATACACAAACGAATACCCAGTTTAAATGCCCGAGAATTGTCAACGAGAACAAGATGTCATATTTGCTTTGTCCCTTATACAATGTTTGCCTCACTATCACATACTGCCCAACATGCTTTTTACAGAAATGATTCCACAGCAACTATGAACTGACTGGTTACCATTACGCATGTAGTCAGGGAATCCTATCTCAATTGTGTTACAAGTCACATAGCACAACATTAGCTTTTGTGAGGCAGAAATATATTGAATGCATGCACCTCTGAATTGGCTGGTTGCCATTAAGCAAGTAGTCAGGGCATCCTATTTCAATTGTGTTATAAGTAAGAGCACAGCATTAGCTTTTGTGAGGCAAGAATATCCTGAATAGATATGGACCTCTAAATTGCCATTAGGCAAGTAGCTGAGGGCATCCTATTTCAATGGTTTTATCAGTCCCAGAGCACAGCATTATCTTTGGTGAGGCAGAAATATCTGGAGTGTGGGTGTGTGTACACACACACACACACACAGGGTGTCCCAAAAATTACCATACATAAGGAAAATGAGGAAATGTTACTAAATGTACCTTTATTTACAAAAACATCATATTCACTATATGTTAGCCACCCCTTTTGTACACACACAAAGTCAAAATATTAAAAAATATAAAATGTAATATAAAATATGGGTTTGTCCATTTCCCACCCTATGTATGGAGACTTTTGGGACACCTTGTGTGTATGTTTATGTATATAGGGGGTGCTGTGGTTTTTAGTTTGAATATATGTGTTTTTATGGATTTGAACTGGGTTTTTTTTAAAACCCAATTCTGTTTAATGTTTGTAGGTTTCAATTTGCGTTGAAAAGTTTTTTTTATGTAAGCTGCTTTGCATCTCCTTGTGGAAAGAAAAAGTAGGTTATAAATAAAAACAATAATATGTGTGTATAGCTTTAAATATGCATCAAATATGTTTACATGTTTTTAACTGTGACTCTTTTAATATTGTTGATATTTCATTCTGTTTAAATATTTGCATAGTTTAAATGCTGTGCAGATGTTTTTATGTTAAGCTGCTTTGAGTCCCCTTTGGGGGAGATTAAGCGGGGTATAAATAAATATAATAATAACAGTTATGCGTGTGTGTGTGCGCGTTAAAGTAAAGGTAGTGTCCAACTCGGGGGGGGGGGGGGTTGCTCATCTTCATTACTATGCCGAAGACCCGATGTTGTCTCCAAAGTCATGTGGCCGGCACGACTGCATGAAGTGCCGTTACCTTCCTGCTGGAGCAGTACCTATAGATCTACTCATGTTTGCATATTTTTGAACTGCTACGTTGGCAGAAGCTGGGGCTAACAGTGGAAGCTCCCCCAGCTCCCCGGATTTGAACCTCTGACCTTTTGGTGAGCAAGCTCAGCAGCTCAGTGGTTTAACCCACTGTGCCACTGGGGCTCCTTTACACACAAACACAAAGAGCACATCCATCCCAAGTTCAGGAGGAATATCTAGATAGATAGATAGATAGATAGATAGAGATATGTATCCCATCTTCATCTGTGTGTGTTCTCTCTACAGAGAGAGAGAGATAGAGAGAGGGGGGAGGGATGTATAGATATGTATCTCACCTCTATCTGTGTGTGTATTTATAGATGTGGAAGGGTGGTGGTTTTGTTTTGCAATTCTATCTGTCTAATGTGTAATTTCATTGCTCGGTGTGCAATGAAAATAAAGTTATCCTATGTATTTATATTCAAGCAAAACCCTATACAGAGATAGATAGATAGATAGATAGATAGATAGATAGATAGATAGATAGATAGAGGGCTCTTCCATAGCCAAAATACCAGGGCAGAATAATAATAATAATAGGTTGTTGTGAGTTGTCTGGGCTGTATGGCCATGTTCCAGAAGCATTCTCTCCTGACTTTCTGCCTGCAACTATGGCAGCCATCCTCAGATTCCCAGTTCTTCCGGCCATGAAAGCCTTCGACAATACAATAATAATAAAAAATCTTTATTTATATCCCACTTTTCTCCCTCGGGGGACCCAAAGCAGTTTACAAAATATTAAAATAATGTAAACAACAATCCAAATACATCGAAGATAAGTATAAAATGTCATAAAATAGACAGTTTTTAAAAAAATAATATACATTCACATTCTTGTGGCACAATTATCTGTTTTGAACTGGAATATCTGAGTGGGTAATCCACAATATTTGCTTTGAACTGGAATATCTGAGTGGATAACCCACAATTATCTGATTTGAACTGGAATATCTGAGTGGATAACCCACAATTATCTGATTTGAACTGGAATATTTGAGTGGATAACCCACAATTATCTGATTTGAACTGGAATATCTGAGTGGATAACCCACAATATTTGCTTTGAACTGGAATATCTGAGGGGATAACCCACAATTATCTGATTTGAACTGGAATATCTGAGTGGATAGTCCACAATATTTGCTTGGAACTGGAATATCTGAGTGGATAATCCACAATATTTGCTTTGAACTGGAATATTGGATAATCTATAATATTTGCTTTGAATTGGAATATCTGAGTGGATAATCCACAATATTTGCTTTCAAACTGGAATATCCGAGTGGATAATCCACAATATTTGTTTTGAACTGGAATATTGGATAATCGAAAATATTTGCTTGGAACTGGAATACCTGAGTGGATAAACCCACAATTATCTGATTCGAAGTGGAATATCTGAGTGGATAGTCCACAATAGTAGTGATCACGATATGAGCTTTGAACTG